>JAIEZT010000016.1:1232733-1567653 GCA_019594935.1 Periophthalmus modestus | reverse complement strand
ACAATTGTTCTCACTGCATCTTTGAAACTTTGTGGAAACATCATGGACTCTGTTTATTGTGATAACTACCTCATCATCAAACTGGCCTGTTCTGATACAACTATGAACAACATTTACGAAGTGGTCACAGCTACAGTCTTGTCTCAATACCTGTTTTCATTATTTTCTTTACCTATATACAGATTTTTCGAGTGTGTTTTAATGGAACAAACAGACACGACAAAAGGCTGTGAGCACATGCACGCCACAACCTCTTTTCTGTTGTAAACTTTGCTTTGGATCTTCATTCCAAATTTGCCAAACAGATTTGACCTGAGCCATTTGCCTCAAATGTTGAGAATAATTTTATCAATATTTCATCTGACATGTCAACACTGTGTTCAACACACCTATGTATGGTTTGAACCTGACAAAAATCAGAAACGTGTGTAAAAACATATTTTCTTAAACAAGAAATGCTGTGACTGTGATTGAGATGACTTAGAATAGGATTATTAATATACAGGAGAATGTCATCTGAATTCAATGTTGGGTACATGAGAGTGGGGGAGAATGTGGGGAGAATAGAAAAGGGGCTCAACTGACACGTCTGTCTAGATGTTTTTACACATTACTACTGCAGCAGATGGACCACAATAGAAGACCTTAATCATATTAATAAAAGATGAGCCAAAACCTACATACTTACACGAGGGTCAGAGGAAGGGCCACTCCAGACCGTCGCTTTCATGGCAACAGGCAAGCCTCCACCTTTTGCATTGTCAATCACATGTAACAGCCTTTGAACATTGTCAGAAGCCAATCTTGAATTCACAAAACCAGTTTGATCATAGTGCATCAGTTTAGTAATGAATCTTTGCAGCTAAATCTTTAGAATGCATTTTTAGATTTTATAACAAAATAGCTCGGTGACTGGTGTATTCCATTGGATCTTTGTCTTTCTTAAGGCACAATGAAATCAAGGCACAATTCACAATGAAAAAGACCAAAATGTACTGTACACTTCTGGCATTATCCCTCCTTTAATGCATATTTGGTAATGTTATGGTATGCTCCAGCTCAGCAGATTCTCGGCATTTCAATTGAACTGAAAAAGTGCTCTGATTGACTAAAAGCATTTTCTGAACCATATAATGAATGACAAAAGGATGCAAAAGTGAAGTTCACAATTTTCACAATCTTAAAGCCAACAGGGGCTTGGCCTAGCCAACTGAAAGCAATGTCTGCCTCATCCTTTGAATTCTACATTCAAATTGAGGTCTTAATATATAAATTTTCCTTTTGGACCAGCTCCTTCTCAAGATGTATTTTGTCATTATATTTTTTTTCTGCAGAGATGAATAAAGAGGCATATTGCTGCTCCAGTGCCATTAGCTTTTCTGTATGTTGTTTGTTCCTGGAAGATGCATAGAGAGTAGCATTAGATCTTATAAAAACTCTTAACTCCTTCGCACATAATTTTAGGTTAGCTACCGATCCTTCATTAAATCCCAAAAAATCCTTAAACTGTAATTCAAATTGCTTTTTGTCATTTTTATTTTATTACAAAGATATGTTAAATCTCAATCGAAGGGTTATATTTAACGCTAGTTTTAGGTTGGCAGAACAATGGATTGGTTTGTGATCTGACCATGCTACAGGTATGTAATCTATATTGTGAATTTTACAAAGTAATCGGTTCAACACGAGCAGGAAATCTATTCTTATGAAAGGTTTGTCTGCCTGAAAATTTCCATTTTTCTTTTGACATACTTCGTCAAACATCAACCATGCCTATGTCACCAGCCCACCACTGTAAAGCCTAAGAAGCTAACACTAAGTCCCTTGTCTCTTAGCGCCCAAAGTGGTTGCTATTATTATCCCCAACAGCATTAAAATCAGCTCTTCAGATAACTTGATGCGCCATTAAATCAATCATACACTGTGTCAATTTCAAATACAATTTTTGCATGTAATGTATTTGGAGTATATGTAGAGATCACTGCTACCAGAAGCCCATCAAAACTTATTTTTGGCTATAGCAATTCTACCTTCCTCATCTGCTCATGTATCAATCAAAATCAATTTCAGCTTTCATTTACACACTACTGCAAACCCATAGATTTTGTAGCAGGCAAAGAATAGGTAGTAGTATGATAAAACTTGTTGGCAAAATGGCCCACATCTGCACTTAGCAGATGTGACTCTTGAAGTATGGCAAAATCTTAATTTCTTTTACATTAAAAAATCTAATACTACTATAGCCCTCTGTGTACGGGGTGTTTAGACTCCTGGCATTAATAGAAATCAAATCAACTCTCACACCACCACCATAACGTTGAACTTAGCAACTAGTGTTAAAATCCAAAAAACTAATAACCAACAATCCAGTGCCTTTTGAAATATTAATAACCATACAGTGCTAAATGAAAAATGCAAATATTATTAATCAATACAGCTTTGAAGATGAAGGGTAAATGTCTTATTCAATTGAGTTCAGAGATGTTTTCTGTGCTGCAGGGCCTTCTTTGAGTCATCAAAACAAAGCCTGGTTTCATCCAGAGATGTAAAGGCACATATTTGATGCCAAATGGTATCCTCACCTGATGGAACACGCACTTGCATTCCTGGAATGTTGAACTGTTGATGAACCTGTGTTGCTTTGAAAAAAATCTTGTTGGAAGCTGATCTTATGGCCTGGTCAGCGTACATCACCGCACTCCCCTGCCAGTCTCCGCACCCGTTCCTTCACTGGAAATTTCATAAGACACACCAAGAGGGGCTCTGAGGGAGCTCAGGCTTTTACAGGTGTCCTCATTCTGTGTACTCTTTCTATCTCAAGGCCCCCTTCAAAATCACATTCCAAGATCTCTGGAATCACTTATTGTATAAAGGAAATCGCATACCCTCACCTTTCTCTGGAAAACCATAAATGTGCAGGTTCAAACGTCTTTCCTGGTCTATAAAGTCTTCAGCCAGACTTGCATGTATTGATGAATTGCAACATCTTCCAAGGTGGTAGGCTGATTGTCCTCCAACACGCAAGAACTGGCACTATTTACGTACAAGACCATATCTGTCATCTTCTCTTCAAACGCAGGAACAACTTTATTATTTATATCTGACAGCTGCTTCATCATAGCGTCAAAGCTTTTCTTTTGATCCTCCATGTTCTTCGTTGTCTGTGGCCCGGTTTGTAGAAGCTCCATGGTGGGGTCCTGAAGACCAGGAGTGGAGGCCTTCACTGGCTGCAACATGTTGGCGGTGGGGGCTTTGGTGCTAGTATTAGCACTAGGCTTAAGCAGTATTTGTTGCAAAGTGTTTTCAGGATCACTTTTCTTAGGACCCATCTTGTCCATAGCATGAAAGAAAACTATTTGCTTTTGTAAGTTTATTATGAACAGGATAATGACTAACCAAATTGAAATCCACAATCTTTGGGGCACAGTTACAAAACTATTCAGTCATGTTCACATACTCCTCAAATTTTAAATGAGTTAAAGAATTAAAGACTCTTTCATTCTTATCAACAATGCTTATCAACAATGTCTAATCTCTTTATAAATACTTTTTCTTAGAGTTTGGAAAAATTGTGGTAAAATGTACTATAGTTGGTTGGAACAATATATATATATATATATATTATATATATATTATATATATATATATATATATATATATATATATATATATATATATATATATAATTTCTATTTTGCATGTCCTTTTGACACCATGTGTTTTCTTGTAAATTTGGTTGCTTCATTTTATTGGAGAAACAGTACAGTTTTTTGTCCTGTCGCGGAGCACTGGACCAGATCTATACTCTCCATCGGATCCATGAGGTTTATGGGAATCCACATGTGTTTTGTTGATCTGGAGAAGGCATTTGACCATGTCCCTCATGGTACCTTTTGGGGGGTGCTCCGGGAGTATGGGGTCCGGGGCCCTTTGCTAAGGGCTGTCTGGTCCCTGTATGACCGGAGCAGGACCTGTGTTTGCATTGCCGGTAGTAAGTCAGATCTATTCCCAGTGCATGTTGGACTCCACCAGGGCTGCTGGTCTGTTCATTGCATTTATGGATAGAATTTCTGGGCACAGCTGGCCTGGGAACGCCTTGGGGTCCCACCGGAGGAGCTCGAGAATGTGTCTGGGGTGAGGCAAGTCTGGGATTCCCTGCTTAGACTGCTGCTCCCGCGACCCAACCCTGGATAAGTGGAAAAACATGGATGGATGGATGTGTCAGAGTTTCCCGGCCTCTGTTCCCACATTTCAATGACGTAATGATTATGTGAACTGGGCGGATCTCATAAAAGCCAGTTTGTGTCAGATCCTCAGATCCACAAGAGGTCTTTTAACTGGTTCATCTCAGCTCCCACTCTAACCATATACACAAATATACATCCAAGAAAAAGAGCATGTTTTTATAGTCATGTTTTTCATAGCAGAAGTCGAACTTTATTTTATTATCTCATTTTTTGTACATAGTTGATGGAAATGATTGTACACATTTGTTACTTGCCTAAACTTTTTTATTCAAGTCTTAAATATATACCTATTTATATTCTTTATACAGAAAGAGTTTACCATAGAGTAGTAGAGTAGTACATAGTAGGGTTGACTACTCTAACAGCCTGATTACTGGCCTCTCTGAGCATTAAGACAGCTGCAGTACATCCAGAACACTGCTGCTCGGGTCCTGACTAGAACCATGAAGTACGAGCACACAGGTCCTGTGCTAAGGTCTCTGCACTGGCTCCTGTGGCTCAGAGAATAGACTTTAAAGCAGCTCTGCTTGTGTTCAAGTCTCTCCATGGACCAGCACCAAAGTACATCTCATGTTAGTGCCAAATGACCCATCTTGCACTCTGAGGACTTCAGGGACCGGCCTCCTGCTGGTCCCAGAGTCAGGACTAAACATGGGTAATCAGCGTTTCATTTTCTGCAGCTAAAACCTGAAACAATTTTCCTGAAGATGTGAGACAGGCGTCTACTTTAACAATGTATAATCCAGGCTCAAAACAGTTGTTTAGCTGTGCATATGACTGAAAGGCTTTTTATTCTGCACTCGTCTTTTTAATCTTCATTTTATTATGATTATTTATTTTTTGATTTGTTTGTATTGTGATTTTAATGCCTTTCTTATTGTGTAAAGCACTTTGAATTACTTTGTGTGTGAATTGTGCCTGACAGTGCTATCAAAGTAAAGCATTGTGGTTTGGGTGGAAACCAGCGCCAAACGAACGAAAACAAACATGGCAATGCTGACATACTTTTATTTTATTTTAACTGACACAGAGACCTATAACTGTCTTAGATGTCTATCACTTGATATGACCAGAGGAGGTGGAGATTTGAGAGGCAATCATCATGGAGCTGCTTCTGCTGGTGTTTTCTTTTCGTTGTGAGGATTTGGGAGAAGTAATACTAGGCAGCCGGACTCAAGGCTGAGAAGTTTATTATTGACAGTGGGGTATTGTACATTGTTGGTAATAAGAGCAAACATCTTGTCTTTACTCTTAGTCATAGGATTCTTGCCATGCATTTATTACTTAGTAAAAAGTAAATCTTTTAGCGACTCAGTTCTTGTTTTCATTGGCCTTCCATGTATGCTAACATTCAAAAATACTGTTCATCTGTCCTATGTGTCAGAAAACATGTCATTTGCGGCAATGTGACCATGCCTTTCTGCAGCCCATT
Organism: Periophthalmus modestus; assembly: GCA_019594935.1. Lineage (NCBI taxonomy): Eukaryota > Metazoa > Chordata > Actinopteri > Gobiiformes > Gobiidae > Periophthalmus > Periophthalmus modestus. Next base: position 1,561,974 of record JAIEZT010000016.1, on the reverse strand, counting down.
CTAGTGATTTCCACTTCCTTCAGGAGGGTCATCTTTGAGCCCTTACCTAACAAGATCCTCACTGACCAAGGCACCGGGCAACACTTCTTATGTACCTCTTCCAACAGCTACTGCGTGTCATCCATCAACCACCACCCTGTACCCACTGATGGACTAGAGGAGACATTCAACCAGACGCAGAAGCAGATGCTCCAAAAGTTCATGGCTGATACCAGCAAGGACTGGGGCCACTGGCTACCATTTGTCTTGTTCCCCTAGCAAGGTCCCACAGGCATTAACGGGATTTTCTCCATTTGAACTGTTGTATGGCTGAAATGTTCAGGGCCAATTGAACCTTCTACACAAACAATAAGAAGGCCATACAATCATGCACAATCACAAAAGCATTGTCCAGTTTGTTCTTGAGATTGCTCTGAAGAAAGCCATTTATAATCACTAAGCCCCACATTTGTGAGTTTCAGCCAGGTTAGTAGGTGCTACTTTGGCAAAATGGTAGGGGCCTTACATTGTCACCTGCAAGATGAAGTCCTACAGTCTGAGAAAAGGTCCTGTGTTACAGTCCTCATGAAGTGAAGGGAGCGTTTAATTCACGCTTCAGCAAAAGTCCTGTTTGTCAGAAAGGCGGACATGGAACTGAGCCAACACTGCTGCCCCAATGTTGGTTCATCATCCCTGATCATCATCTCATTGTCCCTCCTGAGTAAGTTACTCCAGATTTTCAAGGAGATGTCCTCGCTGTTGAGAGACACGCCTAGCAAGATTACAGTTCTCTGTCTGAAGGATGGCCAACCGATTCAACAGACACCTTACCAGGTTACACAGCAGCTCATTGGAAAGCTCCCAGGATGAAAGCCAAGAAATTTTGAGGTTTGGGGTCACTGAACCCTCCTACTACGAGTGGAGTAGCCCTGTTGTGTTGTAGAACTGGAGTGGTGCAGCCAAGTACATCACACGTTTTTTAATAGAGCTACAGTCTGGGACTGCTGATGGAAACTATCTATTTAGTTAAATCTATTGAAGAACATCTCTATTTTTTTTTATTTTTAATGAGATTAATGTCTCTGTACTTTGTCCCATCAAATAAAGGCTAAACTAAACATTCATACTACGGGTCATACATGTTTTCAACAATACATGCACTTTAAGTGAGAATCTGCTATTTGTTACAGTGAAATACCACCATGAAAAGGCAGAGCCTATCACCTCTGCAGATTTGAACAGGAAATAATAATCCAAACAACTCAGGGTTGGGAGGAGTTTGGGGAGGCCCTGGAGGAGGACTATCGTTTGGCCTCAAAGAGATTCTGGCAAACCATCTGATGCCTCTGGAGGGGGGAAGCAGTGCTTCAACAACACTGTCTACAGTCTGGGTGGAGAGCTCTGCAAAGTCGTGTGGCAGTTGGGGACAGTACTGCTGGAATGGCAGACCAGGGTGGTGGTCCCTCTGTTTAAGAAGGGGGACCAGAGGGTGTACTCCAATTACAGGGGAATCACATTTCTCAGCCTTCTCAGTAAGGTCTATTCAAGGGTACCAGAGAGGAGAAACCAACCAGTAGTCAAACCGCGGATTAAGGAGGAACAGTGGTTTTCATTCCGGTCGCAGAACATGGGACCAACTCTATACTCTCCATCAGGTCCTCAAGAGTTCATGGGAGTTTGTCACAACCGTCCACATGTGCTTTGTGGATCTGGAGAAGTCATTCAACCGTGTCCCTTGTGGTGCCTTTTGGGAAGTGCTCCAGGAATATGGGGTCCGGTGCCCTTTTTTAAGGGCTGCCCGGTCCCTGTATGATCGGAGCAGAAGCTATGTTTGCATTGCTGTCAGTAAGTCAGACCTGTTCCCAGTGCATGTTGAACTTCACCAGGGCTGCCCTTTGTCACCAGTTCTGTCCATTGTATTTATGGACAGGATTTCTAGGCACAGTCAGGGGCCGGAGGGCGTCCAGTTCCGGGACCACAGAATCGCATCTTTGCTGTTTGCAGATGATGTTGTCTTGATGGCACTGGGGGTGGTTTGCAGCCTAGTGGCCGGGGTGAGAATCAGCTCCTCCAAATCCAAGGCCACGGTGATGTGGCCATTATATTTATCTGTTGTGGTAAAAAAAAGGAGCTGAGTTGAAAGACAAAGCTCTCGATTTACAGGTCAATCTATGTTCCTACCCTCACCTATAGTCATGAGCTTTGCGTAATAATCAAAAGGACAAGATCACGGATACAAGCGGCTGAAATAAGTAAGTTTTCTCCACAGGGTGACTGGGCGCTCCCTTGGAGATAGGGTTAGGAGCTTGATCACACAGGAGGAGCTTGGAGTAGAACCACTGCTCCTCCACATCAAGAAGAGACAGTTGAGGTGGGCTTGGGCATGCGTCTTGGATGCCTCCCTAGGGAGGTATTCCAGGAGGAGAGGCCAGGGAAGACCCAGGACACGCTGGAGGAACTATGTTTCTCTGCTGGCCTTGGAACGCCTTGGGGTCCCATTATAGGAGCTGCAGGACATGTCTGGGGTGAGGGGAATCTGGGTAGAGCGAAAGAAAATGGATGGATGGATCATCAGATCCATTTATTTTATTAAACCGTTTTAGATCAATATTAGAGTTTACAATTAAAAATTTTACTACGGATGTTATTGTTAATTCTAAATACCCAATAAGAGGATAATAGGTCTTTAGATGTTTAAATTTTTCAAAATCTTATGAAAACCAAACCAGTAAAAAGGTACAACCTACATAAAAACTGAATCATGCACTATGTGGCGAGATAGGGTTGTGTAATGAAACTCTGGAAGGGAATTTCTTTGACGTCATGGTTTTGTGAAATGGGAGGATGTGATAAAGACCAGTTTGGGGCAGGCTTTCAGATTCATTTCTTTTCACTGGTGCAGCTCAGCTCCCGCTCTAATCAAATATATATGTAAATATACTTCCCAAAGAACATGTTTCTATTTCCATGTCTGGGACTTTTGGGGTATGAATGTGCTTTTTCAGATTTAATACTAAAAATCCAACATTTTATTCACTGCATAAATTTTGTTTCATTTTCATTCATTTTCTATCAGTTTTCTATTTATGATGAATGATGAATGATGAATGATGTATCCTAAAGCGATATATAAATGAGTGATTATGTCAAGAAATCTAGTGTGTTTACAATTTGGGTCAGTTTTTATACATGTTTGATGGGAATGATTGCACACATATTTTATTCTGCTTATATTTTTTTACCTTTCAAGTCTTTACTAAATACAAAGTTTAAGGTTTTGTTGAACATACATCATCTTCATTGAAATAGTTTTAACATGGAGCTTTACAATGTTCAAAACTAAAGTTTTTATGTTGCTGTTAAATGTGATCATTGTGTTTCTCTTTGAGCAAACTGAGCAGTTTTTCTTTGTTTTGCTGAATAGCTGAATGGATTCGAAGATGATGCATCTTAAACAACAGTGATAATGTGATAGTGATAATGCTGGTATTTGTATTACAAATACACATACATATAAATACAATATTTTACTATGCAATATATCAGTTCCACTTATACTGTGTTTACAAATCAAAAGCTATGGTGAATTTCAGTCAGGTTTCCTATTTCACTCTGGGAGCCTACTTTGACCCTGGGCCTTTGCGGTGGTTGTATTTTGTCATTATATTGTCTGTGTATGTTCTGATAGTGCTGTCAAACTTGCTCCTTATTGTTGTCATCTGTTTGAATAGGACTCTACATGAACCAATGTACATTTTTCTATGCAGTTTATTTATTAACGAGATAAATGGCAGCACTGTGTGTCTAGTTTTCATTGCATATCAAATCCTTCAAGACATCCACACAATTTCATATAACCTTTGTCTTCTTTCAAATATTTTTGCTGTATTCTTATGGAGCAGTTAATTTTACAAACCTGGCTGTCATGTCATACGACCGATATGTGGCCATCTGTTTTCCTCTGCACTACAACACTCACATGAACCTGAGAAAAGTCACATGTCTCGTTGTCATTGTCATTTGGTTATCTCCATTAGTCGCTGTTGGAATAACAGTTGTTCTCACTGCATCTTTGAAACTTTGTGGAAGCATCATGGACTCTGTTTATTGTGATAACTACCTCATCATCAAACTGGCCTGTTCAGACATAATAGTGAATAACATTTATGAAGTGGTTGCTGCTACTATCTTTCTCGCAACACCTGTGTTAGTAATTTTCTTTACCTATATACAGATTTTTCGAGTGTGTTTTAATGGAACTAAACAGACACGACAGAAGGCTGTGAGCACATGCACGCCACACCTCTTTTCTGTTGTAAATTTTGCTTTTGGATGTTCATTCCAAATTTTCCAAACCAGGTTTGACTTGAGCCATTTGCCTCAAATGTTGAGAATAATTTTATCATTATATCATCTGACATGTCAACCGCTGTTCAACACACTTATGTATGGCCTGAACTTGACAAAAGTCAGAAATATGTGTAAAAACATATTTTGTAAGTCATGAAATGGTGTGACTGAGATAAAATAATAGATAAAATAGTCAATGTTGGTTTGAATCGGAATATTCAGTTTACCTTTCCTTTGTAATTTTTTATGATCATGTTGATGTGATGAGCATGTCACAGAGTTATACTTTCATCATGAAATAACGATAGGAAGGTCAATTTGTTTCACCCCATGTTTGAGTCAACCATGTTTTGGTGTGAGGCACAATCCCTCAACTATGAAGCAAAATGAAGGTTGTGACCATGTGTCACATAAATCTTGGATAACACGTGTGTTTAAGCAGCAGAAATCTTCATATGGACTGTAAACAAAAACAGGCAGCTGCAGAGGAGAAAAATGTGTCATGTGTTAACAGCTCCTCAAGCTATCTCTAAGGGAGCGCCCAGCCACCCTGCGGAGGAAACCCATTTCAGCCGCTTGTATCCGCGATCTTGTCCTTTCGGTCATGACCCAGAGCTCATGACCATAGGTGAGGGTAGGAACGTAGATTGACTGGTAAATCGAGAGCTTTGCCTTTCGACTCAGCTCGTTATTTACCACAACGGACTGATACAGCAACTGCATCACTGCCGACGCTGCACCGATCCGCTTGTCAATCTCGCATTCCATCCTTCCCTCACTCGTGAACAAGACCCCGAGATACTTGAACTCCTCCACTTGAGGCAAAGGCTCACCACCCACCCGGAGAGGGCAAACCACCTTTTTCCAGTCAAGAACCATGACCTCAGATTTGGAAGAGCCGATTCTCATCCCAGCCACTTCACACTCGGCTGCAAACCGCCCCAGTGCCTGCTGCAGGTCCTGGCTCAAGGAAGCCATCAGGACAACATCATCTGCAAACAGCAGAGATGAGATCCTGTGATTCCCGAACCAGACCCCCTCCAGCCCCTGACTGCACCTAGAAATTCTGTCCATAAATATAATGAACAGAACCTGTGACAAAGGGCAGCCCTGGTGGAGTCCAACATGCACCGGGAACAAGTCTGACTTACTGCCGGCAATGCGAACACAGCTCCTGCTCCGGTCATACAGGGAACGGACAACCCTTTGCGAAGGACCCCGGACCCTATACTCCCGGAGCACCCACCGAAGGACACCACGAGGGACATGGTCGAATGCCTTCTCCAGATCCAGAAAACACATGTGGACTGGTTGGGCAAACTCCCATGAACCCTCGAGCACCCGATGGAGAGTATAGAGCTGGTCCAGTGTTCCACGACCAGGACGAAAACCACACTGCTACTCATGATTCCGAGGTTCGACTATCGGTCGGATTCTCCTCTCCAGTACCCTGGAATAGACCTTACTAGGAAGGCTAAGGAGTATGATTCCTGTATAATTGGAACACACCCTCCGGTCCCCCTTCTTATACAGAGGGACCACCACCCCGGTCTGCCAGGCCAGCGGTACTGTCCCCAACCGACACGCGATGTTGTAGAGACGTGTCAGCCAAGACAGCCCCACAACATCCAGAGACTTGAGGTACTCGGGACGGATCTCATCAACGCCCGGAGCCTTGTCACCGAGGAGCTTGCCAACCACCTCAGTGACTTCGGCCAGGGTGATGGACGAGTCCGCTTCCGGGTCCCCAGTCTCTACTTCCTCTTTGGAAGATGTGACAGTGGGATTGAGGAGATCTTCAAAGTATTCCTTCCATCGTCCGACAACATCCCCAGTCGAGGTCAGCAGCTCTCCACCCGCACTGTAAACAGTGTTGGTGAAGTACTGCTTCCCCCTCCTGAGACGCTGAACGGTTTGCCAGAATTTCTTTGAGGCCGTCTGATAGTCCTCCTCCATGGCCTCCCTGAACTCCTTCCAACCCCGAGTTTTTACCTCCGCGATAGCACAAGCTGCGGCACGCTTGGCCTGCCGATACTTGTCAGTTGCCTCAGGAGACCCACAAGCCAATAAGGCTCGATAGGACTCCTTCTTCAGCCACACAACCACAGCTACAAGCAGCCGCATTGACAGTAGAAGTGGAGAACATGGCCCACTCGGAGTCCATGTCCCCAGCCTCCCCTGGGATCAGGGAGAAGCTCTCCTGGAGGTGCAACTTGAAGACCCCTTGACAGAAGGCTCCGTCAGACATTCCCAACAAACCCTCACGATACGCTTGGGCCTGGCAGATCTACCCGGCTTCCTCCTCCGCCAGCAGATCCAACTCACAACCAGGTGGTGATCAGTTGACAGCTCTGCCCCTCTCTTCACCCGAGTGTCCAAAACACGCGGCCGGAGGTCAGATGACACGACTACAAAGTCGATCATTGACCTCCGACCTAAGGTGTCCTGGTGCCACGTGTACTGATGGACACCCTTGTGCTCGAACAAGGTGTTTGTTATGGCCAAACTGTGACTAGCACAGAAGTTCAATAACAAAACACCGCTCGGGTTCAGATCAGGGAGGCCGTTTTTCCCAATCACGCCCCTCCAGGTGCCACCGTCGTTACCTACATGGGCATTGAAGTCCCCCAGGAGAACAACGGAGTTCCTGGTGGGTCTAGTACCCCTTCCAGGGACTCCAAGAAGGCCAGGTACTCTGCACTGCTGTTTGGCCCGTAGGCTGCCACAACAGTGAGAGACCTGTCCCCGACCCGAAGGTGCAGGGACGCGACCCTCTCGTGCTCCGGGGTGAACTCCAACACGTGGTGGCTGAGCTGTTGGGCAATGAGCAACCCCACACCAGCTCGCCGCCGCTCCCCGCGGGCAACACCAGAGAAATGAGAGAGTCCAGCCCCTCTCAAGGAGCTCGGTGCCAGAGTCCAAACAGTGCATGGAGGTGAGGCCGACTATATCTAGTCGGTAACGCTCAACCTCGCGCACAAGCTCAGGCTCCTTCCCCCCAACGAGGTGACATTCCATGTCCCCAGAGCTAGTCTCCATGTCCGGAGATCCAGTCGTCGAGGCCCCTGCTCTCGACTGCCGCCCAGATCTCTCTGCACCAGCCCCTTACGGATCCTCTCACGGGTGGTGGGTCCACGTGAGGACGGCCCTACGTCGCTCCTTTGGGCTGAGCCCGGCCGGGCCCCATGGGGAAAGGCCTGGCCACCAGGCGCTCGCTCTTGAGCACCCACCCCAGGCCTGCAGGCCTCCAGGGTGGGGCCCCGGTGACGCCGGCGACGTAACTGGCCTTTGCTGTTCTCTCATCATAAAGGGCTTTTGAACCGCTCTTAATCTGACCCGTCCCCCTGGACCTGTTTGCCATTGGTGATCCTACCAGGGGCATGAAGCCCCTGACAACATAGCTCCCAGGATCATTCGGGTGCTCAAACCCCTCCACCACGTTAAGGTGGCGGTTCAGGGAGGGGTTGTGCCAGTTCCAAAAAGAATGGAGAAATACCAACATGTAGAGAGTTTAAAGTAACTGTAAACCCATTGCTCAGTGTAGAGCAGTATTCACTGCCCTTAATTGAAGATTTTTTTGCAGGTCTGAGCAGAGGTCAAAAGTTCAGCAAAACTGACCTTAACCAGGCTTATCTGCAAATGCATGTGGATGAACAATCACGTGAGTTGCTGACTATTAATATGCACAAAGGACTTTTCAGGTATTGCAGATTACCTTTTGGCATCACAGCGGCCCCGGCTCTGTTTCAGAGGGCCATGGATCAGATCCTGAGTGGATTGCAACGGGTACAGTGTTATTTGGATGATATTCTCTGCACAGGTGCAAGCGACGAAGAGCATCTTCACATCCTAAATGCTACACTTCAGAGGCTACAACAATATGGACTCAGAGTTCGTAAGGAGAAATGTGAGTTTTTGAGACCATCTGTGAGTACCTAGGACACGTGATTGATGAAAAAGGCCTACACACCTCCTTCAAAGATAACGGCTATCGTGGATGCACCCTCACCTGAAAATGTAAGTCAACTGAGATCTTTTCTAGGCCTCTTGAACTACTATGAACGGTGTGTACCTAACCGTACATCACTGTTAAAGCCATTACATGAACTGTTATGTCAAGACAAGAAATGGAAATGGACAAGTGACTGTGATAAAGCTTTTCAGAATGCAAAAAAGGCACTCAGCACTTCAGAGGTTCTCACACACTTTCAATCCCTCACTTACAATCCATCTGGCCTGGGATGCATCACCCTATGGAGTAGGTGCCCTCATTCCACAAATGTTTCCAAATGGTGAGGAAAAAACAATTGCATTTGCCTCTAGGACATTGAACAAGGCAGAGTCTAACTATGCTCAGCTGGAACAAGAGGCACTGAGCATCATTTTTGGAGTGAGGAAATTCCACCAATATTTGTATGGAAGGAAGTTTACTCTTTTAACAGATCACAGACCCCTGACAATGATCTTGGGACCACACACATGAATACCATCGCTGCATCTTCATGTCTTCAAAGGTGGGCTTTGTTGTTGTCAGCTCACTCATATGATATCAAGTATCGCAAATCTGATTCTCATTGCAACGCAGATGGACTTTCCAGGTTACCACTCCAGGTTATCAGTGGACATTTTCTATTTCAAAAACGTGGAAAAGGCACCAGTTTCAGCTGCCCAAGTGAAAAAGGCAACCAGAAATGACCCTGACCTGTCAATAGTCATGGACATGTTAATTAAAGGACAATCAAAAGGTGACAGCTCCGCTCTCAAACCTTTTATTTCTAGGAGGGGAGCTTTCTGTTCAGTCAGGTTGTCTGCTGTGGGGAAGGCGGATTATCATTACACAGTCACTGCGTGCTAAAATGTTAGAGCAGCTGCATGCAGGTCACAGTGGGATAGTGAAAATTAAGGAAATAGCTAGGAGCTATTTTTGATGGCCAGGTTTAGACAAACAAATAGAAAACATGGCCAAAAGTTGTTCATCTTATCAAAAGACTCGTAACAATCCACCTGCAGCGCCTCTGCATCCATGGGACTTTCCACAGGACCCTTGGTACCGCATTCACATAGACTTTGCACGTCCATTTGAGGACAGAATGTTCCTGGTCGCTGTCAGTGCTCATAAGAAAGTGGCCAGAGGTAGCTATATTGAAATCCACTACATCAGAAAAAGACTGTTGAGGAGAGATGTTTAGTCGTTTTTGGGGCTCCCGTTCAGCTCATCTCAGATAACGGTCCCCAATTCGTGTCAAAAGAGAATGTCTGATTTTCTGCAAGCACATGGAGTTCAACACATGAAGTCAGCTCCATACCACCCTGCAACAAACGGGTTAGCGGAGAGGTTTGTGCAGACCCTCAAACATGCACTGAAAGCCTCACAAGGACAAGGCACTCTGCACCAAAGGCTGCAGGAGTTTCTTCTCAAGTAACGCACCTCTCCACACTCATCCACCAAGGCATCTCCTGCAAGCCTCATGTTCAACAGAGAACTTCGAACCAGCTTGGACCTTGTCAAACCTCCAACAGTAAAAGACATTGTTCAGGCAGACCAACGAAAACAAGTAAAGTACAGAGACATTCATGCAAAAGATCGAGTTTTCGCACCTGGAGATTCAGTGCTGGCTAGAGACGACCAGAGTAAGGTAAAGTGGGCTCCTGCCACTGTCATTGCCCAAACTGACCCTGTCTCCTACACTGTCCAGACAGCTGATGGGGTTTGGTGCCGCCATGTGGACCAACTTTTAATAACACCTAACACCACTCAAGAACTGTCTGTTGATTCTGAAAAAAATTCTAATGTAGTTGTACCTGAACCATGCTACTTACCTGTAGACATGTCAAAACCAGTTGAGATATCTTTTTATCTATGTGCATCTGATTAGTTTATTAATGTTACGATGTAATACAAATGTGTTTGGGGGCAATAATGTTTTCAATCCCTGGTACATCTTATGTAAGGGGGGGAGGAGATGTTATGTATTTTGACCCTCTCTTGTAACTGTAGTTACATATTACTTAACACACAACATTGAATGTATTAATGCGCTGTTACACCGAGTGCTCTGTGTGTATGTTGATGCCTGTTACACAAGGTAATAAATTCTGTTGTTCAAACATTGCTTCTCTTCATTATATTTACGTGAGAAATAAGGGAGGATATAACAGATTATACCCTCTGGACCTTTACGGAACGAATAAGACCAACTATGTGGGAATATGTTGATGTTTGACAGAACCAGAGCTCTCAAAGGTGAGTGAAGTCTCCGATAAGTTATTTCATTTCTATGAGATATTCTGTATGAAATATGCACATTAATACATTTTAATGTGGAATCTAAATTGGTGGGCATCGTTTTTTTTTCAGTAAGCCTATTATGTGCAGACTCTAGCGTTAGTTTGATATTTTCACTCAACATTGTTTTCCCTGGTCCTATTTAAATGAATGTCATCATGGGCAAACAGACTATTCCTCTTCCAAAATCCACAAAAATTATCCACAAAAGGAATTCCAAGAGCACTGCAATAACCCTTCAGCCAGATGTGAAGTTGGCGGACTAAATTTCATGTCGCCAATAAGTTATTTGAAGTCATTTTCCAACACCTCGAACTGTTGTAGTGTAATGTTATTGGAGCCGATGTGTACTATCCCAGTGGATATGTCCGCACAATTGGACAGTGTGTCTGTGAGTGTGGTATTTATATGTGATACCTGACCTCCAGGGTGGCACTTGGTTTCAGCATGTGTGATGGTCACATGGCGTACCATGAAGCAAGACGAAGCGTGTGAGCATGTGGCACATACATATTGGACCATACGTGTGTTAAAGTAGCAGAAATCTTTGCCTAGAATGTACGCAAAAACAGCTGCAGCCGGAGGGAAAAAATGCCTAGAATCAAATCAGATACTCCACAAGCCCAAGAACAGCCAGGCAGCTTTAGATCAATGTCCCAAACAGCTCTCACATGCATTTTCAATTACATAAAACTCTGAATGCATTTTCCTGTTTCCCCACACACCACACCTCCAGCCCAGCACCTAACTGCATCTGTGGACCCCACCCCCAGCCCAAAGTACCACTGCCAATAAATCATGTAAAATGATTTTGTGTTTTGGGTTCTGCTTTTGGGTCCTACTATGTATCACGCCACCCTCCTCGTGTCATTAAAGAGTTCTTTTTACTGATGGCTGGATGAGTCTTTAATTTGTACATTTGCAACTTGATTGTTGACAATGTTACAATTGCAGTTCACACCTTCGCCACCGAACCACCGTTGAACTCGCTGGCTGACCCAAATCTAGGAGATAGAATGAGCTTGAATTAACTTAATATTGACTTAAACATAACCTGCCGACACGCCACACCTTTTACTAGTAAAAAACCAGGTGTGCGTCCTTCTCAAGTGGTCGAGCGGAACCAAAACCAAACAACGACAGTTCCCATCTGACTACCAAAATAAAATACATAAATACCATATAACATATTAATAACATTAACATTATTTACATAAAGATAAATCAGAATTACATCAGTAAAACTATGTGCTCCTACAACAATTAGTGTCATTGCACTGTCCTTCAGCAGCGGTCTTCATCTCCTTGCTCTTCATAAATATTTCAAAAAATCTATCTAGTTCCTAGCTCTCCAACCCTTTGGCAAATTCAAAATTTTCAGGCTTGTGCACAGCTTTAAAACTGCTTTTTTCAGCCAAACCTCAGTCAATCCTAGAACAGCTTTCAGCTTACAGTTCTTACTGATTGCGATGTTGCAATTTCACCTGTTAATACAAAGTCAATAAATCTCCACAAAATCACATTCCTCTACAACTTTGTATAATCATTTTCTGATCAGTCATCCTTGACAAGGTTGGCAGACTGGCAATTGAAACACACAGATTGGCCAACAGCCAAGGCCAAGGAGGTGTCGCTGGAGAGGTGCAGCCATAGCTGTGTTAAGGAACTGTAAGCCACTGGTCCTCCCTGTGTGCTGCAAGTGATTTTATTTACAAATAGCCCTAAACCTCGGAAATGTTCCTCCAGCACATGATGCTATGTCAAAGCTCCGCTAACATCAACTAAACCCTTTCAAAATAAAACCCTCGGCACTCTTCACTTTTTAATGTAAATTCTGATAAATACTTATTTTTTACTTGTTTGTATTGTGAGTTTTTTTTTTCCCCTAAATTTCCCATCCTGTAAAACATGCACCAAACTCTTTGCCTGGCAAAGAGTTTGGTGCTTCAGTTGTGGATTCTGACAAAATCCACATGTCTCAGATCTCTGTTATTTTTTCTACCCTCTTTTTTAACATTAGCCTCCATTACACAGAGGAAGCCTGCGTCTCTCCGCCTGTCATCACACCCTCTGGAATCAGGGAGACAGGTCATGGTTTTATGCCCACACATCTTTGTAAAGTTTTGTCAAAAAGTTTGGGTTGTTTGTGTTTGTGTGTAGTTGATTTCTAGAGGCAACATTGTTGAACTTCTTCTACGTCATGATTTCATGAACAAGGACAATCTGATAAAGGCCAGTTTGTCTCAAGCCCTCAGATCCACATGGGGTCTATTCACTGGTGAACACTCTTAACCAAATGAATATTTAGATATGCTTCACAAAGAACATGTTTTGATTTCCATGTTTTGGATTTTTAGGAGTGTGAATGAGCTTTATCAGATTTTACAACATAAATCTGTATTAAGTTTATTGTCTCTGCATTTAACTTTGTTTTCATTTCTGTCTTAATTAAAAATGTTTTCTAAATTAGTAAGGTTGTATAAGGCAATCTAGTGTGTTACAATTTGATTCATTTTTGTACATAATGGAAATGATTGAATGAATCTGCGACACTGCTTATGTGTCTAATCATTTAAGTCTTTAATAAATTAATTTATTCATAAGTATATGTAAAGAGTTTACCCTAGAGCTTTGTGTCTTTTGTGCAAAATGAGCAGCTTTTTTCTTTGTTTTACTGAATGGTAGATCACCCACCTTGAAATAACATTGATAATGCAATTTGTAGAGCATTGTTTACACAAATATTTTACAATGTGATAGATCTGTTCCACTTATAGTGTGCTTGAACACCAACAGCTATGGTGAATTTCAGTCACAATTCCCATTTCACTCTGGGAGCCTACTTTGACCCTGGGCCTTTGCGGTGGTTGTATTTTGTCATTATATTGTCTGTGTATGTTCTGATAGTGCTGTCAAACTTGCTCCTTATTGTTGTCATCTGTTTGAATAGGACTCTACATGAACCAATGTACATTTTTCTATGTAGTTTATTCATCAACGAGATAAATGGCAGCACTGTGTGTCTAGTTTTCATTGCATATCAAATCCTTCAAGATGTCCACACGATTTCATATAACCTGTGTTTTCTTCAAATATTTTTGCTGTATTCTTATGGAGGAGTTAATTTTACAAACCTGGCTGTCATGTCATACGACCGATATGTGGCCATCTGTTTTCCTCTGCACTACAACACTCACATGGACATGAGAAAAGTCACATGTCTCATTGTTGTCACTTGGTTGTCTGTGTTTGTGGCTGTTGGAATAACAATTGTTCTCACTGCATCTTTGAAACTTTGTGGAAACATCATGGACTCTGTTTATTGTGATAACTACCTCATCATCAAACTGGCCTGTTCTGATGCAAAAGTAAATAACTTTTATGAAGTGGCTGCTGCTATTTTCTTTGTGTCAGTACCTACAATAATAATTTTCTTTACCTATATACAGATTTTTCGAGTGTGTTTTAATGGAACTAAACAGACACGACAGAAGGCTGTGAGCACATGCACGCCACACCTCTTTTCTGTTGTAAATTTTGCTTTTGGATTTTCATTCCAAATTTTCCAAACCAGGTTTGACTTGAGCCATTTGCCTCAAATGTTAAGAATAATTTTATCATTATATCATCTGACATGTCAACCACTGTTCAACACACCTATGTATGGCCTGAACCTGACAAAAATTAGGAATATCTGTAAAAATATATTTTCTAAGTCACGAAATGGTGTGACGGTGATTGAGATGAGTTAATGATCAACATCAGAATATGTATTAGGGTCTGAGAAGGAATGTGTGAGAAGGGCGAATCAGCGACTCGGCCATGTATTGTATTTGTAAAATGCAGTGTTCCCTCACTATATTGTGGTTCACCTTTTGCGGTCTCGCTGTTTCGCATCACCCCTTTCTAATTTTGTTTTAAAATATTAATAAATCTATTTTTCATGGACTTGTGAAAAAATTTACAAAGAGGCTTTCCATAATGAGGAACAATTTAACAAAGTCACATCAATCTAACTTTTATCGTTTGAGCATAAAAAATGTGAGAAAAAAAAAAAGATTATTATTCCTTTCTGCTAAGTATACTGCTCCTGAAAAAAAAAACAACAATTCTAGAAAATCAGCACAAAATTTGAGATTGAAATTTAATTTACATAGAGTCTCCAGTAATCATGCGTTGCAGGATGGCTCAGTGGTGCCCGCAGCAACAATGCAAGTCTGTAGTTTGTGAATTCTGTTCACTGACAACAACAATAAAACTCATTCTGACTAAACAAAACCAGGCTTTAGGGTGCCATTTAATCTGGGCAAGAATTAAAACTGGGGAACCACATTTTCAAATCACAATAGGAGGACTCTCTAAGGCTGCACTCACACAAATCCTTTTCAACTATGTCGTGCACAAGCACCATTATGGATCATTCTATGGCTCACAACCAAACCACGGCCCTCTGACGTCACACTGCGCTGTTTACTTGTCCCGTAACAGTGCTGTAGCTTCAACAGTGAAAATATGTCCAGTGGCATGAAACATCTCTTAAATAGTGAGGGCCTAGAGTGCGCCTACAAGAGCAACCCTGCTGTGACTCTCACAAACTCTTTGGCAGATTGTTAATATTAACCTGCATATACAAGAAACAAGAAAGCTCAACAAGCGGTATAATAAAAGGGTATAACATTTTATTGGTAGATGCAATAGTGTGCAATAGTGGTCTAATTTTTCAATTGTGGCTTTTACATAGTCTCAGGGGAAGAAAAAAAAAAGTCGTAGTTCCTGAAACGGTGACAGTCTTTATAAAGCTAAGCACCACTGAAGTCCTTGAGCACAGTTCTGCTGCATACTCAGAGTCTGGATGTTTACTGCGTTATGTGCCTCTGATAAGAATAACATGGGTTTTATTTGGCGTTATGTAGAAAGAAGCTAGGTTTTCACTGGGCAACATTATAGTACTTTTTTTTTTTTTCATTTTGAGTTAGCATTTTGGTTGGGCACAGAATGATGCTCTGAGTAAAAGTTTCTTGAAAGAAATGTATGCTTAGTTTTAACCATATATTGTCTTTGATTTCATGTGTGATCAGTACAACTAATCTCTAAGGTGAACTGCTAATGTTTCACTAAGTATAAGTTAATAGAACTGTATGATTAGTAATTCTAAACATTTTTAAGTGTGAATAAGTCAAAACTTATTCCACCCTAGCAATATGTCAGTGTGATATAAACAGATGTTCTTTTTGCATACTTTTTTATCTTCACATATGTTAAATTTTATTCAACCAGTAATGTTATAGTTGTTGAAAGTGAGCACAATATTGTTAAAAAAAAAAAAAAAGATATTTGCAAAAAACAAACTTTAGTGCACATACATGAATTGTATTACAGTGTTGATTAAATGATTATTTTTAAATGAACTATGGCTAACTCCAGTCAGGTTTCCCACTTCACTCTTGGAGCCTACTATGACACTGGGCTTTTGAGATGGCTGTATTTTCTCATCATATTGTTAGTGTATATTCTTATAGTGCTTTCCAACCTGCTCCTTATTGTTGTTATATGTTTGAACAGAACACTACATGAACCAATGTACATTTTTCTCTGTAGTTTATTTGTGAATGAACTGTATGGCAGCACTACGTTATTTCCATTTCTCTTGGTCCAGATTTTGTCAGACTCACACTTGATTCCAATTCCTTTTTGCTTCTTACAGATTTTCTGCATGTATCACTATGCAAGTGCTGAGTTTTTCATGTTAGCTGCCATGTCATACGATCGATCGCTACATGGCTATCTGCTTTCCACTACAGTACAACACTAAAATGAATGTCACTAAAGTGTCTCTCCTCATTTTCCTGAGCTGGTTTGTTGCGTTTGTGGGAATTGCAGTTATGACGTCTTTGACTGTGCCTTTAAAATTGTGTGGCACTACTATAATAGACAGGATTATATGCGGGAACTTCTCCATTGTTAAACTGGCCTGTTTCAACACTAAAGCAAACAACATCTTTGGTTTGTTATACACTCTTCTCTCCGTGGTCCCTACCCTCAGCCTTATCTTGTTCACATATGTGCGCATTCTTCAGGTGTGTTTTAGTGGGTCCATGGACATGCGGCACAAGGCTCTGGGCACCTGCGCACCTCACCTGCTGTCTGTGCTAAACTTCTCCTTTGGCTGTTCATTCCAGATTGTTCAGAGCAGGTTTGACATGAACTCTATCAATCGTGGTGGGGATTCTGCTGACACTTTATTTCTTAACTGTTTCAGCCTTTGTTCAGTCCAGTCGTGTATGGACTCAAAATGTCTAAAATCAAAGATCTATGTAAACACTTGTTGTGTGGAAAATAAATGAAAAGAGATTCACCAATTTTTGTCACTGGTCATGTAATTTTTCACAGTGCTCTGTAGAGGGCGCTAAGAAGGAGTTCGGGGCAAGGCTTTAGTCATTTATGTATTTATTTATTTGCCAGAGATCAATAGTCAATCAACAAATGTTTATTTAGATAGTGCTTTCCAACAGTTCCTGGACAAATGTTACATAGTCACACTAAAAAGACAGGTTAAAACAAAATTAGCACAATATTAGCACGATTGCTGTATAGGGCAGGGGCGTCCAAACTATAGCACAGAGGCCAAATATTTAAGTAGCTCAAATTACTATTGGTACTATTCTAGTAATCAGAACCAAATTTTTTTCAAGCATTAATAAAAGGTACTGGGTCTCTGTCATGTCATGTTAAAAATACCTTTCTGTTAGTTGTTGTTATTGTGGCGGAAAAGCTCTGGCCTCTAATAGTTGTGAAATGTGCTTATTAACTGAGTAATCCGGATGCTGTCTTGAATAATCCTTGCATCATGGCTCTGCTACCGTCCTGTCCCTGTGGAGATATTATTGCCATGCCGGAATATTCTACAGTATGACATTAAACTTATTTATCTTGCATTTATTAAATCACAGTTTTTTATGTTTAGAAAATCCCTTGAAAAAACAGAGATTTGACCTGTAACATGGCCTGGTAGCATTCCCTTGTTTCCATGGATATAGAAAAGTTCAATGTCATGCTGTGGGACATTTAAGGCAAAGCAATCTAGTAAAGACTTAGACATGACTCAAGAAAAGACTTTTGCAAATGATCCGGATCTTGGACATGTTTAGGCCGTACAGCAGAGGGTTAAACAGTGGCTGGCACGTTAACCAATACAATGACAGAATGATTCTCAACACATTTGGCACACCGCTCATGTCAAACCGGCTTTGAAGGATCTCAAAACATGCCCCAAAGGAGAAGTTCAACAGTGACGCAATGTGTGGAGAGCACGTGCTCACAGCCTTGTGTCGCGTCTGCTTTGAGCCAGAGAAACACACCTTTAAAATAAACACATAGGAGTAGGAAATGACGACTAAAGGCAGAAAAACGGAGATGGATGTGATAAGGAGGCCCCAAGCACTGATGAGTGAAGTGTCAGTACAAGCTGACTTCGTAATGGAGTGGTTATCGCAGTACACTTTTTGTATGACATTATTGCAAAGGTGTAAAGTGGCGCTCAAAGACGTCATGACTATGCAAAGAACCAATGGACAAACCCAAGTCAGTGCAATAAGAAAAGAAATTCTGTTGGGCGTCATGCGGGCTTGGTAGTCAAGAGGGCAACATATGGCGAGATAGCGGTCATATGACATCACAGCAAGGATCAACAGCTCACTGCCTCCATAGGCGAAGAGACAGAAGTTCTGCAGGAAGCATAAGGGAACAGGAACTTGGTGGACGTGCGACAGAATTTGCACTAAAAGCAATGGGAACAGAGCGCTGCTGCCATACACTTCATTTATGAACAAACTGCAGAGGAAAATGTACATGGGCTCGTGCAGACTGCGGTTTACAGATATTACGTACACAAGCAATGAGTTAGCACCAATGATGCATAAGAACAAACTAAGAATAATCAGGAATAACAAGTACCGGAACCCCCCAACATCAATATAAGCTGACAATGTGAAGTAAGACGGAAAAGTGGAGTTCAGAAGGTCAGGCATTTCAAACTGTCCAACACAACAACAAAAGTAAGTAAGAAACAGCTCTGAGGCCACCAGGCAGATACACCCCACCTAAGGTTCATGGCTGCAGACTCTATCCACCAGCAAGCACCATACGGTTAAACTCTAAATACAGCCAATAAAACTGAATTTCAACTTCATAAAAGAAATATGAG
Organism: Periophthalmus modestus; assembly: GCA_019594935.1. NCBI lineage: Eukaryota > Metazoa > Chordata > Actinopteri > Gobiiformes > Gobiidae > Periophthalmus > Periophthalmus modestus. The sequence goes on along the minus strand of JAIEZT010000016.1, from coordinate 1,543,156 downwards.
TAAAACTTAAACATTGTTATATGAAGTACATCTAATTGATCCTACTTTGTTCTGACAAGTATGTTAATATGCTCGAATGCTCAGGCAAAGTGGAAAAAAAACAAATATCTATTGATGTGATGGTAAATGTTAATGTTGAATTGTCTTCATGAAAACAGGCAAAAAGAGTGTCTCAAGGAACTGACTTCAATGTACCCATGTTAACACATTTTCTGCTCTAAAGATGAAAACAGAGAAATGGAGGCCAGGTAAGAAATCTATGTATTGCCAAAGATTCAAAATACAAAACATACAAACCTAGTTCACCTGTACCTGTAACTAATGAGTTTGAAAACTCAATAATCAACAATCAGGTTCAGCTGTGCATTTCCCCTACATATTATATATCAAAATATCTGCTTTTGTTATGTTTAACTGGTTCTTAAAATAAATCTTTCTCGTTGTATATGGTTTAAGTTTGTGTCCACACAGACCAGCGTAATGTCAAATCTTCAGGCGTTTCTGACACTGAACTTGTCAGAGCTGCTTTTAAAGCACGTGTGACGTCGCTGCGTCAGACGTGCTACTGATTATTCATGATTTTTTTTTCTTGATTAATTCATAGTTACTTCTCATTTACTTGCATATGAATGGTTGTGATCTTCCATGTTAAGTTTTTATCTACAAAAAGAGAACTTAATATAGAATAGTCATGTAACTCACCAGACGTTGTGTTTATACAAAAATAAACCATATTTATTTTATTCTATTGCCAAAATGTGTCAGTTTTTTTAGGTTTACACTGAAAATTACTGTTCAACTTCTCTTGTATTTCACTTTTGGGCTGATTATACAATAATTGCTATTATTACGTGAATGAAATAGCTCCAACTATTGAACACCCTATTGTACACTAACATATACAAATCAGAATCAGAAGAAGTTTTTTTGTGAGCAGAGCTCACAGACAAGGAACTTACTTCGGTGATAAAGTGCACATACAACACACACACAAAAAAAACCCCACACTAAATAAATACAAATACAAATAAGGGCATGCAGGAGGTAGAAATATATACAATAGTAGAAATATATACAATAGTAGAAATATATACAATAGTAGCACCAAAACAACAACAGTGCAACATGGGTTATTAAAGTGACCAGTGTTATGAAGTGTCCAGTTTAGTGCAGGTTTATGAAGTGTTCATGAGGGAAACAGCAGAGGGGAAGAAACTGTTCTTATGACGAGAGGTTCTGGTCCTGATGGACCGTAGCCTCCTGCCAGAGGGAAGTGGCTGAAATAGTCCATGTCCAGGGTGAGAAGTGTCAGCTGCTATACGACCTGCTCGCCCCCGAGTCCTGGAGGCGTACAGGTCCTGGAGAGATGGAAGGCTGCAGCCAATCACCTTCTCAGCAGAGCACACAATGTGCTGCAGTCTCTGCCTGTCCCTGGCAGTGGCCCCAGCGAACCACACAGTGATGGAGGAGGTGAGGATGGACTCGATGATGGCCGTGTAGAACTGCACCATCATCTGGACCGGCAGCTTGGCTTTCCTCAGCTGCCGCAAGAAGTACAGTGCTGTGCTTTCTTGATGAGGGAGCTGATGGTCGGCTCCCACTTGAGGTCCTGGGTGATGCAGGTGCCCAGGAAGCGGAAAGAGTCCATGGTGGTGATGGGGGAGTTGGTCAAGCCGGGGGGGGGGCGGGGGGGCTATGACTTTCCTGAAGTTCACAATCATCTCCACTGTCTTCTGGGCGTTGAGCTCCAGGTTGTTGCTGCTGCACCAGGACACTCAGCCGATCCACTTCCCTCCTGTAGACAGACTCATCCCTGTCCAAGATTAGCCCGATGAGGGTGGTGTCATCCGCAGACTTCACCAGTTTGACGGAGTCGTGGCTGGAGGTGCAGCAGTTGGTGTACAGGGAGAAGAGCAGGGGGAAAAGTACACAGCCCTGTGGAGGTCCAGTGCTGATTGTCAGAGTGTCCGAGACATTCTTCCCCAGCCGCACGCGCTGCCTCCTGTCCGTCAGGAAGTCAGTGATCCACCTGCAGGTGGAGTCAGGCACGTTGAGCTGAGCGAGCTTGTCCTGGAGCAGAGCAGGGAGGATGGTGTTGAATGCAGAGCTGAAGTCCACAAACAGGATCCTGGCGTAGGTTCCCGGGGAGTCCAGATGCTGGAGGATGAAGTAAAGGGCCAGGTTAATGGCATCATCCACAGACTGATTGGCTCTGTAGGCGAACTGCAGAGGGTCCAGGAGGGGGGAGGTGAGGGACTTGAGGTGGTGCAGGACCAGGCGCTCAAATGACTTCATGACTACAGACGTCAACGCCACAGGTCTATAGTCATTAAGTCCAGTGATCCTGGGCTTCTTGGGGACAGGGACGATGGTGGACAGCTTGAAGCAGGTTGGGATGTGACAGGGAGGTGTTAAAGATGTCCGTGAAGACAGAAGCCAGTTCCTCAGCACAGTGTCTAAGGGTGGAAGGAGAGACACCATCCGGGGCTTTGCTTCTTGAAAAGCTTTGTCACGTCCCGCTCCAAAATTGTGAGGGCAGTGGGGGAGGAGGAGGGGTCTGAGGTGGGTTCGGCTGTGATGTCCATGGTGGTGAGGGGTGTGGGACGTCAAACCTCGCATAAAAGCCATTTAGCTCTTCTGCTAGTTGTTTATTGTCCACAGCGAGAGGGGCTGTGGGCTTGTAGTTGGTAATTTGCCTAAGCCCCCTCCAGACAGAAGCAGAGTCGTTGGTGGAGAAATGCTGCCTCAGACGTGTATTGTAATTCACTTTAGCCTTTTCCACCTCTTTGCTAAAAGCATACTTACAACGCCTGTAGCCTTCACGATCTTCTGCCTTGTACGCCCTCTCCTTTTCCCTCCTTAGATGCCTCAGTCTGGGAGTGAACCAGGGTTTATCATTGTTAAAGGTCACCCTGGTATGTGATGGGATAATACTGTCCTCACAGAACTGTATGTATGACGTCACAGTGTCTGTGTACTCATCCAAACTGTCTGTGGCAGCCCTGAACACATCCCAGTCTGTAAAGTCTGGGAAGCTCCTCCACAGCCTCACTGGTCCACTTTCTTAGAAGTCCTCACAGCAGGTTTGGAGAGCTTCAGCCGTTGATTGTACGCAGGGATGAGGTGAATCATGTCATGGTCAGAGATCCCAGAGCAGCAGCACGAGGCTCGGCTCTGTAGGCTCCACTGACTGTAGTATAACAATGATCCAGCGTCTTCTGCTCTCTCATCGGGCATTTAATAAAACTGTTTATACTGAGGGAGTTTCCTGGCTCAGATTAGCTTTATAAAATCCCCCAGGATGATGAGTAAAAGTGTCCGGGAAGGTTCGCTCCATGTTCAGAATCTGGTCCGCGAGCGCGCGCGCTGGGCCTCGTGCGTGTCCGCTCACGGTGGGATGTAAACAGCGGCCAGAATGAATGAAGCGAACTCACGTGGAGAATAAAAAGGTTTACAGTTAATGAAGAGATATTCCACGGCGGGAGAGCAGTGTTGGTAGATCACAGTCACATCCGTGCACCAGGCGTTGTTGATGTAGAAACAGACACCTCCACCTTTCGTCTTTCCCCCGGAGAGTCCCCGTTGTCTGTCTGCGCGGAGGAGCTGGAATCCCTCCAGGTGAAGCGCGCAGTCCAGGCTACGCTCGTTGAGCCACGTCTCCATGAAGCACAAGACGCAAGAGGAAGAAAGTCCCTGTTTTTTCTCCTCATCAGCAGCGCCAGTTCGTCTGTCTTGTTGCTGAGTGACCTTCATTGTTTGTGTTATTAACACTGCTGTAAATAAACACTGTAAACCTTCCCCGAGTCCTGCATATCTTGGTCCAATTTCGCCCTGCATTACGACAGAACAATCTGGCCAAGACTATAGACCAAGCAGACTCGGGGGCAGATCCTACGCTCTGCCATCATCATCGGACAACACGAACAATCTATTCAGACTCTGCTGCAATGTAACCAGTCCCTGTCCCAGCGGGTGGCCCAACTTAACAACCAGGTCGCCGCGCTGCTCGCTCCTGCGCCTTCGGCTCCAGCCTCTGCCACCACCGCTGGGCCCACGACACCTTCGAGCCCCCTGGAGTCAAGGGTCACGGACCGAACCCGTACTCAGGTCAGCCCAGTCTCTGTCTGGGTTCCTATTTCAGTGTATGTCAGTTTTTCAGCAATACCCAGCCCGTTTTGTTTCCGATGCTGCTAAGATTTGTTATGTCTGCGGATTATTAAGGGCAAGTGCACTTCAGTGGGCGGAGGCAAAATTTTCCAAGACTGTGTTTAGCCAGATGAACTTTTTGAAAGACTTTTAAACTTGTGTTTGACCATCCACATTATCAGGCGGACGCTGCTTCCCGCCTACTGAGCCTGACCCAGGGAACTAAGTCAGTAGCGGACTACACTATAAACTTTTGGACTTTTGCCGCTGAGATGGACTGGACGGACAGCGCCTTAAAAGCAATGTTTTTAAAGCGTCTTAACGACCGACTAAAAGATGAACTGATTTCCCATGACGAGCCTCCCGACTTATTATTGATTACCTTGACTAATAGGATCGATAACCATTTACAAACACATTGACGTCACTCGCCAGTCCGGACCGAGAGACTCCGTTCGCCCGCTGGATCTGAGGGACGCCACCCACCTACCCGGTCCGAGGTGCACCACTCTTCACCACCCACTGGGGAGCCCAGGCTGCTGGGTCGAGCTCACCTCTCGTCCGAGGAGCATCTGTGTTGCCGCCTGGCGGGAGAGTGCCTCTATTGTGGCAAGAGGGGGCACTACCTTGTTTTCTGTCCGGTTCGGCCAAAAAGACCGGACCCACCAGTAACCCTGGGAGTTCTGGGGGGTCAACAATCCATCCCAGAGAGAGACAATAAACTAATAAACCAGAGATCTCTGGGAGGATCTCTGGGAGGTCTTTAGCAAGAGTCGGGGCGCTCTCACTCCCTCCCCACTGCCCTTATGACTGTGCCATTGACCTGGTGCCTGAAGCCACCTTACCTGCCAGCCGTTTGTACAATTTCTCCAAAACCGAGCATGAGACCATGGAGCAGTACATCTGACATTCGCTAGCTGCTGGTATCATCTGCCCGTCCTCCTCCCCTGTAGGCGCGGGATTCTTTTTGCTAAAAAAAGATAAGACTCTCCGTCCCTGTATTGATTATCGTGGCTTAAATAATGTCACCGTTAAAAATAAATATCCTCTTCCACTCCTCGACTCAGCATTCACACCACTTCACAGGGCCACCATCTTCACTAAATTAGATTTGCGGAACGCCTATCACCTGGTGCGCATTAGCGAGGGGGACGAGTGGAAGACCGCGTTTATGACCCCCCAGGCCAATTCGAGTACCTGGTGATACCCTTTGGTCTGACTAATGCTCCTGCTGTCTTTCAAGCATTAATTAACGACGTTCTTCGAGATTTCCTTAACCGTTTTGTGTTTGTCTATCTGGACATTTAGATGTTTTTCCCAAACCCCGCAGGACCACCAGCACCATGTCCGTTTGGTCCTCCAACGCCTCTTAGAGAATAAACTGTTTATAAAAGCGGAGAAGTGTGAGTTCCACGCAGAGGAGGTTAGTTTTTTGGGGTTTATTGTTGGGCGGGGCCAGGTGAGGACAGACCTGGACAAGATTAAGGCGATGACCAATTGGCCTACTCCTAACAGTCGTAAACAACTTCAACGGTTCATTGGGTTCGCTAATTTTTATAGGCGATTCATACTGGATTTTAGCAGAGTCATTTCACCCCTGACTAAGCTTACTTCTCCCTCTCAGCAGTTTATCTGGCCCCCGGGGGCCAAATCAGCTATTGACTGGCTGAAGGCCCTGTTTACCTTCGCCCCCATCCTGCACCAGCCAGACTCCGCTCGCCAATTTGTCGTGGAGGTGGACACATTGGACACAGGCGTGGGAGCAATCCTCTCTCAGAGGTTTGAATGTAAGAACTTTGTTTTTCCATGTGCCTTCTTTTCTTGTCGCTTATCTCCTGCAGAGAACAACTACGACGTGGGTGACCGGGAGTTCCTAGTGGTCAAACTCTCCCTGGAGGAATGGCTGTAGGGGGCGGAGCAACCTTTTGTGGTTTGGACAGACCACAAGAACCTCTCACACATTCAGTCGGTGGAGCGCCTCAACTCCCGCAAAGCCCGTTGGTCCTTGTTTTTTAGTCGCTTCGACTTCGTTCTGACTTACCTACCTGGAACCCAAAATGTCAAGCCCGACACCCTGTCCCGTCAGTTCGCCCAGGAGGACAGTCCCACCGCTCCAGAGGCCATCATCCTTTCCTCCCAAGTTGTGGCAGCCTTTCGGTGAGAAATCAAGGACCTGGTCCAGGAGGCCCAACGGAACGACCCCGACCCAGGTAATGGCCCACCTGGCACATTATTTGAACCTGACTCTGTGTGTTCCCAGGTTCTGGAATGGATCCACTGCTCCCGTTTTGCCTGTCACCCTGGGACTAACCGCACACTCACCTTGTTAAGACGACACCACACTGGTGGCCCACCGTTGATAGGATACTAGGGCCTACGTATCCGTGTGCCAGGGGTAAGGCCTCTCATTCTTCGCCGTCCGGTCTGCTCCAGGCGCTCCCTGTCCCTAGATGCCTCTGGTCGCATGTGGCGGTAGACTTTGTGTCTGGTCTTACCTTATGGTGCGTGGTGGCATCCAACCCTTCCGCCTGGAGCTCTTATCTGGCCTGGATTGAATACAACCACAACTTTCTGGTTAGTTTGGCCACTGGCGTATCACCTTTTGAGGCCTCCCTGGGTTATCAACCCCCGCTCTTATCCTCTGAAGAGGAGGACCTCACTGTCCCGTCTATCCAGCATCATCTCCAACGCTGCCGCAGGATCTGGGGAGAACTAGAGGCGCGCTCCTCCATACCAGGGAGCGCACCAAGAAAGCTGCAGACCGCCACGGCATCCCCGCTCCGAGTTACCAGCCTGGACAATCGATGTGGCTTTCGTCCCAGACCATCCCGCTCAAGACAGACTCTCGCAAGCTGTCCCCTCACTTCCTCGGTCCCTTTCCCATCACCAAGATTGTCAACCTGTCTGCGGTGTGTGTCTTCTCTCCGTATCCACCCAACCTTCCATGTCTCGCAGCTTAAACCCGTCCGCACCAGCGACTTGTACTGTACTGTACTGTACTGTAAATAAACACTGCAAACCTTCCCCGAGTCCTGCATATCTTGGTCCAATTTCGCCCTGTATTATGACAAGGGGTCCCAGGATTGACCCCTGGGGTACCCCAGAGGTCAGGGCCATTTTATCTGAGACTCATTTTCCACTTTCAATAAAGTACTGCCTGTCTCCTAGATAGGACAAACCAGTTTAGCAGCACTCAGATCTAACAGAATCAAGACTGAGACTTTGCCTGCGTCAGTGCTCAGGCAGATGTTATTTGTCACCTTGATAAGAGCAGTCTCAGTGCTGTGGTGGCGTCTAAACCTGACTGAAGAACATCAAACAAGTTGTTTATTTGGAAATAAGAAACAAAGAGCTCCAACAGTCCAGAATTTTCAGTGTTACTCAAGTGGATACACTACATAGTTGAATGCTAGGGTTGTTGGTTTTGTTGTTTATTATTATGTGTGTATACACAAAGGCTTTTCATTGCATGGCATGCCAAACAACTCAGGAACTTTTAATCAAAGTTTTTAAAAGAGAAGGTCCATAGTGCCCAAAGCTTTTGAAAGGTGATTGGATATTGATGTTTCACTTAGGGGTGGGTCTTTGTCTAAAGGAGTTTTAGCACCTTAATCTGGACTAAGCTGAGATGAGTGCCTCATCTCTCTCAGTTATTTACCAACTATAAATATTATATCTTTGATTTTGTCTACACTTCAATATTTCTACACACATTTAACTGAAGCGGAAACGGAAAACGGAATCTGATTGGTTTACCTTGTTTATCTCAGGGTTAGGGCTCTGCTTTATAGATGTGTTTAGCAATTGTTGTTTTTCCTTTGAAAAGATCTAAATATAGAATTTTAACTGATGTATGTGAAAGGATTAAATGTCATTGTCTTCAGTACTGTATGTAGCAAGTCCTAGAATGAAATCACTATAAAATCCTTCATATTTTTGGAAACAACATTTTTGGAGCCTGTTTTAAAGCTAAAGCTGATCATAAAGTGCAATGTGTGTTTTTAATTAGATTATGATGTCAATGTGGTTATCAAACTATGATGTACACACAGGTTGCGGACATTTTGGTTTACACTTATTCCTGTTAAAGCCCTGCTCCGATTCAAGTATATATGTGTGTGCTGTGAATTTTTTCTTGAGATTTTGTGCTAATGTTGTTCTTGCTTTAGTCCCTGCTTAACTCATCTTTATTATAGTCTGCTAAAATTACGTTTAATGGTGAATTTTCAAACCAAAAGGACAACTATGGCTAACTCCAGTCAGGTTTCCCATTTCACCCTGGGAGCCTACTTTGACACTGGCCCTTTGAAATGGCTGTTTTTCCTCATTATAATGTCTGTGTATATTCTTATAGTGCTTTCCAACCTGCTCCTCATTGTTGTTATATGTTTGAACAGGACTCTACATGAACCAATGTACTTGTTTCTCTGTAGTTTATTTGTGAATGAACTTTACGGCAGCACTACATTGTTCCCATTTCTCCTGCTTCAAAATTCTCAAAGATTTCCACACAGTTCCAGCTCCGCTTTGCTTCTTACAAATCTTCTGTATTATGTATTATGGACACGTAGAGTTTTTCTCACATTAGCTGTTATGTCATATGACCGATACTTGGCTATTTGCTTCCCTCTACAGTATCACTCAAAAATGACTCATACCACAGTTTGCATCCTCATTGCTTTGACCTGGTTCTTGTTATTTATAGCAATCGTCATTTTGATTTCTCTCAGTGCCCCCTTACCATTGTGTGGAAATACTATTAACAAAGTGTACTGCGATAACTATGCGGTTGTAAAATTGGCCTGTTTTGACACCACTGTTAATAATATTTATGGGCTTTTTCAGTTGTTCGTGATCATGGTGTTTGCGTCAAGTCTGATTCTTTTTACTTATTTTCGTATTTTTAAAGTGTGTTTCCGGGGCTCCAAACAGACACGGCAGAAGGCTCTCAGCACCTGCACACCTCACCTGGCCTCTCTGCTTAATTTCTCTTTTGGAGTCAGTTTTGAAATAATTCAGAGCAGGTTTAATACGAGTTCTGTCCCAAATCCCGTCCGAATTATACTTTCTCTGTACTTTTTAACAGTGCAGCCGCTGTTTAACCCTGTCTTATATGGACTGAAAATGTCCAAAATACGGAGCTCATGTAAAAAGACACTTTTGGGTCAACTAATTTTCTAATTTGGAAATGTTTATTAAACTGAGATTCATGTATATTTCATCTGTAAATATTACAATCTAATTGTATGTATAAATGTTTATTTAATAATTTGTTTCCATACATGATGAAATAGAATATTAAAGACAATTTGCTGCATGGTTTGAACTTTGTCACTATCCATTCATCATTATTTGTATGTCCATATATATCCTAGGTAAAAATAATAATAATAATAATAAGCCTCACAGTTAGTAATAATGAAAAAGATGCTATTCAAATGTTGGAACTGAGAATACGGGAAATGGTTTCATCACAATAAAGTTGGAGGCAATAGAAATTTAGGCAATAAAAATTGTACAGTCAGACATGATTACAGTAAAAATGTTTGAAGAATGATTTATTTAACAAAGATACTTTTAATTAGTACTGTAAGGACACAAATTAAAGCGGCTTTTACGTTGGCAAAGAGAAGGGAGAGTTTGGGGGCCCTTTTGGGGTTATGACAATAAAGTAGGCAAGGGAAGGCAAGTTTATTTTTATAGCACAATTCGTACACAAAGTCAGTCAAAGTGCTTTACAGAATAAGGAAGACATTAAAACCACAATACAAGAAATCAAAACATAATTTATCACAAATAATCATCATAAAATGAACATTAAAAGAAAAGAGTGCAGAATAAAATCCTTTCACTGCAGACACTTCCTCTTTGTTTCTGTGGGCCAAAGTCTATGACTTCAGTCTTGTCTGCGTTTAGCTGGAGAAAGTTGTTTTGCATCCAACCGCTGATCTGTTGGATGCAGTGACAGAGTCAATCCACTGGTCCATATTCACCTGCTGCAGTGAGACATAGATCTGAGTGTCATCTGCATACTTGTGTTACAACACATTATTGCTGCATATTAACTGGCCTACGAGCAGCATGTAGAGATTGAACAAAAGGGGTCCCAGGTTTGACCCCTGGGGCACCCCACAGGTCAGTAGTAGCAAGTAGTGAGCAATTTTTTTATTTTATCCTTTTAGTGACCCCAGCCCCTGGGACCACAGATGGAAACTAGCCTTTGGCTATAATCTGGTGTATTTACTTTCATGTCACTTCATGTCTGTTCATTAATACACATTGTTCCAGTCAAATAAATAAATAAATAAAATCTGCAAATAGCAGCGATGAGATCCTGTGGTTCCCGAACCAGACCCCTTCCAGCCCCTGATTGCGCCTAGAAATTCTGTCCATAAATATAATGAACAGAACCGGTGACAAAGGGCAGCCCTGGCGGAGTCCAACATGCACTGGGAACAGGTCTGACTTACTGCCGGCAATGCGAACACAGCTTCTGCTCCGGTCATACAGGGAATGGAGAGCCCTTAGCAAAGGGCCCTGGACCCCATACTCCTGGAGCACCCCCCAAAGGGCACCAAGAGGGACACGGTCAAATGCCTTCTCCAGATCTACAAAACACATGTGGACTGGTTGGGCAAACTCCCATGAACCCTCGAGCACCCGATGGAGAGTGAAGAGCTGGTCCAGTGTTCCACGACCAGGACGGAAACCACACTGCTCCTCCTGATTCCGAGGTTCGACTATCGGTCGGATTCTCCTCTCCAGCACCCTGGAACAGACCTTACCGGGAAGGCTGAGGAGTGTGATTCCCCTGTAATTGGAACACACCCTCCAGTACCCCTTCTTATACAGAGGTGCCACCATCCCGGTCTGCCAATTCAGCGGTACTGTCGCTAACCTCCATGCATTACTAAAGCCAAGACAGCCCCACAACATCCAGAGACTTGGTGGCAAGGCTCTGGGGGTGGATGACGGATATCATCACGGAAGATGTGACAGTGGGATTGAGGAGATCCTTAAAGTATTCCTTCCACCGCCTAACAACATCCCCAGTCGAGGTCACCAGCTCTCCACCCGCACTGTAAACAGTGTTGGTGAAGCACTGCCTCCCCTCCTGAGGCGCCAGACGGTTTGCCAGAATCTCTTTGAGGCCGTCCGATAGTCCTCCCCCATGGCCCCCCCCGAACTCCTCCCAGCCCCGAGTTTTTACCTCCGCGACAGCATGAGCCGAGGCACGTTTTATTTTTGAGTCTATTTCTTAAATTATTTCTAACTATTTATCTATTACCCTGTTTCTTCTGTTCTCTATGTGTGCCTGTTCTCTATGTGTGCGGTGCAATGCTGGAATTTCCCCACTGTGGGACTGATAAAGGCTTATCTTATCTTATCTTATCTTACGTTTGGCCCGCCAGTACTCGTCAGCTGCCTCAGGAGTCCCACAAACCAACAAGGCTCGATAGGACTCCTTCAGCCTGACGGCATCCCTTACTTCCGGTGTCCACCACCGGGTTTGGGGCTTCCCGCCGCAACAAGCACCACAGACCTTATGACCACAGCTACGAGCAGCCGCATTGTCAATAGAGGTGGAGAACACGGCCCACTCGGCGTCTATGTCCTCAGCCTCCCCTGGGATCAGGGAGAAGCTCTCCAGGAGGTGCTCTCCAGGAGGTGCGAATTGAAGACCCCCATGACAGAGGGCTCCGCCAGACGTTTCTAACACGATACGCTTGGGCCTGCCAGGTCTATCTGGCTTCCTCCTCCACCAGCGGATGATCAGTTCACAGCTCTGCCCCCTCTCTTCACTCATGTCCAAAACACGCGGCCAGAGGTCAGATGACACGACAACAAAGTTGATCATCGACCTCTGACCTAGGGTGTCCTGGTGCCACGTGCACTGATGGACACTCATGTGGTCGAACAAGGGGGTTGGTTATGGACAAACTGTAGCTAGCACAGAAGTCCAATAACAAAACAACACTCGGGTTCAGATCAGGGAGGCCGTTCCTCCCAATCACGCCCCTTCAGGTGTCACTGTCATTACCCACATGGGCATTGAAGTCCCCCAGGAGAACAACGGAGTCCCCGGTGGGTGCACTGTCTAGTACCCCTCCCAGGGACTCCAAGAAGGCCGAGTACTCTGTACTACTGTTTGGCCCGTAGGCTGCCGCAACAGTGAGAGACCTGTCCCCGACCCGAAGGCGCAGGGACGCAACCCTCTCGTTCACCAGGGTGAACTCCAACATGTGGCGGCTGAGCTGTGGGGCAATGAGCAAGCCGACACCAGCCCGCTGCTGCGGGCAACGCCAGGGAAATGGAGAGCCTAGCTTCATACAAGGAGTTGGGTTCCAGAGCCCAAACTATTCGTGGAGGTGAGGCCGACTATATCAAGCCGGTAACGCTCAACCTCCCACACAAGCTCAGGTCCCTTGCCCCCAAGTGAGGTAACATTCCATGTCCCCAGAGCTAGTCTCCATGTCCGGAAATCCGGTCATCGAGGCCCCTGCCATCGACTGCCGCCCAGATCTCTCTGCACCGGCCCCTTACGGCTCCTCTCGCAGGTGATGGGTCCACGTGAGTATGGACCCACGTCGCTCCTTCGGGCTGAGCCCGGCCAGGCCCCGTGGGGAAAGGCCACCAGGCATTTGCTCTCGAGCACCCACCCCAGGCCTGGCTCCAGGGTGGGGCCCCAGTGACGCCGGTCCGGGCGACATAGCGAACCTTGTTCTTCTACTCATCATAAGGGGGCTTCTGAACCGCTCTTAGTCTGACCCGTCCCCCTGGACCTGTTTGCCATGGGTGACCCTAACAGGGGCATGAAGCCCCCAACAACATTGCTCCCAGGATCAATCGGGTGCTCAAACCGCCTCTTTAACATGGTGGAGGGGTTTGATCGCCAAAGATATCGGGCCATAATTTTCATTCGACAATTCAGAGATGTCTTTCGTGAGATTTATTCCTAGATATTTTAAAAATTCATCCTTCAATTGAGTTTGTACTTGTCTTGTAGAGATTTAGAAATGGAATAGTTCATAGCCATTTTAGATATATTTAATTTGTAATCATATAACTTCCCAAGATAATCTGTGTAATCCCTCAGTCGTCCAGGTCTGATCCATAGTAAAAGTCAAAAGTAAAATCTGTCAATTGGACAAAAAGTTGTGGGAGTGAAGACGTTTTGCTGCTCATCCAAGCCGCATCTTCAGTTCTTTCCAAGGTTGGCCAGTGAAGACATCAGCTCCACGAATGATCCCTCACACTCCTCCAAAAAGACCAAAACGTCATGAGCAGGCATTGCAACTTTGTGTTTCTCTTAACTACCAATACCTTTAATACCTGCAATAACTTTTGACCAAGGGGCTCCATATAGAGAGAGAATAGAAGAGGGGATGTCAGGCACCCCTGTCTAGTCCCTCTCTCCAGAGATAAAATCACAGCAGTGCTCTAAAAGTATCAATTTGGGTAAAAGATTTTTAAGTCTACGAACAAGAATTTATGTAAATAAATAAATAAATAGTCTAGATTTAGCACGTTAATGGGGTGAAAGCAAATACAATCCTGTTGGTCTTTACCCTCCTTTGGAATCCTTTCAAGATTTTATACTATCCCAGGGTATAACTGTCAGGTCTACAAAACTTCCTATTTTTAGTTTAGAAACAGTCTGATTGAGTTCTTTGGTTGTTTTGTTCTGTGTATTTGTTAAAACTGCTTTAATTTTTGGATTATTTGTGATTATTTATGTTTTGATTTGTTGTATTGTGATTTTAACATTTTTCTTATTCTGTAAAGCACTTTGAATTACTATGTGTACAAATTGTGCTATACAAAAAACTTGCCTTGCTTGCCTTTAAATGCTAAATTTGTTGGTTCAAGCCCTGAGTCAAACACTTTTAAATTGTCTGTATGGACAGTCACTCACAATGACTTCAGTCTTCTCTAGATTTTCTTTTCACTCTTTGTGTGTCTTGTCTTTGAATCTGTTTTTGTTGCTTGTTTTCTTTTTCTCTTTTTTATTTGTGCAAACAAGTACCCTTTTATTAGTCCTGTTAGGCAGTTTTAATCAAAGTTTTAATCAAAGTTTTTAAAAGAGTAGATCCATAGTGCCCAAAGCTTTTGAAAGGTGATTGGTCATTGATTTGTTTCACTTCGGGGCGGGTCTTTGGCTGAACAAAATTATAGCAGGTTTTAGCACCTTGATCTGGACGAAGCTGAGACGAGTGCCTCCTCTCTCTCAGCTTTTAAACAGATGTTAATGTTATACCTTTGTCGTATAAACTCAGCAATCATAATCCTTCAGCATTTCTACAATAACGGATCTAACTGAAGAAAAATAATCTGATTTGTTTTCCTTGTTTATCCCGGCTTTAAGGCTGTGTGAGGTGATGTTTTATCAATTGCTTTTCCTTTGATAAGATTTAAATATAGAATTTTACTGATGAATGTGAGATGATTGAATGTTGTTGTCTTCAGTACTGTATTTAGCAAATCCAAGAACAAAATCACTGTAAAATCCTTCTTATTTTTTGAAACAAACCTCTTAGAGCTTGTTTTAAAGCTGAAGCTTTTCATAAAGTGCATTGTGTGTTTTTAATTAAAGTCATGTAAATGTGGTTATCAAACTATGAAGTACACACAGGTTGCTGATATTTTGGTTTACACCTTTTTCTGTTAAAGCCCTTCTCTGAGTCAAAATTATGTGTGTGTGGTGTAATTTTCTACTTTTTCTTGTCATTTTGTGCTAATGTTGTTCTTGCTTTAGTCCCTGCTTAACTCATCTTTATTATAGTCAGCTAAAGTTAAGTTTAATGGTGAATTTTCAAACCAAAAGGACAACTATGGCTAACTCCAGTCAGGTTTCCCATTTCACCCTGGGAGCCTACTTTGACACTGGCCCTTTGAAATGGCTGTTTTTCCTCATTATAATGTCTGTGTATATTCTTATAGTGCTTTCCAACCTGCTCCTCATTGTTGTTATATGTTTGAACAGGACTCTACACGAACCAATGTACTTGTTTCTCTGTAGTTTATTTGCGAATGAACTTTACGGCAGCACTGCGTTGTTCCCATTTCTCCTGCTTCAAATTCTCAAAGATTTCCACACAATTCCAGCTCCGCTTTGCTTCTTACAAATCTTCTGTATCTTTTCTTATGGACACGTAGAGTTTCACACATTAGCTGTTATGTCATATGACCGATACTTGGCTATTTGCTTCCCTCTACAGTATCACTCAAAAATGACCAATACCAAAGTTTGCATCCTCATTGCTTTGACCTGGTTCTTGTTATTTATAGCAATCGTCATTTTGATTTCTCTCAGTGCCTCCTTACCATTGTGTGGAAATACTATTAACAAAGTGTATTGCGACAACTACTCTGTTGTAAAACTGGCCTGTTTCGACACCACTGTTAATAATATTTATGGGTTTATTCACTTGTTCCTGATCACTTTGTCACCATCAAGTCTGATTCTTTTTACTTATTTTCGTATTTTTAAAGTGTGTTTCCGGGGCTCCAAACAGACACGGCAGAAGGCTCTCAGCACCTGCACACCTCACCTGGCCTCTCTGCTTAATTTCTCTTTTGGAGTCAGTTTTGAAATGATTCAGAGCAGGTTTAATATGAGTTCTGTCCCAAATCTCGTCCGAATTATACTTTCTCTGTACTTTTTAACAGTGCAGCCGCTGTTTAAACCCTGTCTTATATGGACTGAAAATGTCCAAAATATGGAGCTTGTGTAAAAAGACACTTTTTGGTAAACAAATTTTCTAATTTGGAAATGTCTGTTAAGCTGAGATTCATGTATTTCATCTGTAAATTTTACAATGTAATTGTATGTATAAATGTTTATTTTGTAATTTATTTCCGTACATGATGAAATAGAATATTAAAGACAATTTGATGCATGGTTTGAACTTCACTATCTGTTATTGTTATCTGTATGTCTATATATATCCGAGGTAAAAAATAAATAAAAAAGCCTCACAGTTAGTAATAATGAAAAAAATGCTACTCAAATGTTAGAGCTGAGAATATGGGAAATGGTTTCATCACAATAAAGTTGGAGGCAATAGAAATTTGGGCAATAAAAATTGTCCGGCACAATTACAGTAAAAATGTCTGAACAATGATTTGTTGAACAAAGATACTTTTAATTAGTACTGTAAGGACAGAAACCTACGAGTCATATGTTTTAATTAAATGAAAAATTCTCAAACTGAAATTGATTAAAGCGGCTTTTACGTTGGCAAAGAGAGGGAGAGTTTGGGGCCCCTTTTGGGAGTTATGACAGTAAAGTAGGCAAGGGAAGGCAAGTTTATTTTTATAGCACAATTCGTACACAAAGTCAGTCAAAGTGCTTTACAGAATAAGGAAGACATTAAAACCACAATACAAGAAATCAAAACATAATTTATCACAAATAATCATCATAAAATGAACATTAAAAGAAAAGAGTGCAGAATAAAATCCTTTCACTCATATGCACATCTAAAGAGAACCATTTTGTGCCTGACTTTAAATGTTGTCAAAGTCAAGGCCTGTCTCACATCTTCAGGAAGAATGTTCCATATTTTAGCTGCATAAAACTGAAATGCTGATTTAACATGTTTAGTCCTGACTCTGGGCACCAACAGGAGGTCGGTCCCTGAGGTCCTGCGAGAGTGCGGGATGTTTTAAATGGCAACATGTGGGAGATGTACTTTGGTGTTAGGCCATGGAGACTTGTACAAACAGAGCTGCTTTAAAGTCTATTCTCTGAGCCACAGGAGCCAGTGCAGAGATCTGAGCACAGGACTCATGTGCTCATATTTTCTGGTTCTAGTCAGGACCCGAGCAGCAGCATTCTTGATGTAATGCAACTGTCTTAACGCTCATTTGGAGCAGCCGGTGTGCAGGCTGTTCCAGTAGTCTAACCGACTGGAGACAAATGCATCGATAATGCTCTCCAAGTCTGGTTTTAACAGTGTAAAAAGTTGTAGATGTTATTGATTTGATATGACTGTTAAAGTTCAAGTCTGAATCCATTATTACCCCTAGATATACAGCCTGATTTGAAGAGGGAGAGAGACTGGAGGTGACTGCAGACACTTCCTCGTTGTTTCTGTGGGCCAAAGACTATGACTTCAGTCTTGTCTGAGTTTAGCTGGAGAAAGTTGTTTTCATCCACACACTGATCTGATGCAGTGTCAGAGTGAATCCACTGGTCCATATTCACCTGCTGCAGTGAGACATAGATCTGAGTGTCATCTGCAGAGTTGTGGTACGACACATTATTGCTGTGTATTAACTGGCCTAACAGCAGCATGTAGAGATTGAACAACAGGGGTCCCAGGATTGACCCCTGGGGCACCCCACAGCTCAGGGACATTTTATCTGAGACACATTTTCCAATTTCAATTAAGTACTCCCTGTCTTCTAGATAGGACTTGACCCAGTTTAGTGCAGTACCAGAGATGCCCACCCAGTCCTCTGGTCTCTGTATGAGGATCCCATGATCCACAGAGTCAAAAGCAGGATTCAGATCTAAAATAATCAAGACCGAGACCTTGCCTGCATCAGTGTTCAGGTGAATGTAATTTATCACATTGATAAGAGCAGTCTCAGTGCTGCAGTGAAGTGTAAAACCTGACTGAAAAACATCAAAGGAGATGTTCATTTGGAACAAAAGACACCAACAGCTCCAACAGTCCAGGACTTGTAGTGGTACTGAACTGGATACACAACTGTGTTTTTCTCTCTCTCTTTTATGTATGTATACAAATACCCTTTTCATTTGGCATGTGAAACAACTCAGGTAGTTTTAATAAAAAATTTAATCGAAGATCCATACTACCCAAAGCTTTTGAAAGGTCACTGGTAACTCATTTTCTAATTTGGAAACATTTGTTAAGCTGAGATCCATGTTTATTTCCTTTATTAATTCTTTTTTTTAATGCTTTCATTGGAAAAGGTTAGCATCTTGCAGGGATTGGAAACTCTGGAGTTTTCCTTTATGCATAAAAGAAATATATGTTACTAACATGTTGTTTATCCAAGATTTGAATCTTCCATCATTTTGGTTTGGTTTAAATTCCATGTCATAAGCACAGCACATACATTTTTATTTATTTTAATTTTTTCCATATTTTCAATTTTGCATATTTTAACTACTTTTTGCCATATTTTTACAGTGTGGCATAGCTTTTACCTTTCTGCCATTTTTTTTTTTTTAGTTTTTTTAAGTTTTTATCAGCTATTGAAGCTTGTAAGGGAAATTTAGAGAAGCTATTAATTTCTATTGTCTTCCATTTGGCTTTTATGTCTGGGTTACACTATTGTACGTGTCATGATCCACGTGTTCCTGTCCTTGTCATGCCTCCTGTGTTCTCCTCTCCCCCTCCCTCACCTGCTTGACTCCGGAGCTGGGCGGAGTCCTGGCTCCTCCCGCGTGCACCTGCAGCCCATCAGCGCTAATCATCACCACCTGCCATGAATAAGAGGGGCCAGGACCAGACATTCGGTATCAGATCGTCCGCGTGTCTATGTAACCACTCTAGTTCTGCTTTTTGAATGTTGTACTTACCTTTTTCCCAAGACTTATTGGATTTTGCTACCTTTCCAGATTCCTGCTCCGTCCCAGCTCGTGTGCCTCTGGCTCCACTCCCGTTCCTGCCTCGTCATCCCGGTATAGTCCTGTCTTTGTCTCCTCGTCACCCTGGCTCTAACCTGCACTCTGCTCCGGCTCCCGCTTCCTGGATCTTACCTGCTTCTCGTCCCTGGCTCCGCTCTCCGCTCCTGTGTCACTGGATCCCGTCCTGCTCTCCGTCTTCTACTTCCGCTCTTTGTCCCCGCCTGACTAGCGTTATTGTTGAACATTTTTGCTCTCGTTGTAAATAAAAACAGTTAAAATGTCTCCGAGTTTTGCACTGTTGGTCCACCTTCCCCACTCATTACGACAGTATCACACATTTTATTCCTGAAATAATTGTTGAACAGTATTGAATTTTTTTTTTTTTTCCCTGCCAAATGAAGTGGGAGCTCCATTTGTTCCATTCTCCATCGAGTCCAGCTCGGACCAAGTTCTGTCGTTGTGTCCTTAGGCAAGACACTTCACCCACATTGCCTAGTATGAAAGTGGTGTGTGTGTGTGAATGATCGGTGGTGGTCGGAGGGGCCGATGGCGCAAACTGGCAGCCTCGCTTCCGTCAGTCTACCCCAGGGCAGCTGTGGCTACAATAGTAGTTTACCATCACCAAGTGTGGAGTGAATGAATAATGACTTCAGTGTAGCGCTTTGTAATGTGCTTTGATAAAGCGCATTACAAATGCGCTTTGATAAAGCGCATTACAAATGTACAAAAAAAAACAAAAAACCTTGGAACAATATTAAATTTCACCTATATAATTCTTGAATTTAAAGTCAAGAATAGGACAAGGTTCCATCTCTGTAAGACAGATTTTATCGGCAAAGATATTGGGCCATAATTTTCATTCAACAATTCAGAGATGTCTTTTGTGAGATTTATTCCTAGGTATTTTAAAAATTCAGCCTCCCAATTGAGTTTGAACTTGTCTTGTAGAGATTTAGAAATGGCATAGTTCATAGTCATCACTCGTGTTTTATTTATATTTAATTTGTAATCATATCCTAAGATTATCTGTGTAATCCCTCAGTCGTCCAGGTCTGATCCACAGTAAAAATCAAAAGTAAAATCTGTCAGTTGGACAAAAAGTTGTGGGAGTGAAGACGTCTTGCTGCTCATCCAAGCCGCATAGTTCTATCCAAGGTTGGCCAAAGAAGATATCAGTTCCACAAATGATTCCTCACGCTCCTCCAAAAAGACCAAAACATCATCAGCAAGCATTACAACTTTTTGTTCCTCTTCAGCCACAGCAATACCTTTTGACCAAGGGGCTCCATATAGAGAGCAAATAGAGGAGGGGATGTCGGGCACCCCTGTCTAGTCCCTGTCTCCAGGGGGCAGAAGTCTGAGATATTCCCATTGACCTTAACTCTAGCCCTTGGTCTATCATAAAGAGATATAATTAGTGAAATCAAGTTTTCTTGAAAGCCAAACTTTTTTAGTACTTTGTACAGAAAATTCCATTTGAGTCAAAGGCTTTCTCAGCATCCAGTCGGACCAGTACTGCTTGAGTCTTGTCCCTAATTACTTGTACTATCACATATAGAAAATATCTTATATTGTCTACTGTCTGTTTTTGCTGGATAACACCACAGTGCTCTAAAAGTATCAATTTGGGTAAAATATTTTCAAGTCTATGAACTAGAATTGCTGTAAATAAATAAATAGTCTAGATTTAGCATGCTAATGGGGTGAAAGCAAATACAGTCCTGTTGGTCTTTACCCTCCTTTGAAATAAAAGAAATAAGGAGCATTTTTCCATGATGGAAAGGCCTCAGAGCACTCTGACTCCCGACTTGTCACTATTGTTACGTTTAAGTATCCCTTCAAAATAAGATTCAGATACGCCACAAATACATTTATACAGAAAATGTTATTTTCATGAACATTAATACTTTAATGATTCACATAGAGCTGTTTTTCTTTTAGCTTCTGCATGTTTGTGTGCTCGCTAAGACTCACAAGCTCTCTCCTCCTCTCCTCCTCTCCTCTCGACCTCTCTCCTCTGCCCTAACACGCTCTGACTCTGGTCGAGGGCCGTTCGATGCTGTTTGCTTTCTTGTGCGGCCCGGTACCAATTGATCCATGGACACACATCTAGCACAGATATAATAAACTCACCGTTATATCAAATGGATTTATGTGGTGATTTCCCATCAGGATTTTCATTATATATCTACGGACGAGCTTATTAGAGTGTCGTGAGGAGCAGGCAAAAGTCACTTCGGAGAAAATGAGGTCACTGATAAATTATTTACTGTTTTTGTGCGTAATGGACCGGTACGGTCTCCTGTGGCTGGGGACCACTGCTGTAAAGCACTTTGAATTACTTTGTGTACAAATTGTGCTATAAAAATAAACTTGCCTTGCTTGTCTTTTAATGTTAGGTTTGTTGGTTCAAGCCCTGACTCAGCCACATTTAAATTGTCTGTACGGACAGTCACTCACAATGACTTCAGTCTTCTCTAGATTTTTTTTCACTCTTTGTGTGTCTTGTCTTTGAATCTGTTTTTGTTGCTTGTTTTCTTTTTCTCTTTTTTATTTGTGCATACAAGTACCCTTTTATTAGTCCTGTTAGGCAGTTTTAATCAAAGTTTTAATCAAAGTTTTTAAAAGAGTAGATCCATAGTGTCCAAAGCTTTTGAAAGGTGATTGGTCATTGATTTGTTTCACTTCGGGGCGGGTCTTTGGCTGAACAAAATTATAGCAGGTTTAGCACCTTGATCTGGAAGAAGCTGAGACGAGTGCCTCCTCTCTCTCAGCTTTTAAACAGATGTTAAATGTTTATACCTTTGTCGTATAAACTCAGCAAACATAATTCTTCAATATTTGCACAATAACGCATCTAACTGAAGACATCTGATTTGTTTTCCTTGTTTATCCCAGCTTTAAGGCTGTGTGAGGTGATGTTTTATTAATTGCTTTTCCTTTAATAAGCTTTAAATATAAAATTTTACTGATGAATGTGAGATGATTGAATGCCATTGTCTTCAGTACTGTATGTAGCAAATTCAAGAACAAAATCACTATAATATTGTTCTTTTTTTTTGAAACAAACCTCTTAGAGCTTGTTTTAAAGCTGAAGCTTTTCATAAAGTGCAATGTGTGTTTTTAATTCAAGTCATGTAAATGTGGTTATCAAACTATGAAGTACACACAGGTTGCTGATATTTTGGTTTACACCTTTTCCTGTTTAAAGCCCTTCTCTGAGTCAAAGTTATGTGTGTGTGGTGTAATTTTCTACTTTTTCTTGTCATTTTGTGCTAATGTTGTTCTTGCTTTAGCCCCTGCTTAACTCATCTTTATTAAAGTCTGCTAAAGTTAAGTTTATGGTGAATTTTCAAACCAAAAGGACAACTATGGCTAACTCCAGTCAGGTTTTTCCCATTTCACCCTGGGAGCCTACTTTGACACTGGCCCTTTGAAATGGCTGTTTTTCCTCCTCATTATAATGTCTGTGTATATTCTTATAGTGCTTTCCAACCTCTCCTTATTGTTGTTATATGTTTGAACAGGACTCTACATGAACCAATGTACTTGTTTCTCTGTAGTTTATTTGTGAATGAAACTTACGGCAGCAGCACTGCGTTGTTCCCATTTCTCCTGCTTCAAATTCTCAAAGATTTCCACACAATTCCAGCTCCGCTTTGCTTCTTACAAATCTTCTGTATCTTTTCTTATGGACACGTAGAGTTTCACACATTAGCTGTTATGTCATATGACCGATACTTGGCTATTTGCTTCCCTCTGCAGTATCACTCAAAAATGACCAATACCAAAGTTTTCATCCTCATTGCTTTGACCTGGCTCTTGTTATTTATAGCAATTGTCATTTTGATTTCTCTCAGTGCCTCCTTACCATTGTGCGGAAATACTATTAACAAAGTGTATTGCGACAACTACTCTGTTGTAAAACTGGCCTGTTTCGACACCACTGTTAATAATATTTATGGGTTTATTCACTTGTTCCTGATCACTTTGTCACCATCAAGTCTGATTCTTTTTACTTATTTTCGTATTTTTAAAGTGTGTTTCCGGGGCTCCTCCAAACAGACACGGCAGAAGGCTCTCAGCACCTGCACACCTCACCTGGCCTCTCTGCTTAATTTCTCTTTTGGAGTCAGTTTTGAAATGATTCAGAGCAGGTTTAATATGAGTTCTGTCCCAAATCTCGTCCGAATTATACTTTCTCTGTACTTTTTAACAGTGCAGCCGCTGTTTAACCCTGTCTTATATGGACTGAAAATGTCCAAAATATGGAGCTTGTGTAAAAAGACACTTTTTGGTAAACAAATTTTCTAATTTGGAAATGTCTGTTAAGCTGAGATTTATGTATATTTCATCTGTAAATTTTACAATGTAATTGTATGTATAAATGTTTATTTTTGTAATTTATTTCCGTCATGATGAAATAGAATATTAAAGACAATTTGATGCATGGTTTGAACTTCACTATCTGTTATTGTTATCTGTATGTCTATATATATCTGAGGTTAAAAAAAAAATAAAAAAGCCTCACAGTTAGTAATAATGAAACAGATGCTACTCAAATGTTAGAGCTGAGAATACGGGAAATGGTTTCATCACAATAAAGTTGGAGGCAATAGAAATTTGGGCAATAAAAACTGTCCGGCACAATTACAGTAAAAATGTCTGAACAATGATTTGTTGAACAAAGATACTTTTAATTAGTACTGTAAGGACAGAAACCTACGAGTCATATGTTTTAATTAAATGAAAAATTCTCAAACTGAAATTGATTAAAGCGGCTTTTACGTTGGCAAAGAGAAGGGAGAGTTTGGGGCCCCTTTTGGAGTTATGACAGTAAAGTAGGCAAGGGAAGAAGGCAAGTTTATTTTTATAGCACAATTCGTACACAAAGTCAGTCAAAGTGCTTTACAGAATAAGGAAGACATTAAAATCACAATACAAGAAATCAAAACATAATTTATCACAAATAATCATCATAAAATGAACATTAAAAGAAAAGAGTGCAGAGTAAAATCCTTTCACTCATATGCACATCTAAAGAGAACCATTTTGTGCCTGACTTTAAACGTTGTCAAAGTCAAGGCCTGTCTCACATCTTCAGGAAGAATGTTCCATATTTTAGCTGCATAAAACTGAAATGCTGATTTAACATGTTTAGTCCTGACTCTGGGCACCAGCAGGAGGTCGGTCCCTGAGGTCCTGCGAGAGTGCGGGATGTTTTAAATGGCAACATGTGGGAGATGTACTTTGGTGTTAGGCCATGGAGAGACTTGTACAAACAGAGCTGCTTTAAAGTCTATTCTCTGAGCCACAGGAGCCAGTGCAGAGATCTGAGCACAGGACTCATGTGCTCATATTTTCTGGTTCTAGTCAGGACCCGAGCAGCAGCATTCTTGATGTAATGTAATGCAACTGTCTTACCGCTCATTTGGAGCAGCCGGTGTGCAGGCTGTTCCAGTAGTTTAACCAACTGGAGACAAATGCATCGATAATGCTCTCCAAGTCTGGTTTTAACAGTGTAAAAAGTTGTAGATGTTATTGATTTGATATAACTGTTAAAGTTCAAGTCTGAATCCATTATTACCTAGATATACAGCCTGATTTGAAGAGGGAGAGAGAGACTGGAGGTGACTGCAGACACTTCCTCGTTGTTTCTGTGGGCCAAAGACTATGACTTCAGTCTTGTCTGAGTTTAGCTGGAGAAAGTTGTTTTCATCCACACACTGATCTGATGCAGTGTCAGAGTGAATCCACTGGTCCATATTCACCTGCTGCAGTGAGACATAGATCTGAGTGTCATCTGCAGAGTTGTGGTACGACACATTATTGCTGCGTATTAACTGGCCTAACAGCAGCATGTAAAGATTGAACAACAGGGTCCCAGGATTGACCCCTGGGGCACCCCACAGCTCAGGGACATGTTATCTGAGACACATTTTCCAATTTCAATTAAGTACTCCCTGTCTTCTAGATAGGACTTGACCCAGTTTAGTGCAGTACCAGAGATGCCCACCCAGTCCTCTGGTCTCTGTATGAGGATCCCATGATCCACAGTGTCAAAAGCAGGATTCAGATCTAAAATAATCAAGACCGAGACCTTGCCTGCATCAGTGTTCAGGTGAATGTAATTTATCACATTGATAAGAGCAGTCTCAGTGCTGCGAGTCTAAAACCTGACTGAAAAACATCAAAGGAGATGTTCATTTGGAACAAAAGACACCAACAGCTCCAACAGTCCAGGACTTTCAGTGGTACTGAACTGGATACACAACTGTGTTTTTCTCTCTCTCTTTTATGTATGTATACAAATACCCTTTTCATTTGGCATGTGAAACAACTCAGGTAGTTTTAATAAAAAATTTAATCGAAGATCCATACTACCCAAAGCTTTTGAAAGGTCACTGGTAACTCATTTTCTAATTTGGAAACATTTGTTAAGCTGAGATCCATGTTTATTTCCTTTATTAATTCTTTTTTTTATGCTTTCATTGGAAAAGGTTAGCATCTATCAGGGATTGGAATCTCTGGAGTTTTCCTTTATGCATAAAAGAAATATATGTTACTAACATGTTGTTTATCCAAGATTTGAATCTTCCATCATTTTGGTTTGGTTTAAATTCCATGTCATCAGCACAGCACATACATTTTTATTTATTTTATTTTTTTCCATATTTTCAATTTTGCATATTTTAACTACTTTTTGCCATATTTTTACAGTGTGGCATAGCTTTTACCTTTCTGCCATTTTTTTTTTTTTAGTTTTTATCAGCTATTGAAGCTTGTAAGGGAAATTTAGAGAAGCTATTAATTTCTATTGTCTTCCATTTGGCTTTTATGTCTGGGTTACACTATTGTACGTGTCATGATCCACGTGTTCCTGTCCTTGTCATGCCTCCTGTGTTCTCCTCTCCCCCTCCCTCACCTGATTGACTCCGGAGCTGGGCGGAGTCCTGGCTCCTCCTGCGTGCATCTGCAGCCCATCAGCGCTAATCATCACCACCTGCCATGAATAAGAGGGGCCAGGACCAGACATTCGGTAGCAGATCGTCCGCGCGTCTATGTGACCACTCCAGTTCTGCTTTTTGAATGTTGTACTTACCTTTTTCCCAAGACTTATTGGATTTTGCTACCTTTCCAGATTCCTGCTCCGTCCCAGCTCGTGTGCCTCTGGCTCCACTCCCGTTCCTGCCTCGTCATCCCGGTATAGTCCTGTCTTTGTCTCCTCGTCACCCTGGCTCTAACCTGCACTCTGCTTCGGCTCCCGCTTCCTGGATCTTACCTGCTTCTCGTCCCTGGCTCCCGCTCTCCGCTCCTGTGTCTCTGGATCCCGTCCTGCTCTCCGTCTTCTACTCCCGCTCACTCCTTGTCCCCGCCTGACTAGCGTTATTGTTGAACATTTTTGCTCTCTTTGTAAATAAAAACTGTTAAAATGTCTCCGAGTTTTGCACTGTTGGTTCACCTTCCCCACTCATTACGACAGTATCACACATTTTATTCCTGAAATAATTGTTTGAAACAGTATTGAATTTTGTTTGCTTTTTTCCCTGCCAAATGAAGTGGAGCTCCATTTGTTCCATTCTCCAAACTGTGTATCATTCATTTCAACAAGTAAAGTTCTGAACAGTCATAATAACCTTGGAACAATATTCATTTTCACCTATCGAATTCTTGAATTTAAAGTCAAGAATGGGACAAGGTTCCATCTCTGTAAGACAGATTTTATCGCCAAAGATATTGGGCCATAATTTTCATTCAACAATTCAGAGATGTCTTTTGTGAGATTTATTCCTAGGTATTTTAAAAATTCAGCCTCCCAATTGAGTTTGAACTTGTCTTGTAGAGATTTAGAAAATGGCATAGTTCATAGTCATCACTCGTGTTTTTTTATATTTAATTTGTAATCATATCCTAAGATTATCTGTGTAATCCCTCAGTCGTCCAGGTCTGATCCACAGTAAAAATCAAAAGTAAAATCTGTCAGTTGGACAAAAAGTTATGGGAGTGAAGACGTCTTGCTGCTCATCCAAGCCGCATAGTTCTATCCAAGGTTGGCCAAAGAAGATATCAGTTCCACAAATGATTCCTCACGCTCCTCCAAAAAGACCAAAACATCATCAGCAAGCACCTTTTGACCAAGGGGCTCCATATAGAGAGCAAATAGAGGAGGGGATGTCGGGCACTCCTGTCTAGTCCCTGTCTCCAGGGGGAAGAAGTCTGAGATATTCCCATTGACCTTAACTCTAGCCCTTGGTCTGTCATAAAGAGATATAATTAGTGAAATAAAGTTTCTTGAAAGCCAAACTTTTTTAGTACTTTGTACAGAAAAATTCCATTTGAGTCAAAGGCTTTCTCAGCATCCAGTGGGACCAGTACTGCTTGAGACTTGTCCCTAATTACTTGTACTATCACATATAGAAAATATCTTATATTGTCTACTGTCTGTTTTTGCTGGATAAAACCACAGTGCTCTAAAAGTATCAATTTGGGTAAAATATTTTCAAGTCTATGAACTGGAATTGCTGTAAATAAATAAATAGTCTAGATTTAGCATGCTAATGGGGTGAAAGCAAATACAGTCCTGTTGGTCTTTACCCTCCTTTGAAATAAAATAAATAAGGAGCCTTTTTCCATGATGGAAAGGCCTCAGAGCGCTCTGACTCCCGACTTGTCACTATTGTTACTTTTAAGTATCCCTTCAAAATAAGATTCAGATACGCCACAAATACATTTATACAGAAAATGTTATTTTCATGAACATTAATACTTTAATGATTCACATAGAGCTGTTTTTCTTTTAGCTTCTGCATGTTTGTGTGCTCGCTAAGACTCACAAGCTCTCCTCTCCTCCTCTCCTCTCTCCTCCTCTCCTCTCTCCTCTGCCCTAACACGCTCTGACTCTGGTCGAAGGTCGTTCGATGCTGTTTGCTTTCTTGTGCGGCCCGGTACCAATTGATCCATGGACACACATCTAGCACAGATATAATAAACTCGCCGTTATATCAAATGGATTTATGTGGTGATTTCCCATCAGGATTTTCATTATATATCTACGGACGAACTTATTAGAGTGTCGTGAGGAGCAGGCAAAAGTCACTTCGGAGAAAATTAGGTCGCTGATAAATTATTTACTGTTTTTGTGCGTAACGGACCGGTACCGGTCTCCTGTGGCTGGGGACCACTGCTGTAAAGCACTTTGAATTACTTTGTGTACAAATTGTGCTATACAAATGACTTGCCTTGCTTGCCTTTAAATGTAGGTTTGTTGGTTCAAGCCCTGAGTCAGCCACATTTAAATTGTCTGTATGGACAGTCACTCACAATGACTTCAGTCTTCTCTAGATTTTTTTTCACTCTTTGTGTGTCTTGTCTTTGAATCTGTTTTTGTTGCTTGTTTTCTTTTTCTCTTTTTTATTTGTGCATACAAGTACCCTTTTATTAGTCCTGTTAGGCAGTTTTAATCAAAGTTTTAATCAAAGTTTTTAAAAGAGAAGATCCATAATGTCCAAAGCTTTTGAAAGGTGATTGGTCATTGATTTGTTTCACTTCGGGGCGGGTCTTTGGCTGAACAAAATTATAGCAGGTTTTAGCGCCTTGATCTGGACGAAGCTGAGACGAGTGCCTCCTCTCTCTCAGCTTTTAAACAGATGTTAATGTTATACCTTTGTCGTATAAACTCAGCAAACATATTTCTTCAATATTTGCACAATAACGCATCTAACTGAAGACATCTGATTTGTTTTCCTTGTTTATCCCGGCTTTAAGGCTGTGTGAGGTGATGTTTAATTAATTGCTTTTCCTTTAATAAGCTTTAAATATAAAATTTTACTGATGAATGTGAGATGATTGAATGTTGTTGTCTTCAGTACTGTATGTAGCAAATTCAAGAACAAAATCACTATAATATCGTTCTTATTTTTTGAAACAAACCTCTTAGAGCTTGTTTTTAAAGCTGAAGCTTTTCATAAAGTGCAATGTGTGTTTTTACTTAAAGTCATGTAAATGTGGTTATCAAACTATGAAGTACACACAGGTTGCTGATATTTTGGTTTACACCTTTTCCTGTTAAAGCCCTTCTCTGAGTAAAGATTATATGTGTGTGGTGTAATTTTCTACTTTTTCTTGTCATTTTGTGCTAATGTTGTTCTTGCTTTAGTCCCTGCTTAACTCATCTTTATTATAGTCTGCTAAAGTTAAGTTTAATGGTGAATTTTCAAACCAAAAGGACAACTATGGCTAACTCCAGTCAGGTTTCCCACTTCACCCTGGGAGCCTACTTTGACACTGGCCCTTTGAAATGGCTGTTTTTCCTCATTATAATGTCTGTGTATATTCTTATAGTGCTTTCCAACCTGCTCCTTATTGTTGTTATATGTTTGAACAGGACTCTACATGAACCAATGTACTTGTTTCTCTGTAGTTTATTTGTGAATGAACTTTATGGCAGCACTGCGTTGTTCCCATTTCTCCTGCTTCAAATTCTCAAAGATTTCCACACAATTCCAGCTCCGTTTTGCTTCTTGCAAATCTTCTGTATCTTTTCTTATGGACATATAGAGTTTCTCACATTAGCTGTTATGTCATATGACCGATACTTGGCTATTTGCTTCCCTCTACAGTATCACTCAAAAATGACTCATACCAAAGTTTTCGTCCTCATTGCTTTGACCTGGTTCTTGTTATTTATAGCAATCGTCATTTTGATTTCTCTCAGTGCCCCCTTACCATTGTGCGGAAATACTATTAACAAAGTGTATTGCGACAACTACTCTGTTGTAAAATTGGCCTGTTTCGACACCACTGTTAATAATATTTATGGGCTTATTCAGTTGTTCTTAGTCACTGTGTTACCGTCAAGTCTGATTCTTTTTACTTATTTTCGTATTTTTAAAGTGTGTTTCCGGGGCTCCAAACAGACACGGCAGAAGGCTCTCAGCACCTGCACACCTCACCTGGCCTCGCTGCTTAATTTCTCTTTTGGAGTCAGTTTTGAAATAATTCAGAGCAGGTTTAATATGAGTTCTGTCCCAAATCCCGTCCGAATTATACTTTCTCTGTACTTTTTTAACAGTGCAGCCGCTGTTTAAACCCTGTCTTATATGGACTGAAAATGTCCAAAATACGGAGCTTGTGTAAAAAGACACTTTTTGGTAAACACATTTTCTAATTTGGAAATGTCTGTTAAGCTGAGATTCATGTATATTTCATCTGTAAGTTTTACAATCTAATTGTATGTATAAATGTTTATTTAATAATTTGTTTCCATACATGATGAAATAGAATATTAAAGACAATTTGCTGCATGGTTTGAACTTTGTCACTATCCATTCATCATTATTTGTATATCCATATATATCGTAGGTAAAAGAAAAATAATAATAATAAGCCTCACAGTTAGTAATAATGAAAAAGATGCTATTCAAATGTTGGAACTGAGAACATGGGAAATGGTTTCATCACAATAAAGTTGGAGGCAGTAAAAATGTTTGAAGAATGATTTATTTAACAAAGATACTTTTACTTAAAACATTGAAAACTACAGATATTTTTCTCAGTCCTTCTTAGAAAGAACTATTCCTGCTTAATTCTCCCCACTTTTACTCAATGTGTAAAGTAGTATAATTTCTTACTTGGAGAAGCACATTATAAAGCTCGGAGAAGACTTTTCTTATAGAAGCATCATATGTCAATTTGATAATCTAAAAATTCTACTTCAGTTAGTGTCATGTTTTGAGTGTTGCGATGCCTGTTGAAGTAATTGCAATGTTGGTTGAAGGAACCTACAGAAGCCTGCTTGCGCCAAATCTTTTTTTAAATTTTATTTTGCAAGGATTGGAAACTCTGGAGTGTTCCTTTATGCTTAAAAGAAAAATGTGTTACTAACCTGTTGTTTATCCAAGATTTGAATCTTCCATCATTTTAGTTTGGTTTAAAATCCATTTCATAAGCACACCACCTAAAATGTTTAAACGTATTTTCAATTTTGCATATTTTAACTAATTTTTGCCATACTTTTAAGTTTGCATAGCCACAACCCTTTACCTTTCTGCCAGTTTTTTATCAGCCATCGATGTTTGTAAAAGAAATTTAGAGGAATTATTACAATTCAAAGATGTCTTTCGTGAGATTTATTCCTAGGTATTTTAAAGATTCAGTCTCCCAGTTGAGTTTGAACTTCTTTTGTAGAGATTTAGAAATTGAATAGTTCATAGTCATTACTTGTGTTTTAGTTATATTTAATTTGTAACCACATAACTTTCCAAGATTATCTGTGTAATCCCTCAGTCGTCCAGGTCTGATCCATAGTAAAAGCCAAAAGTAAAATCTGCTGCTCATCCAAGCCACTTCTTCAGCTCTTTCCAAGGTTGGCCAAAGAAGATATCAGCTCCACGAATGATTCCTCATGCTCATCCAAAAAGACAAAACATTATCAGCAAATATTGCAAACTTTCTGTTCCTCTTCAGCCACAGCAATACCTTTTGACGGAGGGGCTCCATGTAGAGAGCGAATAGAAGAGGGGATGTCGGGCACCCCTGTCTAGTCCCTGTCTCCAGGGGGAAGAAGTCTGAGATATTCCCATTGACCTTAACTCTAGCCCTTGGTCTGTCATAAAGAGATATTATTAGTGAAATAAAATTTTCTTGAAAGAGAAACTTTTTTTTAGAACTTCATACAGAACGTTCCATTTGAATCAAAGGCTTTCTCGGCATCAAACAGACCATTACTGCTTGAATCTTGTCCCAAATTACTTGTTCTTTCACGTGTAGAAAAAAAAAAAGGTCTTATATTGTCTACTGTCTGTTTTTGCTGGATAAAACCACACTGCTCTGAATGTATCAATTTGGGTAAAAGATTTTCAAATCAATGAGCTATAATAGCTGTAAATAAATGATAGTCTAGATTTAGCACACTGATGGGCTGACAGCAGCTACAATCCTGCTGGTCTTTACCCTCCTTTGGAATGAGGCACAGCATCTTTCCGTGATGAAGGTATTATAATATTTCACTTTATCCAATTGAATGTTTTTTAACAATATTGGCGACAATCCAAGATTTTATGCCATCCTGGGGTATAACCGTCAGGTCCTCCAAACTTTCCTATTTTTAGTTTAGAAAAAGCCTGATGGAGTTCTTTGGTTGTTTCATTCTGTGTAATTGTTAACACTGAGTTATGATATTCATTTGTGATTTTTTTTATACATGCATTTGTTTTGGATTTGTTGTATTGTGATTTTAACATCTTTCCAAGCACTTTGAATTAGTTTGTGTGCAAATTGTGCTATACAAATAAACTTGCCTTGCTTGTCTTTAAATGTTAGGTTTGTTAGTTCAAGCCCTGACTCAAACACTTTCAAATTGTCTGTACGGCAGTCACTTGCAATGACTTCAGTATTCTCTAGATTTTTTTTTTTTACTTTTTGCGTGTTTTGCCTTTGAGTCTGTTTTTGTTGCTGTTTTTTTTTTTTTTTTTTTTCTCATTGTTATGTGTGTATACACAAGAACCCTTTCACTCTTTAACAACTCATAATAAAAAATCCATAGTGCCCCAAAGCTTTTGAAAGATGATGGTTATTGATTTGTTTCACTTCGGGGCATTTTTAGACACAGTAGGTGCACCGGTTTTTCCTCGTCTCCCACCAAAGTCACGGTGAAGCCCAATGCTAATTTATGCTTCGTTATACTTCCTCGTCTTAGCTATCGGGTGACTTTCACTTATCTCAGTACCTCCATCCATCTCCACCTTTTTTTCATCCCTGTTAAATACTTTTCCATCATCTCCTCTTGGGGGTTTGTTCACTGCTCTCTGTTCACTTTCTCTTGCACCTCTGCGTGTGCGTGCGTACACAGTATTAATTATATGGCCTAGAGCTAATACTCACACTCTAACACTCTCCCACCTAGTGTAGTGGATGTGCAATTACACTTTATTCTAGGATGGCAAAAGAAATGCATGTTCCCCGGGGTCATTTGCGCCTCCCCTGGCATTGCACCGGCTGCACTATTTCAGGAGGACTGGACTGAGCTGAGACGAGTGCCTCCTCTCTCTCAGCTTTTAAACAGATGTTAATGTTATACCTTTGTCGTCTACACTCAGCAATCAGCAATTCCTTAATATTTCTACAATAACGCATCTAACTGAAGAAAATACATCTTATTTGTTTTCCTTGTTTATCCCAGGTTTAAGGCTGTATTTTATAGATTAGCAATTGCTTTTCCTTTGATAAGATTTAAATATAGAATTTTACTGATGTATGTGAAAGGATTAAATGTTGAATGTCATTGTCTTCACTACTGTATGTAGAAAGTCTAAGAACATAGTCACTATAAAATCCTTCTTAATTTTTGAAACAAACCTCTTAGAGCTTGTTTTAAAGCTGAAGCTTTTCATAAAGTGCAATGTGCGTTTTTAATTCAAGTCATGTAAATGTGGTTATCAAACTATGAAGTACACACAGGTTGCTGATGTTGTTGGTTTACACTTATTCCTGTTAAAGCCCTTCTCTGAGTAAAGATTATATGTGTGTGGTGTAATTTACTACTTTTTCTTGTCATTTTGTGCTAATGTTGTTCTTGCTTTAGTCCCTGCTTAACTTATCTTTATTAAAGTCTGCTAAAGTTAAGTTTAATGGTGAATTTTCAAACCAAAAGGACAACTATGGCTAACTCCAGTCAGGTTTCCCATTTCACCCTGGGAGCCTACTTTGACACTGGCCCTTTGAAATGGCTGTTTTTCCTCATTATAATGTCTGTGTATATTCTTATAGTGCTTTCCAACCTGCTCCTTATTGTTGTTATATGTTTGAACAGGACTCTACATGAACCAATGTACTTGTTTCTCTGTAGTTTATTTGTGAATGAACTTTACGGCAGCACTGCGTTGTTCCCATTTCTCCTGCTTCAAATTCTCAAAGATTTCCACACAATTCCAGCTCCGTTTTGCTTCTTACAGATCTTCTGTTTGTTTTCTTATGGAAACATAGAGTTTCTCACATTAGCTGTTATGTCATATGACGATACTTGGCTATTTGCTTCCCTCTACAGTATCACTCAAAAATGACTCATACCAAAGTTTTCGTCCTCATTGCTTTGACCTGGTTCTTGTTATTTATAGCAATCGTCATTGTGATTTCTCTCAGTGCCCCCTTACCATTGTGCGGAAATACTATTAACAAAGTGTACTGCGATAACTACTCTGTTGTAAAACTGGCCTGTTTCGACACCACTGTTAATAATATTTATGGGCTTATTCAGTTGTTCCTGATCACTTTGTTACCGTCAAGTCTGATTCTTTTTACTTATTTTCGTATTTTTAAAGTGTGTTTCCGGGGCTCCAAACAGACACGGCAGAAGGCTCTCAGCACCTGCACACCTCACCTGGCCTCGCTGCTTAATTTCTCTTTTGGAGTCAGTTTTGAAATAATTCAGAGCAGGTTTCATATGGGTTCTGTCCCAAATCTCGTCCGAATTATACTTTCTCTGTACTTTTTAACAGTGCAGCCGCTGTTTAACCCTGTCTTATATGGACTGAAAATGTCCAAAATACGGAGCTTGTGTAAAAAGACACTTTTATGTAATTTGGAAATGTCTGTTAAGCTGAGATTCATGTTTATTTCATCTGTAAATATTACAAACTAATTGTATGTATAAATGTTTATTTAATAATTCGTTTCCCTACATGATGAAATAGAATATTAAAGACAATTTGCTGCATAGTTTGAACTTTGTTACTATCCATTCATCATTATTTGTATGTCCATATATATCCTAAGTAAAAAAAATAAATAAATAAATAATAATAATAAAAAAGCCTCACAGTTAGTAATAATGAAAAAGATGCTACTCAAATGTTAGAGCTGAGAATATGGGAAATGGTTTCATCACAATAAAGTTGGAGGCAATAGAAATTTGGGCAATAAAAACTGCACAGTCAGACATGACTCTTGATTCTTTCCCAAGGTTGCCAAAGAAGATATCAGCTCCACGAATGATTCCTCACACTCCCCCAAAAAGACCAAAACATCATCAGCAAACATTGCAACTTTTTGTTCGTCCTCAGCCACAGCAATACCTTTTGACGGAGGGGCTCCATGTAGAGAGCGAATAGAAGAGGGGATGTCGGGCACCCCTGTCTAGTCCCTCTCTCCAGGGGGAAGAAGTCTGAGATATTCCCATTGACCTTAACTCTAGCCCTTGGTCTATCATAAAGAGATATTATTAGTGAAATTAAATTTTCTTTAAAACTTTTTTTTAGAACTTCATACAGAACGTTCCATTTGAATCAAAGGCTTTCTCGGCATCAAACAGACCATTACTGCTTGAATCTTGTCCCTAATTACTTGTTCTTTCACGTGTTAAAAAAAAAAAAAAAAAAAAGGTCTTATATTGTCACACTGCTCTGAATGTATCAATTTGGGTAAAAAAATTTCAAGTCTATGAGCGTTGTAAGGTATTTTCTAGCAATGCAGCATTTCATCAGATGCAGAGCAATGTGAGAGACTACACGGACTACAAGGACGGTGGACAAGAAGATAACACCTATGATCTGGTCTTGCAACTTCTTATCTGTCGTCCCTATTCACCAAGGACTGTGTGACCTCCTCCCTGAGAGGGCCATAAAGCAATTACATTATTTGACTCTAAAACAAACACATTGTTTGAGGTTAAAGCAATCACATTGTTTGATTTTGCCTAAAGGTTTCGTAAGGTTGTGACAACATGCTGACCTGAAGACGACCTGCCTCTCTCACCCACACACACATTAGGAGACCCTATATGAGCTGTCAACACAAACATCTCAGGACTCTCTTCTATCCTTTTTCCTGAGAGTCCGGTGCTTCATTGTTAACTTTTACCTGCGTGGAACTCATTAAACCTTCTGACTATGTTTCAGTCTTTTTGTCCTCTTTCATGCTTGCACCAGAAACGAACAATTCTTATAGCGTGAATAGCTGTAAAAAAAAAAAAAAAAAAAAAAAAAAAGATAGTCTAGATTTAGCACACTGCAGCAGCTACAATCCTGCTGGTCTTTACCCTCCTTTGGAATGAGGCACAGCATCTTTCCATGATGGAG
This sequence comes from Periophthalmus modestus, assembly GCA_019594935.1. Lineage (NCBI taxonomy): Eukaryota > Metazoa > Chordata > Actinopteri > Gobiiformes > Gobiidae > Periophthalmus > Periophthalmus modestus. The sequence goes on along the minus strand of JAIEZT010000016.1, from coordinate 1,507,333 downwards.
GTATTTTAATATTTCACGTTATGCAATTGAACATTTTTAACAATATTGGCGACAATCCAAGATTTTATACCATCCTGGGGTACAACCATCAGGTCCTCCAAACTTTCCTATTTTTAGTTTAGAAAAAGCCTGATGGAGTTCTTTGGTTGTTTCATTCTGTGTAATTGTTAACACTGAGTTAATGTTATGATAATTATTTGTGATTATTTTCTATTCCTTTTGAACTGTTGTATTGTGATTTTAACTTTTAACACTTTGATTTACTTTGTGTACGAATTGTGCTATACAAATAAACTTGCCTTGCTTGTCTTTAAATGTTAGATTTGTTGGTTCAAGCCCTGACTCAAACACTTTTAAATTGTCTGTATGGACAGTCACTCACAATGACTTCAGTCTTCTCTAGATTTTTTTTCACTCTTTTTCTGTCTTGTCTTTGAATCTGTTTTTGTTGCTTGTTTTCTTTTTCTCTTTTTTATTTGTGCATACAAGTACCCTTTTATTAGTCCTGTTAGGCAGTTTTAATCAAAGTTTTAATCAAAGTTTTTAAAAGAGTAGATCCATAGTGCCCAAAGCTTTTGAAAGGTGATTGGTCATTGATTTGTTTCACTTCGGGGCGGGTCTTTGGCTGAACAAAATTATAGCAGGTTTTAGCACCTTGATCTGGACGAAGCTGAGACGAGTGCCTCCTCTCTCTCAGCTTTTAAACTGATGTTAATGTTATACCTTTGACGTATAAACTCAGCAATCATAATTCCTCAATATTTCTACAATAACGCATCTAACTGAAGAAAATGAATCTGATTTGTTCCTTATTTAACCCGGTTTTAAGGCTGTTTTTAATAGATGTTTTTAGCAATTGCTTTTCCTTTGATAAGCTTTAAATGTAGAATTTCACTGATGAATGTGAAATGATTGAAAGTCATTGTCTTCAGTGCTGTATGTAGTAAGTCTAAGAACAAAATCACTATAAAATCCTTCTTATTTATTTAAACAAACTTCTTAGAGCTTGTTTTAAAGCTGAAGCTGTTCATAAAGTGCAATGTGTGTTTTTAATTCAAGTCATGTAAATGTGGTTATCAAACTATGAAGTACACACAGGTTGCTGATGTTGTTGGTTTACACTTATTCCTGTTAAAGCCCTTCTCTGAGTAAAGATTATATGTGTGTGTGGTGCAGTTCACTACTTTTTTGTCATTTTGTGCTAATGTTGTTCTTGCTTTAGTCCCTGCTTAACTCATCTTTATTATAATCTGCTAAAGTTAAGTTTAATGGTGAATTTTCAAACCAAAAGGACAACTATGGCTAACTCCAGTCAGGTTTCCCATTTCACCCTGGGAGCCTACTTTGACACTGGCCCTTTGAAATGGCTGTTTTTCCTCATTATAATGTCTGTGTATATTCTTATAGTGCTTTCCAACCTGCTCCTCATTGTTGTTATATGTTTGAACAGGACTCTACATGAACCAATGTACTTGTTTCTCTGTAGTTTATTTGTGAATGAACTTTACGGCAGCACTGCGTTGTTCCCATTTCTCCTGCTTCAAAGTCTCAAAGATTTCCACACAATTCCAGCTCCGTTTTGTTTCTTACAAATCTTCTGTATCTCTTCTTATGGACTCATAGAGTTTCTCACATTAGCTGTTATGTCATATGACCGATACTTGGCTATTTGCTTCCCTCTACAGTATCACTCAAAAATGACTCATACCAAAGTTTTCGTCCTCATCGCTTTTATCTGGCTCTTTATATTTATAGAAATCGTCATTTTGATTTCTCTCAGTGCCCCCTTACCATTGTGCGGAAATACTATTAACAAAGTGTACTGCGATAACTATGCGGTTGTAAAACTGGCCTGTTTCGACACCACTGTTAATAATATTTATGGGCTTATTCAATTTTTCCTGGTCACTGTGTTACTGTTAAGTCTGATTCTTTTTACTTATTTTCGTATTTTTAAAGTGTGTTTCCGGGGCTCCAAACAGACACGGCAGAAGGCTCTCAGCACCTGCACACCTCACCTGGCCTCGCTGCTTAATTTCTCTTTTGGAGTCAGTTTTGAAATAATTCAGAGCAGGTTTAATATGAGTTCTGTCCCAAATCCCGTCCGAATTATACTTTCTCTGTACTTTTTAACAGTGCAGCCGCTGTTTAACCCTGTCTTATATGGACTGAAAATGTCCCAAAATACGGAGCTTGTGCAAAAAGACACTTTTTGGTAAACACATTTTCTAATTTGGAAATGTCTGTTAAGTTGAGATTCATGTATATTTCATCTGTCAATTTAACTATGTAGTTGTATGTATAATTATTTATTTTATAATTTGTTTCCATACATGATGAAATAAATTGAATATTAAAGACAGTTTGCTGCATGGTTTGAACTTTGTCACTATCCGTTCATCATTATCTGTATGTCATCAGTGACGTGCAAAAAAAACTGAAAAAAATTATGAAATGGTTATATTTATCCAATGATTTGTACTATGAAGTTATTTTCTATTTAACTTTGCAATTTTATTTTATTTTTTTACTCAAAATCACAGAATTTGTACATTTACCATTGAAATCCTGAGAAGAGACACACGTTGAGGCACCGGCTGTTCGTGCCTCACATGGACTGACTGTGCTGTATCTCAGCAGTGACGCTGCTGCTTTAAGCGGCTGTGAAATGGCGCCGGGTGAGGCACGCAGTTACCCTTCCTCATGGTAGGGGGCACTCGTGAGCCCAGGGATTCATGTAACTCCCGCAGAATAGGGGCCACAAACTACAATTTAGAGTTAGCAAGTCAACTTTAGCAATTCACTTTGTTCTTCTTGTCTGGCCCTACTTTTTAAATGGAGGAAGATACATATTAAAGCTCAAGCAGTTTTTTAAAGTGGACTTTCGGACGAAGCAGGAGGTTATAATTAAAGGACCGAGACCAACACTAAAGGACTTAAATGGTTTGCTCCAGACGACGGGACAAAAGACTCGCTCTTTTCAAACAGAGTGGAGATGGCAAAAGAGACTGAACAGCTGACTAAGCTCACGCAGCTCGTGAGTGAAGTTAAACAGTTACGGCAGATAATCACATAAAAAGATAAAACAATTAGTGAATTGGAGAAGAGAATTGACAGTCTGGAACAATACAGCAGAATGGAAGATGTCATCATTACTGGCCTCTGTGTTAAACCTCGCTCATATGCCAAAGCTACTGCGGATGGCAGGAATGTTACTGAGGGGCTGAAGATCTGCAGACTTCGGAAAGGCAAGTTCTGCATTTTTTTGTGGGAAAAGACATACATCTGGATGAAAGTATTGCGGCATGCCACACTCTTCCGAGGAGGGACAAGATAAAGCCTGCGATCATTCTACGATTTGTAAACCGTAAACACAAAACGGATCTTCTGCGACAAGGAAAAAAGTTAAAGGGATCTGAGCTGTATGTGAATGAACATCTCACAAAGAAAACTGCAGAAATTGCCCGAGAAGCCCGCAGTCTGAGGAGAAATAACAAGATCAGAGCAACGTGGACAAGAAACTGCAAAGTCTTCATGCAACTGAACGGATCCACACCGGAGCAACCAAAAGTGTTTAGTGTAGTTTATTTATTTGAAGGACAATGTGCAGTTACATTAAAAAAATGGCTGCACCAGATTTAGCACAAAGCTACTTTCCATCTGCAGTCCTCGACATACAGACATTTAACATAAGTAAAAATAAAACATTACAAATTAAATTAAATTATACAAAAGTGCAAAATGAAACATTACAAATTAAATTAAATTATACAAAAGTGCAAAATATTAAGTTTTCAGTGCATAGAGTTACATCAAGTAACAAGTAGCAACACAGTACAGTAAAATAGCAGCAATTTTCAAAAGTGCAAAATATGAGTAAAGTGCTTCATCTTGTATTAGTGCATCAAAGACAATAGAGCAATAGCTACCGGGTGAACCCACGAGGGTAGCACCCGATAGCTACATACCCAAATGGTACAGATGTACATGTGGCAGTGTTATTACACCGATCATCTGATGATCTGATGGCCATCAGGTGCTACCCACAAGGGTATCACCTGATGGCCAAATACCCGTCTGGTACTCTAGTGTGCACAGGACTGGTGCTCCAAGAGCCAGTCTTTGACGGCCCACAAAAAACTGTTAAAGTCCACCATGTTGATTGTCTGGGAGCCCATTCCACGCTTTGATGGCTTTATAGGAAAAGTTTGATTGAGCAAAAGCAGACGTTCTTTTAGGAACATTACAATCACCGCTCGAAACAGACCTTAACACTTGAGAGCGTGGCTGTACAAAAGTTTTCAGAGGGGGTGGGGCGGCGTCATGCAGGATTTTATGCCCCAGGCGGATATCAGAGTATCTGATCAGATTGTCAAAGCTCAGGATTTTGTACTTGTCTAATATATTGCAATGGTGATAACGCCGAGATTTTTTGTCAAGAATTTTAACAGCCTGATTATGCAACGATCTTATAGGGTTATGGGCTGCTTTGGCCTGGGACCAGGATGACACGCAGTACAGGATATGAAATTATCATCGCATTGAAATATGATTTTGCTGCTTCCAACGATAATGAGCTCCTAATCTGGCGAAAGTTAGCAACATTATATTTTAAAACCTGACAGAGCTTTTTAACGTGCTTCTTAAATGTTAGTGTAGGGTCCAAAGTCACTCCCAGATACTTGACTCCATCAACATTTTTGATCATATAGTTGTCCACATAAATATTTGGGAGAGCGCTGAGATTTTGTTTGTTAGAGAAGTACAGTGACAGTTTTCCTTGTGTTCAGTACAAGGCTATTTCCGCGAAACCACTCCATTGCCTTTCCCATTGACAAAGAAAGCTTGTTTGCCACAGTATTTGCATCCGGACCATGTGTGAAGAAAACTGTCATCCACGTACATCAACACCTCCACGTCTTCACAGATGGACGGCAGGTGCGTTGATGTACAGACTGAAAAGCAATGGCCCCAAAATTGACCCTTGGGGGACACCTGTTGTACATGGTCTCAGTGGCGACATTTTGTCATTTATTCTTACGCACTGGTTATGGTTTGTAAGGTATGATGGGAACCAAACGATGGCTTTGGCAGAGAGATTGAAATGAAGGAGTTTTGAAAGCAGAATCGAGTGGTTAACTGTGTCGAATGCCTTACGTAAATACTGGTAAGGGATCTTAAAGACATTGAACAGTTTAAGTAATGACAATAATTAAGACAAGCTTGAACACTGACTTGTTTAGAGGGAGGAAAAGGATGTTACTGGCTGCACGTGGAAACTATGAACTGAATAGTGACGTTGTGGATAAACAAAGGAGAACTAGTGGATGGATTAACGATTGTCTTTTTTTGTTGGACAGAGGAAAAGTTATTTGGACAACCTTGGGTTTGGAGACTTTGTACTGCTTTACACTGGAGAGAGAAATGAACAGGAAAAAAAAAAAAGGGACTTGTGTGTGTGTGTGTGTGTGTGCGTGTGTGTGTGTGTGCGTGTGTGCGTGCGTGTGTGTGTGTGTGTGTGTGTGTGTGTGTGTGTGTGTGTGTGTGTGTGTGTGTGCGTGTGTGTGTGTGTGTGTGTGCGTGTGTGTGTGTATGCGTGTGTGTGTGCGTGTGTGTGTGCGTGTGCACGTGTGTGTGTGTGTGTGCGTGTGTGTGTGTGTGTGTGTGTGTGTGTGTGTGTGCGTGTGCGTGTGTGTGTGTGTGTGTGTGTGTGGTGTGTGCGTGTGCGTGTGCGCGTGTGTGTGTGTGTGTGTGTGTGTGTGGTGTGTGTGTGTGCGTGTGTGTGTTATGGGGTAACAAGGGTGAGGTTAATAAATAAATGGCTCTAAGTGAAAATGAGTTTCTAAATATACTTAGAGGCATAGACGATGAATTAGATCAGACTGTTAGTTATAATGTAAATGAACTCTGTAAAAACATGGAACATATCAACTTAAAGACACATGAAACTTTGAATTATAAAACAACTGAATTTGGAAATGATATAGATCAAGATACAGAATCAACAAAGTCAGATGGATCAGCTGTAAAATACATACAGCAAAATCCAAATTCATTATTCAAAAGTGCTACAGCTGAAAATGAAATTATTGGAATTGTTAATAAATGAAAAAACAAAAGGTCAACTGATTGTTTGATATGGATTTAGTGAAGAACATCATTAACTGCACTGCCACAGCGTTTACACATATCTACAATCAATCGTTTTTAACAGGTACTTTTCCAAACAAATTGAAAATAGCCAAAGTATTTCCCTTCTTCAAAAGTGGTGATAGACACCAGTTTATCAACTATAGACCTATATTTCTTCTGCCACAATTTTCCAAAATTTTAGAAAAACGTTTTGTAACAAGATTGGATAATTTTATTGATAAGTATAATTTACTCAGTGATAATCAATATGACTTTGGGCCAAAAAGGTCGACTTCAAAGGCCATGGTGGAGCCTGTGGAGAAGATATCTACAGCAACAGATAATAAAGAATACACTGTAGGTATATTTATAGATCTTAGTAAAGCCTTTGATACCACTGATCATACACTACTTACAAAAAAAAAAAAAAGGAAAGATATGGCATCAGAGGAATTGCTCTCAGTTGGCTGTAAAGCTGTCTTCTGAATAGACCTCAGTATGTACATATAAATCATATAAATTCAGCTGAAAAAATGATTACGCATGGTGTTTTCATATTGATGAAAAACTTAATTGGAAAATGCACATTAGTTTTCTTCAGACAAAGTTAAAAAAAAAAAGTAAAACTGCTGCTATAATGAGTAAAATGAAATTTTTCTTGAGTCAAGTTTCACTTAAATTATTGTACTAGTCTATTCTTACCATATTTGAATTATTGTGTAGAAATCTGGGGTAATACTTATAAATCTAATATACAATCAATTTTTCTACTCCAAAAGAAGGTTGTTAGAATAGTTAATCAAGCAGATTATCTCGCACCAACAAATCCTATTTTTGTTAAGTTAAAACTAGTCAAATTGTCTGATCTTGTTGATTGGAGCGCAGCCGTAAAGATGTACAAGGTAAATGATCATAAGCTCGTCTCTTGTTTACAGATGTTATTCAAACAGAGACAGAGTCAGTATCATTTTAGAAGAACAGGTTTATTCAAAAAAACTAAAGCTAGAACCAGTAAAAAACGTCACTGTGTTTCTGTTCGAGGGTCAGTGTGAGGAACAACCTTAATGATAAATTAAAAAGCTCCTACACAAAAAAGGCATTTAAAAAGCAGTATAAAATATTCCTTTTTTAAAATTACAGGACTTTGGAATAATCTATGTGAACTGTCGTGGTTTGTATTTTTTTTTTTTTAATTTGTTTACAATATGCTGCAAAACTGTTTCTTGCTGCTATCTTTTGAATTTCTATGTGTTATTAAAAATGGGTGTGAGGCGTTATAAGTAAATTTGACTTCAGCCTAAACCCTTTCGGTCAAAATGTAAATGTTGAATTATGTTTGATAAATGTTGAATAATGTTTGATTTTTTAATGTAATGACCGAATAAAATATCTATCTAAACAATAAAAAATGTACAGTCAGGCATGATTACAGTAAAAAATATTTGAATAATACTTTATTTAACAAAGGTACTTTTACTTAGCACTGTAAAGACACAAAATTTTTGAATGACATAACAAATTCATGAACTGAAACTGAAATTAAAGCAGGTTGCACGTTGGTAAAGATGTGGGAGAGTGGTGGTTACTTGACGAGAGCCAATTTTCCGGCTATGACAGTAAAGTAGGAATTACACTGACAGGTTTTGAAGTGATTTAATTAATTTTGTTTTTTTTTTACCAAAACTGTTGCATCACTGCTCTTTTACATTTGCATATTTACAAATGATAAAAACTTACAAATTTTAAGTTATTGGCTCACTTTCCAAAAAGCAGCATTCTGAGGGTAAGTCGGATCTTGGTCATCTTGAGTCCGTAGAGAAGGGGGTTGGCGAGGGGCTGCACGCTGAGCCAGTACAGAGAAAGGAATATTCGCACGGGGTTGGGCAGAGTTTGCATATTAAAGCGGCTCTGCACTATTTCGAAGAACGCCCCAAAGGAGAAGTTGATCAGGGAGAGCAGGTGAGGCGTGCAAGTGCTTATGGCTTTCTGTCGAGTCTGTCTAGACCCATTGAAACATACACGTAAGATTCGAATATACGTGTAGATAATGAGTAAAATGAGGCTCAAGATGACAGAAAACATATGAGTAAGTCCAAAGACATTATTGACCCGGGTGTCAAAGCAACTCAGTCTCACCACCCAGTAGTTATCGCAGTAAACTTTATGGATGATGTTTCCGCAGAGGGTGAGCGGAGCAGTAAGACCATATGTTATAAACAAGTTCATCATAACAGGGTAGCACCAACTCAGAGCTGTCAGAACTGCTATTTTATTTGCCGTCATTCTCGAACCGTACTGAAGGGGGTGACAAATAGCCAGGTAACGGTCGTATGACATAACAGCAAGCGTCGCAAACTCAATCCCACCATAGGAATACAAGCCAAATATCTGTAGTAAGCACACCATGGTTGAAACTACATGGACATCTTGAAGGACCTGGAACAAAAGTATTGGGAAAATTGCAGTACTGCCATACAATTCATTAAAGAACAAACTACAGAGGAAAATAAACATCGGTTCGTGAAGGTTTCTATTCAAACATATGAGGACAATGAGGACTACGTTGCACAAGAGAATGGTGCTGTACATGAGCAGTAAAACCAGGAAGCATAAGTATTTTAAAGGTCCAATGTCTATGTAAGCTCCCAGAACAAAGTGAGTGACTGGAGTGGAGTTCATGGTCCTGTCAGCTGCAGTAGGTAAAGTAGCCAAAATCTGATTGAAGTAAGAGTAGCGTTTCTTTAAAATAATACTAATCAAGTAGAATTAGAGACAACTACTCAAGTAAGATTTTAAAAAGTATTTGGAGAAAACTGTTTGGAAATATTTGAAGTCTGTTTTATGATCTATTCGTACAAACCAAACATTAAATAATAAAGAATAGACACAAACATTTCAAAACTAATTAAATCTGAAGGTAAGATGTACAAAGAGCAAATGTTTTAGCGTAGTCCTAATATTCAACTCAGAGTAAACCATATCAAAGTTTAAATTCAAGGAGCAAACCAGAAATACAATAGCCATAATTAAACAAATTTAAAAACAGGCATTTAGTTTTACTAAATGTAGTATATTAGAATTTACACACCTTAAAATGTGAAAAGGGTACTTTAGGGTGCGTTCACACTTGCTCACTCATCAAAAATGGAACTAAACCCAGATTAGACCAGGATTAAACCAGGACTAGAACAGGACCAAACCAAATCTAAACTAGTACTCAAACTGGATCCAAACCAGGACTAAACCAGAACAGTGTGAACCTTAAAAATCACAGTAGTAAACATCAATTTCCAAATCAATATATGCATTACAAGTAAAAAACTCTTATAAATACAATGAATAATGTTAGATTTTTTGTCTGTCTGGCTTAACTGATTTCATTAATAGAGCGTTTCTTTTTTCAGTATATATCAGGTAAACAGCTGAAAAGACAAGATCCAAAGTACAGAAATTGAAATCCTTTTACATAAACAGTTCAGGAACAAAAGTAAATCACTCATTTAAAAATTGATTTAAAAATATGGCTCGGAAACATGAGATATCTGGTTTGAATAGAGACCAACTGACAGACGGGACCAGGGAAAAGTGTGAGCATGACGACCAAGACAGAGGGACTTAAAGCTGAGCCTCAGAAGAACCACGTCACCAACCAATGCACCAGAGAATAAAGCAATATCCTTGAATATCATTTTTCATTTAGCGGGAATTTAATACTTTTGTCCTAGTGACGTGCGGTCAGCGCAATCAAGGCAAGTAGTGCTTGTCCAATACAGCCTAAAATCATAGTGTGTCAAAAGTATAATTAAATAGTTATGAAATATATCCAAATAATCCCGTTTTCCTTTCACTTGCCTGTTTAAAGGATGGTTGTGCATGTTATACATCCTGTTCAATGAAGCCATCAGAACGACATCATCTGCAAACTGCAGAGATGAGATCCCGTGGTCCTAGAACTGGATTCCCTCCGGCCCCTGACTGCACCTAGAAATCATGTCCATAAAAACTGGTTTGACTTACTGCGGGCAAACAAAGCTCCTGCTCCGAACAAACAGTGACAGGACAGCCCTTAGCAAAGGGCCCCGCACCCCATACTTCTGAAGCACCCCGCAAAGGACATCATGAAGGACATGGTTGAATGCCTTCTCCAGATCCACACAGCACATGTGGACTGGTTGGGCAAATTCCCATGAACCCTCGAGCACCCGATGGAGAGTATAGAACTGGTCCAGTGTTCTGTGACTGGGACAAAACCTCCTCCTGAATCTGAGGATTCTCCTCTTCAGTCCCTGGAATAGATGTTATCCGGGAGGCTGAGGGCTGTGATTCCCCTGTAGTTGGAACACACCCTCCGGTCCCCCTTCTTAAACAGAGGGACCACCAGCCCAGTCTGCCAGAGGTACTGTTCCAGACCACCATGTGATGTTACAGAGGTGTGTCAGCCAAGACAGCCTCAAAACATCCAGATACTCAGGACAAATTTCATCCACCCCCAGAGCCTTGCTACCGAGGAGCTTGTCAACCACCTCAGTGACTTCAGCCAGGGTGATGGATAGGGCTGGGTATCACCAAGAAGCTGCCAATACGATACGTACCTCGATACACAGTCCATGATATGATACGTATCTCGATACAGAGCCATTTCGATACGATACGATTTGATACGATATATTTCAAATCGATACAATACGATTCAGAAAAAAATAAAGGCCTTCAACCTTACTTAAATGGTCAACCCAATTTTCACAAAAAAAAACAAAACAAAAAAAAAAAAACATTAAATGGTGCATTTATCTTCCATTTATTGAAGATTAAAAAACACAATGAAGTGCTTTTTGATTCATGCATGTTTCTAACTAGAGGGAGGAAGGAGGTTGAAACATTTTTTCTGACATTTTCGTTTCTCTTGCTTCTCTTCACCCGTAAAGAGTAACATCTGGGGGGAATGTCGATATCGATACTAGGAAACAAAGAATCGATATCGTATCGATTTTTAATAATATCGATACATATCGGTGTATCGATATTTTAGCACACCCCTAGTGATGGATGAGTCTGCCTCCGAGTCCTCTGTCTCTGCTTCTTCCTCAGAAGACGTGACGGTGGGATTGAGGAGATCGTTGAAGTATTCCTTTCACCGTCTGACAACATCCCCAGTCGAGTTCATCAGCTCTCCACCGCACTGTAAACAGTGTTGAAGTACTGCTTCCCCTTCCCATCCCCAGATCCTGGTGCCACGTGCATTGATGGACATCCTTGTGCTTCAACACGGTGTTTGTTAGGGACAAACTGTGACTAACACAGAAGTTCCCTGGGTGGGGCACTGTTTAGTACCCCTCTCAGGGACTCCCCAGGAAGGCTGGGTACTTTGCACTGCTGTTTGGCCCGTAGGCCGACACAACAGTGAAAGACCTGTCACTGACCCGATGCTGCAGGGACACGACCCTCTTCTTCACTGGGGTGAACTCCAACACAAGGCGACTGAGCTGTGGGGCAAGTTTGCATGTCTGGAGATCGAGTTGTCGATACCCCCTCCTTCGATTGCCACCCAGATCTCTCTGCAGTTGGTGGGTCCACGGGAGGACGCCGCTCCTTCGGGGAATGCCCGGCCACCAGATGCTTCCTGACGAGTACCCACTCCAGGTATGGCTCCAGGATGAGGCCTGGTGATGCCAATCAAGGCGAACTCATCATCTCCATCTCCTTGGATTTCAAATATCTTAACTTCAAATACCACAGTGTTTTATGATTACTGTCCCCTCCTGGCAAAGTAATTGTTTCTGTTATTTCCCTGTAGCTGTACTCTAAATTACTATATTGTGCAATAGATTTTTTTTTGTGCAATAGATTTTAAAGAAACTTTTAAGAGACTGTAATGAGCTCTCCTGTCCTCTTTAATGAAGTTGTATTTTGAGTGATTCGTGCATGTTTGAGTGATTTGAGTGAACGGCCCATGCAGTGACTACTTTGTGCTTCATTCTTTGATTTTTTTATAATTAGCTCGATACCGTGACCAGCCGCTGCGGCTCTGTGAACCTAAATTCAATAAACCCGATTCTATTATTAAGTAATTTCAGATCAACATTGCAGTTTAAAATCCTGTAACTATCCTATTGTAATTTTAAACTATACGTAAAACTTGTATTGACTATTATATAAAATAAAATGGGTTAAAAGTCATTGAGCCGTTAGATTTTATTTATACATATAGAGAAAAATATAACAGTTAAGTACACAAAATTATTCATTAATATTCATTAACATAAAAATACAGTTAAGAAAAGTAAGAATAGTACAAATAAATATTTTAAAATCCCTAAAGTGACAGAATTTATTGTATATTTACAGGTTCTTAGTCACAAATCATATGGAGCTTTAACTGTTAAATCATAGATGCACAGCTATTTATTTTATTTGTCTATGGCAAAAACAGAGAAGTACAGCATTACTTTATGAGCAGATAATTGGAAATATAAGAAAGCAGTGGCTATATTTAGTACACCAAAATGATTTAATGTATCAGATTTCTTAAATGTCAAATAAACAGATACATACAAGTTTTCTTTCACACCTGAGCAGGTTTTGACAACAAAATTATGCAAAAAAAATCAAAAAAATCAAAAAAATCAAAGAAAATCTGTTAAAGATGAGTTATTTTAAAATTAATTAAAATTTGTCTTCCAAATACAATAGTTGCTCTAAAATATCCATTGATTAAGTGACACATGTCACCGGGTGTTTTGATCATTACACTTACAATACAAATTAGATCTAATTATTCAGTTATCTGATTATTTATGTGATGTGTGTAAATCAACCCAGTGATTTATGCTGTGCCACCCTGTAAACTCAAAGCCCAAAATACACCTAGTTTATCTTACTTATTCATAGTGTACAAATATGTTACAGTACTGCTTTAGGAGCAGGTTGCACTTGTATCAGTGCAGGTTTATTTTGTTTGAAATAAAAAGTTTGATTTGAAGTATATGAAAGGACTTTTTGTTAAAGAAAAAGTAGTTTATGGTTAATCCACTTCTAACTCAGAAGGTCATACTTGCACTTTTCCAAACAGGTTTTTGCAGCTAGTCTTGACTTTGGAGCTGTTTAGTCCGTACAAGAATGGGTTCAGAATAGAAGGAGATATGAGCCAGTACAATGACAAAAACATCTCTAAACCCATTGGGTATATAACTCAGATTAAATCTGCTCTGAAGTATCTCAAAGCACACTCCGAAGGAAAAGTTGATGAGAGAGACAAAGTGGGGTATACAGGTGCTAAGAGCCTTCTGCTTGGTCTGCGGCGATGCATGAAAACATGCAAACAGAATGCGTAAATATGTAAATAAGATGAAAGTCACTGGCATAAATACAGTTAAAAAAGTGGCATTATTCCATAGATATTATTCACTCTGGTATTTGAACAAGCCATCCTTACAATAAAGTAGTTATCGCAGTAGACTTTAGGAATAATATTTCCGCATAGTTTTAACGGAGCAGAGAGAGTGATGGGAATAATGTTGATGACGACAGGACACGACCAGGAGATGGCGATGAGGATCAGAACCTTTCGGGTGTTCATTTTGATGTGATACTCCAACGGGAAGCACACTGCCACATAGCGGTCGTACGACATCACAGCAAGACTGAAGAATTCAACTGTGGCGTAGGAATATAAACAGAATATCTGCAGGAAACACAGAGAGTGAGATACAATGTGGACATCTCGGAGCACGTGGAGGAGGAGGAACGGGAAGAGAGACGTGCTTGCCGTAAATCTCGTTCAGGAAAAGGCTGCAGAGAAAAACAAACATGGGCTCATGCAGGTTTCTGTTCATGCTAATTACCACGAAGAGTAAAATGTTTGCAAAAAGAATAACTGTGTAAAAGAAGCCCAGAAAGACAAAAATCAGATACCGCAGCTGAGACACATTAAAATAACCTGTGAGAATGAAGTATGACACGTGAGACTGGTTAGACATGGCGTGATCTCACTGTCTGGTCCAACTAAAGTACATCCTTATCTGATATCTAGGGTTGTTAGATTTTTTTAAAAAACACCAGCAAAATTTGATGTTAGTAATCTGATTTTTTCTGAGCAAAACCAAGATTTGACTAAAAAAGACTCAAAGCAAACAGGAGATCATCAAACCATGCGCTTACAAGTAGAAGTAACTTGAGGCTGAGGGCCAATCTTGTACAGTTATACTTCTCCACAGCTCTAAATCATGAGGTCAGTGTGAGGAGTGGCCAATCAACATGCATCAGGACTCGGGGGGCCCCCTTTATGAGTGAAGCGGGCAGTGTATTGTGTGTACTTTCCAGTGTATTGTGCCCTATGGAGAATTAGTTTATTTTAAATCAGTATAAAGATTAAAGAAAAATTACAGGCTCATACTCCAGAGTTAAAAGACACATCATCATTCAAAAGATATCAATATTAATCTAAAACAATCGTACAAACGGGTCACGACAAAATGATGAAAAATGAAGGCTCCAGGCCAGTACAGTGGTGGGCGTCGAGAACCACGAGAAACTTTGAAAAATAAATCAGTTACCCCCCTACAAAGTTATACTTAAACTAGAATAAACGGAAGATTTAAAAAGTTTGTATCATTTTATATTCTTAAACTTGTCAAACGCGTCTGCTACCTGCTGGTCTCCATGGAGATGTTATTGATTTGCCTGGAATGGTAGTGGCATAATATTGAATGAAATATATCCATCTTTATCCATCCATAACCGTCTAAAAGTTATGTAGTGCTTTAATTATTACTTTTATTGTATTGGTCAGTGTAGCAGGAGCTCAGTTGGTAGAGTGTTTGGTTCATCCTCTGGGGCTGCATCCTGCTCACAACCTGAAACATTGTTGGTAGAACAATCAGATCCACTGGCCCACAGGTTGGTAGTTTGACCCCAGCTCAAATTCTTAACCCTCCTCGCCCCCAGTGTCTGCGTACACTGGTGTGTGAGTGTGTGAGTGTGTGTGTGTGTGTGTGTGTGTGTGGGTGAGTGTGTGTGTGAGTGAGTGAGTGAGTGAGTGCGTGCGTGCGTGAGTGTGTGTGTGTGTGTTTGTGTGGGTGAGTGTGTGTGTGAGTGAGTGAGTGAGTGTGTGTGTGTGTGTGCGTGTGTGTGTGGTTTCTTGATGTACCTGCTCTTTGAGTGCCTTGAACGTAGAAAAGCACTACACTACTGTTCAAAAGTTTGGGGTCACCCAGACAATTTTGTGTTTTCCATGAAAAGTCACACTTTTATTTACCACATGATAGTCAAGACATTGACAAGGTTAGAAATAATGATATTTATTTGAAATAATAATTTTTTCCTTCAAACTTTGCTTTCGTCAGCGAATCTTCCATTTGCAGCAATTACAGCATTGCAGACGTTTGACATTCTGGCTGGTAATTTGTTGAGGTAATGTGGAGAAATTTCACCCCACACTTCTAAAAGCCCGTCCCACAAGTTGGATTGTCTGGATGGGAACTTCTTGTACCATACGGTCAAGCTGCTCCCACGACAGCTCAGTGGGGTTTAGAGCTGGTGACTGCGCTGGACACTCCATTACAGATAGAATACCAGAGTCCTGCTTCTTCTTTAGTGAGTTCTTGCACAATTTGGAGGTTTGCTTTAGGTCATTGTCCTGTTGTAGGATGAAGGTCAGCATCCCTGAGTCACCTCTTCACTGTAGATGTTGACAATGGCGTTTTGCAGGTACTATTTAGTGAAGCTGGGTCTATTTCTCAAACTAGAGACTCTAATGTACTTATCCTCTTGCTCAGTTGTGCAGGGGGCCTCCCACTTTTCTTTCTACTCTGGTTAGAGCCTGTTTGTGCTGTTCTCTGAAGGGAGTAGTACACACCATTGTAGGAAATCTTCAGTTTCTTGGCAATTTCTCATATGGAATAGCCTCCATTTCTAAGAACAAGAACAGACTGTCGAGTTTCACATGAAAGTTCTCTTTTTCTGTCCATTTTGAGCTTTTAGTCAACCCCAGAAAATGTGATGCTCCAGATACGACTGACGCTACTTTTATAGCTTCTATAACCAGCTAAACTGTGCTAACATGACACAATGAGCAAACACATTGTACCATTAGAAAACTGGAGTGATAGTTGCTGGAAATGGGCCTCTAAACACCTATGTAGATACTGCACCAAAAAACAGACATTTGCAGCTAGAATAGTCATTTACCACATTAAGAATGTATAGAGTGTATTTCTGATTAGTTTAAAGTTATCTTCATTGAAAAAACTGTGCTTTTCTTTCAAAAATAAAGACATTTCTAAGTGACCCCAAACTTTTGAACAGTAGTGTATATAAATAGAAATAAATATAATTGTGTTTATTTACCATTTTATCGTTGAAATGATCCCTAAAGATTCCTATGTGTTCACCAGTAACAGGACTGGTCTTATTCTGACGTAGCTGCCTGCGCTCTGAGCCCCTCCCTGGAGTGGGACGGAGCGGTTAAGAGCGTCGGTTGTCAGTGTCTTGTATCAGAGCCACCGAAACCCAGCCTGAGTGACTCTATTCAGGCTGTGCTGCAGACTGGGCTTTGTGGATATGAGCCGCCATTTGCAAACCAAAAGGAGAGCCATGGTCAACTCCAGTCAGGTTTCCTATTTCACTCTGGGAGCCTATTTTGACACTGGCTCTTTGAGATGGCTGTATTTTCTCATCATATTGTGTATATATGTTGGGATTTTATTTTCCAACTTGCTCCTTATTGTTGTCATATGTTTGAACAGAACTCTTCATGAACCTATGTACATTTTTCTGTGCAGTTTATTAATGAATGAACTTTGGGGCAGCACTGGTTTATTTCCATTTCTTTTGGTTCAAATGCTTCAGGATGTCCACTCAGTCTCTTACACATTTTGCTTTCTTCAGATTTTTTGTGTGTACGTGTATGCCTCCACAGAGATGTTTATCCTAAGCTCTATGGCGTACGACAGGTATTTAGCCATATGCTGCCCTCTACGGTACAACATGCGCATGAACACTTACAGGATCTCTGCTCTCATCCTTGTGTCATTCCTGTACCCAGTGTCTGCTATTACTATTGTACAGATTTTGGCTTCATCTTTACAGTTATGCGGCAATACAATCCCTACTGTTTACTGTAATAACTTTTACATTGTGCAACTCTCGTGTCATGAAACAATTGTCCATAATATCTTTGGTTTGGCTAATCTGTGTGTTACTGTGTTTTGTCCTTTGAGTTTAATTTTATTCTCGTACGCCTGCATCCTGCGAGTGTGTTTTAATGGATCTAAACAGGCCCAGCAGAAGGCTCTGAACACCTGCACGCCGCACCTTGCCTCTGTCATAAATTTATGTTGTGGGATGCTTTTCGAGGTTGTTCAGAGCAGGTTCAACATGACAAACGTGCCCAAACTCATCCGTATATTGTTGTCAGTGTATTTTCTGGCCCTTCAGCCGCTATTCAACCCTGTAATGTACGGACTCAAACTCACTAAAGTCCGAACGCTGTGTAAAATCATGCTCAGTCGCAGCAGCTGACTTAATCATGAAAAACGATGCATTTTTGTTTCTTAAATTTTGATATGTTGTGATCAAGATGTAAAGTGGGCAACATCTCATAGAAGTTACTGGATTTTCATAGGAGTAAGCACATTATTTCTTTTAATACTATGTTTGAGGAATATATTTGTGAACGTTACTGCTCCACTGTCTGATCTGCAGCTTCATTGCCGCCTTAAAGTTGCACTTCTCAAATTTCAAACCTTTAAGGGCCCATATTATGCTATTTTCTGACCTATGTCAAAAACACACCTGGAGTTGTGTGTTGTTTCATTTAACAAAACACAAACACACAAATGTGGCACATGTAGCCTCTCCACACACCTTCACTAGAATCATTTAGATACTTTCAGCCCCAGAACTGCCAATCTCTACTGAACAAAAGGTAAAAGGAGCTGTTAACTTAAACTACCACTTACCACTTCATGACATCACAAGGTGGAACAGAGCATTTTGAGCTTTGGAGATGTAAACAGACTAATAATAAAGAGTTACTCAAATATGTCTGAATGGAATAAAACACAATTTCAGATAAAGTGGCCAATACCTCACAAAAATTCACAGACACAGACCTAAAGTTACTGTTCCCAGTCTTATTAAAGATACAGTGGATCAGTCAAAGCTACATAAAATCCACCGATGTGAATGACTGGCGTGGTGTTGGCTTCATTTCAAAAATATTTCCACATACAGCCTTTGGTGAAAACGTGTGGACTCTCCTGGTCTAACTTGTTCCTAGTTCTCACTCTTCACACAATGGGCCACAGCTCACGGCTTCACTGACACATAAGTTGGCTAAAAAATATTTTTTTTTGTGAAAATGTTCTTTATTTACTTAATATTTTTTTTTAATAAGACAATGTTGTAAATGCGCTGAATATATAAATGTAGTTGAACTTGAAGAAGACATGTTTTTTTTTTACTTTGTTGATTACATAAATAATGTAAAAGTGGAGCACTAATGTATCTAAAATGTCGTAATAAAGGCCACGGGTGCACTGACTTCCACTTCAAATCAGCAGAACTGATAAGCCCTCTTCATGCTCTAAGTTCACCTTAGCAAGCAGTAGATTTTTATTTCTTTTATAATAGTCATTTTGTTGAAAAATAAATTCACTACAATACAGGATTACTCCAACATGCATGAATGAATAGAAATACAACTCTGAGTAAGTTAATAATGTGGGGAACACCATTATAACATGGTGAAAACCTCATAAAAGTCTATTTTACATAATATGTCCCGTTTCAATCAACTAATTTAACACAATTGAAATGAGATGTACTTCAATAAACAAACAACTGAATGTCTAAAAAATCAAAGAATACTTTACAAATGACTAACAAAGCTGATTGGATAAAATAAACTGCGCCCATAACGACGTGAAAGAGTCTCTTTGAGTCTCTCGGGGTCAAACGTGACAGTTCAGGGACATATATACAGAGGGGCCGAGTCCGTCTGACTGGAGCAGATCTGATTCATGTTATAGATTTGTACTTTATTTCACTGAAGACAAAACTATAATGACTTAATACATATTTTAAAACTTGTAAATCTTAAGTTATTTTAGTCCACTGATGTTTCACCGTAGTAAATAATAAATGTTTGGAAGAACAGTCTCAGGTTTATGTCTGTCAAAAGGAGGACGATGGTGAATTTCAGTCAGGTTTCCTATTTCACTCTGGGAGCCTACACTGACCCTGGGCCTCTGCGGTGGTTGTATTTTTTTTTCATTTATTGTCTGTGTATGTTCTGATAGTGCTGTCGAACCTGCTTCTCATCATCATCATATGTCTGAACAGGACTCTGCACGAACCTATGTACATTTTTCTCTGTAGTTTATTCATGAATGAGCTTTACGGCAGCACTGCGTTGTTCCCTTTGCTGTTGTATCAGACGCCTTTAGACGTCCACACTGTCTTGCCTCCCTTTTGCTTCATTCAGATCTTCTGTATCTACTCGTATGTTTCTATTGAGTTTCTGACTTTAGCCATTATGTCATATGATCGTTTCCTGTCCATCTGCTCCCCTCTACAGTACAGCACTCACATGAACGTCACTAAAGTCTTCCTTCTTATAGCTTTTTTCCTGGGTTTACCCGTGCATTTCTATTCTTCTCCTTATTTTATTAAGTATTCCACTACAGCTGTGTGATAACGTAATCCCCAAAGTTTACTGTGATAACTACTTTATTGTAAAAATGGCTTGTTATGATACAAAACTTAACAACATATACGGGCTCATAATTACATCTGTTATTGTTCTTGGTCCTTTAGGCATGATTTTCTTCACTTACCTTCGTATTTTAAAGGTTTGTTTCAGGGGGTCCAAGCAGACGCAACACAAAGCTCTCAACACGTGCGCTCCTCACTTGGCCTCCATTATAAATTTCTCTTTTGGAGTGTGTTTTGAAGTCTTACAGAGCAGGTTTGACTTAAAGAACGTCCATAAAGTGCTAAAAGTGGTCTTATCGCTGTATTTTTTGGCAGTTCAGCCGCTGTTTAACCCTTTAATGTACGGACTGAAACTTACCAAAATCCGAGTGCTTTGTTGGAATCTGTTGCATTCTGCAGCCAGTCACCAATAAATGATACATGAAGTTTGCAGCGCCCCGCCCCGGGTCACGGGGGCAGCAGTCTAAGCAGGGACTACTAGACTTCCCACACCCCGGACACTTCCTCCAGCTCCTCTGCCGAGCCCCAAGGCATTCCCAGGCCTGGGACATGGTCCCTTCAGCGTGTCCCGGGCCTTCCTAAGCAATTTGCTTAGGAAGGCCCGAATTAGGAATTAGGAATTAGGAATTGCTTAAGAATTTGTACAGTCAATACATTTTCAATATTCAGTGTTCAGTATATTCAGTGAGGCAGAGGGACATTTAGCGATACAGCACGTCGTTCACTTTTGTTAACACTTTGCTCTTGTTAAAAGTACGTACAATGAATCTTTTTTCATAAGTTTATTTTGAACTTAACTCTGAATGTCTAGAATCTTTCACAGTACATTATCTCAACTTTGTATTGTATGTCATATTCTTAATACAAACATTAAACTTGAATCTCTTTGTGTTGTTTCTTTTTTGAATTGCACATGGCAGGCCTTAATGCAGGCATGCCCAAACTGTGGCCCGGGGGCCAAATGCGGCCCTCAGACCAATTTTTCTTGGCCCTTTGTCCGTATACACTTTCAACTGGGGTTTATGCACAAGGAAATAGCCCACCATCACCACACTATCATCAGTCTAAGTCAGGGGTCGGCAACCCGCGGCTCCGGAGCCACATGCGGCTCTTTCAGCCTTATACTGCGGCTCTGTGGCTTGGGAAAATAAATTATAAGTATTTAATTGAGGTGTATTTTATTTGTGTTAGTTTTTTTTGTTTTTTTTCATTGGAAAATTATTGTAATGTTGAAATATTAAAATAAAATTCTATTTTATTTGTCGCTCAAAATAAGCGTCACACTCACGGAACTATGTTAAAAACAAACACGCCTCACGCACACAGCTCACAGTCCTGTGTAAGGACACAGGCGCTGTGCAGAGGAGCTGGAGGATCTGTAGCACTTTATGGATTTCATAAACTAGAGATCCCCAACCACCGGGCCGGGGCCGGTTCTGGTCCGTTACCCATTTGCTCCCGGGCCGCGCAAAAACAGTAAATTAACCTGCAACCGCATCTTCTCCGACATAACTTTCTCCCGTCCCTCATGACGCACTAATAAGTTTGTCCGTAGATATATTATCAAAATCTTGAGAGGAAATGGTCACAGAAATCCACTTGATACAAGTCGAGTTTATTATATCTGTGCTAGATCTGCTCTTGTCTCCGCCATGACGTATCACTTATAACACATCAGACACTTCGGCCAAAAGTGGAGCCACAAGCTCGTGAAAATGAGACAAAAACAAAAGACCTCCAAGAAAAAGAAAAATAAATTTAACAGACAACCTCAGGAATGCTACTTAAAATACGGGTTTGTTGCTGCAGGTGAGTCTCACACACTGAGTCGCTCTGTGTAATATGCGGGAAAAGTGAACGAGGCAATAAAACGTTCAAAACTGATTTGGCACACGGAGACTCAGCACCTGGATTAAAAGATAAGCCTTTGGAGTTTTTTGAAAGAAATTACGGAGCAGACTGGACATAAACACGCTGCGGGAGTCACTGTCTCCTGTAACTCCTGATGAGACCAGCTCATCACAGAAACAAGCGCAGCTCCCACTGATTCTGCGGGATGGTGAGTTGTATTTTTTATAAAAAGATTGAGGACCTCTGTCATATGCACATTATAGTTGTTTACACTAAAGAAAACAAAAACAAACAATATATACAGTTTTATCTTCACTTTAGACATAAAAAAATATTTGCGGCTCCCAGTGCTTTTTTTTCTGTGGAAACTGGGCACAAATGGCTCTTTGGGGGTTAAAGGTGCCGGCCCCTGGTCTAAGGACTTTGCAGTGACACTGCACATGTTTGAGTTTGCTTCATCAGAGGAACAGTAGGGATTTGGAATAAATATTGACTTTTGTGGAAGAGGAACTGGCTGGAAGTGATTGTGCATAAACCCCAGTTGAAAGTCAAAACTGTCCATAACGCACTAGTCTATTTATCCACGCACAGCGTGACGACTTTATTCTCATCAAATTATGACTTTATTCTCGTAATATTACGACTTTATTCTCATTGTACTATGACTTTATTCTCGTAAAATTACGACTTTAATGTCGAAATGCTACGACTTTATTCTCGTAGCTCGCGTAGAATTTATTTTTTTTAAATGGCGCTTATACGCCATCGTAGAAAGAAAATCTCTATGTTATAAAACCTTGTATAAACACAACTGCTGTATTGAAACAGTGGCATTATATATGTTGTGATCTGTTGTGATGTGACTAACACAGGACTTTGTGGACTGGTGTCAGCAGAACCACCTCATCATCAATGCAGGGAAGACCAAGGAGAGGTGGGTGGACTTCCGCAGACGCCACTCTACTGCCCCCTCAGTGAACATCCAGGGAAGGGACATTGAGAGAGTGACTCATACAAGTACCTGGGGTGTTCATCTGAACAACAAACTGGATTCGACTCACAACACAGACGCACTGTACAGGAAGGGCCAGAGCAGGCTCTATCTCCTGAGGAGACTCAGGTCTTTTGGAGTGAGAGGGCCACTCCTGAAGACCTTCTATGACTCTGTGGTGGCATCAGCCATCCTGTACGGTGTGGTCTGCTGGAACAGCAGCATCACAGAGAGGGAGAGGAAGAAGCTGGACAAGATCATCAAGAAGTCCAGCTCTGTCCTGGGCTGTCCTCTGGACTCAGTGCAGGAGGTGGGGGACAGGAGGGTCCTGGCTAAGGTCATCTCAATGCTGGACCATGAGTCTCACCCCCTGCAGGACGCTCTGTCTGCCTGTCAGACTGTATAATGAACACTGTTAACTCTGAACATGTGTCATTCAACTATGTGCAATACTCACTTCACAAGTTACTTTACGGAGATGTATATATATATATATATATATATATATATATATATATATATATATATATATATATATATATATATATGCATGTATATATGTGTATATTAGAGTTTATTTTTGAGTCTATTTCTTAAATTATTTCTAGCTATTTATCTACTGTCTTGTTCTATTTTATTTTCTTTGTGCATGTACAATTTTCCTTCTGTTCTATGTGTGCGGTGCAATGCTGGAATTTCCCCACTGTGGGACTAATAAAGGCTTATCTTATCTTATCTTATCTGTGGAGGTGTACTCTTTATAATTTGAATAAAGTACAAATTAAAAAAAAAACAAAAAACATTGCATGTGCCTCATGGGAAAAACAGAATATATTTAGAGAAAATCGAGGCGGTGTTACAGTCGATGGAGCATTTGGGTTTATTTACTCTGACGCAATCGCTTTAGTTTTATATTTTCATGGTTGAGGATTTATTTTACTTAATTCCTTTTGAGTCAGTCTTTATATTTTAGTTCAGATCTTGTTCTGGTTGAGAGCTGGATTGTTTTCATAGTTATTCATTATCGTCACCAGTCACACTTTGTACTTCACCTGCGTGTAAACGACACTTGTAATTTAGTTCTTGATGTACATTTCATTTTTGCACTGAATTCTAATTGTAAATCCATTGTTTATTCTTCCCAAAACAATTTAAAACAAATGAGATTGATAAAAATTACATTCTATAAATGTAACATGTGAATGAATTGTCAAGTTGGAACAAACATATGTCTATTCCTAAAAGAAGGACGAAGGTGAACTCCAGTCAGGTGTCCCATTTCACCCTGGGAGCCTACTACGACACGGGGCTTTTGAAATGGCTGTATTTTGTCATTATATTGTCTGTGTATGTTTTAATTGTGCTTTCCAACCTGCTTCTCATCACCGTCATATGTCTGAACAGGACTCTACACGAACCAATGTACATTTTTCTCTGTAGTTTATTCATGAATGAGCTTTACGGCAGCACTGCGTTGTTTCCAATGCTTTTACATGAGATTATTCAGGACGTCCACAGCATTACAGTTTTTTTTTTGCTTCCTACAAATCTTCATTGTTCAAACCTATGTCGCCATAGAGTTTGTGATGCTTGGTGTTATTTCATATGACAGCAGATATCTGGCCATATGTTCCCCTCTGCAGTATCGGACGAGGATGAACACTAAAAAAGTGTTACTTCTATCGGTTTTTCCCTGGGTCTACTCTTTCGCCATTGTTCTTGTTGTGGTTTTACTAACATCACTTTTACAACTCTGTGAACATAGCATTGCTAAAGTCTATTGCAATAACTACTCTGTTGTTAATCTTTCCTGCTCTGACACTTTCATCAACAACATCTTCGGACTCTTTGTAACTTTTGTCACAGTTGTTGGGCCTTTGGTGTTGTTGATAAGTACATATATCTGTATTTTAAAGGTGTGTTTCAGGGGGTCCAGACACACGCGGAGGAAAGCTCTCAGCACCTGCGCTCCTCACCTGGCCTCATTCATAAATTTCTCATTTGCAGCGTTTTTTTGAAGTCTTGGGGAGCAGATTCAACTTGCAGAACATGCACAGTGTGGTCACAGTGGTTTTTATCGCTGTATTTCCTGGTAGTTCAACCACTGTTTAATCCTTTAATATATGGATTTAAACTCAGCAAAGTCCGAGAGCTGTGTAAGAATATGCTGCATTCTGCTGTCAGTCACTAACGTGCTTCTGATTCAATAAAAGCAAAGACACCAGTTATTTTAAAACACATGTGTCAAACTCAAGGCCCACAGGCCAAATGTGGCCCTCCACATCATTATCAGGAGATACACAGTTACACAGTCATATTTTTACATCTAGGCAAATGCATATACAATATTTGTAACTTGACTAAGTAATAACTACAGAAACGGTTAATTAACAAGTTAAAACAGCAGTTAGATTTATTTTTACATCTGGTCTTTTGAGAGCGGCCATTTTGTTGATGTGGCCCTTGGCAAAAATGTGTTTGACACCCTTGTTTTAAAGTATAAATTACTTTTTAATTCTTATTTTTTGTACCGCTGGCCATCTCAGCGTAGCTCATCTCTCATAAGGCGGATTCTCATTGTAAGCATCAAATCTCTGAATGAACACATGTAGTAAACAAACAATAAACTCAAATCCCTCTAAAACTTGTTTTAAGGTTTTATGAAAATAGCCACCCTTTGCATTGATCACTGTTTGCACTTGTTTCTTGGCTTTAATGTGGCACATGTGTGAAGTGAAAACCATTTCAGGAGACTTCATCATGAGGCTCACTGGGAGAAGGCCAAGGTTTACCGGAGCTGTTGACAAAGCAGAGGAATGATCAAATTTAAATGAAAATGTTTTTTTAAATAGTGGAGGGTTTTTTGTTTTTTTTGTAAATAATCCCATATCACTTGCATCATATATTTGATGTCATCAATATGTCTAAAATGTAGAAGTTTTTTATGTCACCACTTATGTCGGCCACACGCAAAGTCATATTCAAATATAATTGATGATCTTTAATCTCACATGGGTTTAGTGGGTTTTGGCCAAATTTGAAGTGTTTGTGATGAAAACTGTGCGAGGAGATGTCCTGAATGTGAGGGTGTGCGCTTTTGTCGTTCCTAGGTTTGATCCAATATGGCCGACTTCCTGTACATTTTAGGCGGGGCCATAATATCATTTTTGTCATGTCCCGACATGTTCTATTTTTTGGTGTGAGTTTCAGATTTTTCTGTCGACTTTTTTCCCGAGTCGGGCTCCCATTGGCCCAATGAAAATCAAAGTTTGATGTGGTGCTACCGAGTCGTCTTTCGTTATTTTTTTCTCGGGGTCTTCGGTGACAATTAGAGCTTGGTGAATTCTCATTTTTGACACCACTCACTGGCATGTCGGGGCGTGTTTACTACTTGATTTTTGCCATTTTCCCAGTTTCGGACGCGGTTTTAATGAGTCCCTCGCCGGGACGTTGTCACCGGCTCAGGCCTAAATATGCCTTGCTTTGCCTAGCATTCAGTGTGATAGTATTTGAATTTGTAATTATCATTTCAGTTTGCTGCATAATGCATGAATTTAGTTTGCAGTTTGGAGTTTATGATTATTGGCTACACCCACTACTCAAGTCCAGGGTACAGGAGTAACACACCTGCACAAACCAGGCGGGAGCAAAAGAGAAAGTGCAGCAAACAAAAGGGCCAGAAAAGACAATCGACCCCGATGAAGATGAGCACAGGCACAGGGCTCAGGCAAGAGGGCCCAAGGGCACGAGTAAAGGCTTTGAGGAGGAATGGAAAAAACAGTAGACAGACGGGACATGAATGAGCAGACGAGACCAAGACACGAGAATGTGTCAGAGAGCTGTCCAAGGTGGTATACAGGACATGTATTCCCAGTAATTTCATAAACTTCAACAGATTCATAGACTTATTTTATGGGGCATTTTAATTTTAAAGGCTGTTTTCTCAAAATGTTATCACTCATTTGTCCTTTAAGTAGAATTGCGGGACAATCCAGACAAAGCAGTTACATCAATAACATGGTGGACTCCCTGAAAAAACTTAGGATTAGGGTGAAAAGTAAGTAAGTAAAAGTAATTCATCATTTTGACTACCAGCTAATGCCTAACTTCACAGTCCCACTGGAGGGATGACAGTTGCAATCCTTTCATCACTGTTTATCACTCCCACTTTAGCCACAGTTTCTTGTTATGCCCCATTTGAAAACAGTGTGACCATAGGGACCAATCAGACGCAGCGCTCCGGTCACATGTCCACAGAGGGACAAAGTAATGATGTCCCATTGGACCACTGGGACACAGCAGGTCATTAACTAACTACCATTTCATCAGGATGGAAACAAAGTCATTTAAACTTTTATTTTACATTAAAGAATTATGACAGTAGTGACTTAATGGGTAAAATCCTCCGTTAAAAGTAGTTCTTAGACACAAAATTTCAAAGAACAAAAACATCGCTTTTATCTATTAATTTATAGATAAATTAATCACAAAAAGGATCTCAAAAAATGTCATGCAAGACACTGCTATGAGCAAAGTCAAAGGTGACTTTTTAATGCACATAACGTATTTATGTCCCCAGAATGAACTGGAAAAATGTCTAATTGCTATTCCTCTCTGACAAGCAATTGCAGCTAGAGTTCCCATGTATTGGATTAAGAGGAGCCCACTGTGAACCCAAAGAAAGTGCCATCATTCTGTGCTGAATACTAAACTCACTTGTCCAAAAAGAACATGTATATATATATATAAATGTACAGATACAGGGAAACACTAGACATTTATGTTATAAAAGGACGGTTTGTTGTTTTGCAAGGAAAATGGATAAATGAACTAATAACAGTCTTATATGTCTTAAATGTGCTCCACCACTGCTGAAACCAAAAGTCTAGAAACTTGGGAGTAGAGAAAAGTTGGGTCATGTGACGTGTGCACCCGAGATGATTTGAATGAAGTTTGTTCTGTTTGAGTCAGACCACAACTGAGCCCAGGCCCGACGAGGAAGGACACTCTGGATTCTGACTTTTTATCTATTTTTTCCTTTGATTTTTAAGGACAGTTGTGGAAAAGTCCAAAGATGTCATATGTAATTGCAATTGTTTTGAAGTCATCTGTCGGGCTGTGTATCAACATGTGTTTTGTGTTTTCAAGAAGATTTGTTCTTTAACAATATTCTACAGGTTTTGCTTTGAGTGGTCATGTGATCTCATTAGTTACTCTACAAAATGAATATATGAAATGATTATTATTATTGTATTATTGTGTAAGCAGTGAGATTCAGTCAGATTTGTATTGTACATGGCCCGCCTGTAGTATTTATTATTTATTAGTTGACTCAAACAGTCTGAAACCCACACTCAAAATAGTAAACTGTGAAGCTGTTTTTTACTCGATGACTTGATTATGATATATGTCATGTATGTTTTTTTTTAGATTTCCTTTCTGTACACTTGAGGCTGAATGCTCTTTTCAAAGTTGTAAATGTTTGCAACAAAGCAGTTCTTTTAGGCATTACCATCATCTACTGGAAACTGTGGGACAGATCCATGCTTTTTAGATTTTCAGTGTGTAGACTTTCTTCAGCACAAACAAACATGAATGGAGTGTAGAACATTCAGCAAACTGTCAAAGCCAGGAATCATTCTTTAAACCAGCACAAAGCAGCGTGTGCAGGCGACAGAACCACTCAAACACTGGAATGATCCTCTTTATGTTTATGTCAGGCTGATGGTGAAAATGTGTTTAACCTTGAAACCCACTTGAGAGTCACGACCAGCACCGACAACACTCTGCACTTTTACAATCTCAGGAGTTAATTAAAATGTTAAACATTCTGTGATGAAAATAAGAGAAAGCAAAGGACTTGGTGAAGTTTTGAGCTCAGTGTGAGCTGCTTTTTTGTTATTACCATTTAATACCAGATGTAAATGTGTTAATTAGTTAATGTAGCAAAGATTATGTTTAAAGTGCATACGGCAGGTTAGACTGCTACTTTCACTAAAACATAGTAAACATACATTTTTTGCCTAGTTCTCTCTAGTTTGACTTTTTTTGGTGAGGTTTATGATTGTTCTTCCTGGTTGCGCATGGCCATGTGGAAAAGGAAGAGGTAATTCTGTAAATGTTACCAAGCAACCACAGAGTAAACAAGCTCATCTGATTAATGGTTCATTTAGAGTATAATATACAATTATATTGTTATAATTATAAGTACAGTCATATTTAATATTATTATTATAGTATACTAAAATTATAATTATAATATTTAATTATAATTATTTTGTACTTAGTATAATTATTGTACTTCTAATAGGATTTAGAGTAGTTATAATTTGACAAATACAAATAAAATAATTAATGTATAAACATCAGAAAAATACCTTCCTTGGTGGAAATTGTTGAATTTTGATTTTTTTTTTTTTTTTTTTTTTTTCATGGCATAACTAGAGGGATTCATTTTTCAAACTCTGCTCTATTTCCTGTCACTTTTTAATAAAGTGTTCTTCACAAACTGCCACAACTGGTGAAAACGATAATAAAGACTGATCACAGGTTTCCAAACAAAGTAATTGAAAGAAAAACATAAAAACCTGTCATATGCATTAAATGTGAAGCAGATTGTGTGCTTTTAAGGGGAAATTGTGCCAAAAAAGTGCCATAATGAAACTCATCTCTGTCCCACTTTCTTCTAGGGGTGTATCTACCACTGGGGAATTTGCGTTACATTGTTATGGTGCTAACAGCGGCTCTGTACCTGCTGATCTTGTTCTTAAACTCTTTCCTCATTACAGTGATCACTTTGAGGCCAAGTCTGCATGAGCCAACGCAACTTTTTCTGTGTAGTTTATTCCTCAATGAAATCTATGGCAGCACCGGCCTCTTCACCTTCCTTCTACACCAGATCCTTAAAGATGTCCACACTGTTACTGTTACCCACTGTTTTCTCCAAATATTCTGTCACTACACTTACGCCAGCGTGGAGTTATTCAACCTTGCTGTCATGTCTTATGATCGCTACGTGGCCATCTGCCGCGCCCCTACAGTACAGAACCATCATGACCCTGAACAAAGCTGCTCTGCTGGTTGTTCTCATTTGGATCTACTCCTTCACACGGTGTTTCATTACTATTTCACTGACCTTGAGGCTCACTCTTTGTGGTAACTTTATTGACAATTTGTTTTGCCACAACTACCTGATTGTGCGTTTGGCGTGCTCCGATACACAGCTGAATAACATTTATGGCTTTTTTGCTACAGTCTTAACCGTGGTGTTGCCACTTATGCCTATTTTGTTCTCATATGGTCACATACTGAGAGTGGCTCTGAGTGGGCCCCAGCGAGGACGCAAAGCTGTCCATACTTGTACACCTCACATTGTTTCACTGCTAAACTTTGCTCTGGGCTCATTTTTTGACATACTCCAGACACGATTCCATATGAGCACTGTTCCCATCGTTATCCGCATCGTTTTCCCACTTTACTTCTACGTGCTACAGCCGCTGCTCAGCCCCATTATGTACGGTGTGAAGACGAGCACCATACGAACAGCTTGCAAAGATGCCATCAATCGAGAGAGATAATCAAAAACAGGATGTGTACACGTGACATCACAACGTCATAGAATCCCTTTATTCTAAAACTGAGCTGGAGACAGGTCAGACTTCAGTGGTACAGTTTGCTGTTTAATGGTCAGATTGCAGATTTGTTGACCTGGTTTCTGGTTAAAATCTCTGTAACTACTGCACTGATCCGCATTAAAGTAAAACAGGCACAAAGTTCAATGTCCTCTGTGGAAGTAAAAATAAATAAATGTTACATTATTTTCACAGTTGCTTCGTAATGTACCGCTTTTATTCCTCCTCAAACACATGATTGTTGTCAGAAGATATGGAAAGTTTGTGGAGCCAGTCCCAGACAAATGATGAGGTTCAACATGTGTGGATCATAAACTTGCATATTTCTTCCAAAAACAGTGAATCTCCCATAAAGCTGTATAAGTCTGTACTCAAACATCATCACATTCTAGTGCATGAATACAATCTATTATTTTAGTTGCACTATGTAACTTTAGTGGTGGAGATTCTGCCTTGAATGTTCCACAGTGTGGCATGATTAAAGTTATATCCATGGAGATAAACAAATGACAGCATTAGACCAGGTTACAGATCTGTGGAGAGGCATTCTGCTCATTGTAAGAAACGTGTTTGGATGTATTTTGAGATGCTTATTTATTACAATAAATAAATCTAACAATAAACAATTAAAAATGTGATTTAAAAAAATGCAAGATAGGGAAGTTTAATACCACACTGACATCTTCATGGAGACAAGACCAGAAAAGTTAGTGCATAGTGCACCTTTAAACAGAGTTAATATGATTAACTGAGATTCGGGAGCAGGACCACACCTCAACCTTCTTCTGCTCTCCAGCAAACCACAACTCACCTCAACCACAAACCACACCTCTAATTACCCATAAGCCCTATTTACACAAGCCAAACATGCTAACTTAAGATGTTCCTACTCATGTTTGTTCATGCTATATTTCATTGTCTTTTCAGCTCTGCCCTTATACTTGGCTTACTGCTCCATATGCCATCCAGCCTCTCATTATTGTTGTCTCATGCTTACTTATGTCATCTTTTCTGATCATTTCTAGTATCTATCACCTTATCTTACGCAATTACTCACATTCTTGCCATGTCTAGTCTTTATAGCTATGTCGACTGCTGTTCTGGCGTACTACATCACCTCGGCCTTGCTCTCGCCATCTCGTCTATAAGTCAACTTGCTGTCGGCCAGTGTTCCAGCCTGCAGCTGCCCTCCAAATGCTCCTGGCACATGCCTCGACCACAGACCTCTATCTCCACGTTTCCATGACTGTTCCCAGCGATCTGTGAGCCAGAGGGGCTGTCTAACCAACGTTCCTGGGACACAGGTCTCCACCGTGGACCTGTACCTCCAGAGCATGCCGTCTACGCATCGTCAACATCTCTCTTCCATGCGCGCTTCCTCCCTGTCCACCTGGTGACCACACAGGCATGCCCCTTCAAGCTGGCAACGAAAATTCTGCCAACCCTCACCCCTCCATTCCTCATTTGATCCCTGTCCCTTCATTCCTTCATCACTCATTACACCCTCATCCATTGCCTCGTCCCTTGCAATAATTCAACATTTGAGCTTTCCTTCTCCCAATTGCAGGCTGTGACGCTCGCTCCTCCTGCCACAGTCCCTCATAACTACGAGCGCAGATGAGTGCATCCCTGAACTTCTCTGCTCCAGTGAAGGTCCTAATTCCCCCATCTAGGGAAGAGACCCTTGATGTCAATAGTTTCTCCACCTCAGCTTCGAGTCATTCTTGCTTCTCTCATTATTCATGTCATTCCAAAAGAAAAGTCCTTATTTCCTGAACAACACTGTATCCGCTGCTTCTCTCCATGATAAAGTACAGCTTGTGAGTATTGCACTTTTCATGACACTGCTCTGGTTTCTGCAGCATTTTCAAGGGGCAGCCTCCAGAGCGCCTGACTCGAGTTGGATGATCAGTCTTCAGCTTCACTGGAACTCTACCCCACTGTTATTACAGACATTCTTTGGGGGTCTGAGTAGTCCAGAAGGGGCATTCTCATTCATTCTGACAATATGACAACAGGCAACATCATCTACAAGGGAATATCTCATTCTCACAGTTCCTGCAACTCTCTGTAATCTCTTCTCGAACAAATTTGCCATTCGAGCTGCTCCAACCCCCAGTCACTGAAACTGGATTGCCATCTCTCTTAATTCTCTTCAACTGACAACAACTGCATCTTTGGTGTTGAAAATGGCAACACTTTCTGAAGCTATTGTGGAAGAAAAAAAAAAAAAAAAAAAAAATTATGCTGCCAGAGGAGATATTGTGCCTGAACTGTGTCTACGAGAGTGATCAGGTCTGCAAATTAACCCTTGACTAAATGGCCTATGGATATGGCATCAGTTGCTCTTTTAAATGCAACAGTGCTCTCTGTTCTGCCCCTTTTAAACAAAAGAAGAAATAAATAAAGTTTTGTGCCCCATTTTACCTCATGTGGATAGGCCCAGTAGAGATGTTAACCATAAACTAGAAGGTTGTGATGTGACAGTTTTTGAATTGTACATCGATCAAACATCAAAGAACAGCTGGTGTATTCATCGATTTTTAAAAAGGCATTTGATACAATAAATCATAAATTATTATTAAAAAAAAATGTAACGGCATGGAATAAGAGGTGTAGCTTTAAATTGGCGAAAAAGTTACTTAGAGAATCAATTAATTAAACTGAAAGCTGAAAGAACACTGTCTGTGACCTGCCACAAGGGTCCGTGTTAAGACCAAAATTATTTATTTTATTTATGCTTTATACAAAGTGTGAGCATTGTTTAAAGCAGTATTATTTTCAGATGACACCAATTTATTTTGTTATGGGGACAATATACAGCAATTATCTGATATAACATCTGAAATGGACCTGCTGAAAATATGGTTTGACGTAAATAAATTATCTCTAAACTTGAATAAAACTAATGTTATTTGGAAATTATAAAGCATATACTACTACTATTAATTCAGTGTTTATTCATGCCAAATTACTTAAATTAAGTTGAGTTATATTATTCTGCAAACTGCTCAAGTACAAAGCTAAAGTAAGCAATTACCAAAAACATTAAACAACTTTTTTTGTGAAAGAAAAATAATTATAATTTAAGAAGCTTTTAAAAACTTTACAATTCCTTGTGCTCAAACAACATGGAAATGATTTTGCATTTTTGTTTGTGGTGTCAAATTATGAAACAATATGAAAGTAGAACTAAAACATTGTCCAAATATACATGCATTCAAAAGTGCATTATTAAAAAAGTGATTCTTTCAAAGTACGAGCAGAGAAAAAATGATGGTTAGAGCTAAATAGTGAACAGTTATAACCTATGATGTATTTTTGCATAGTACCATGTAATACTGCATTGAATAATCAGGAAGTGAGGAGTTTAAATGTTCATTACATAACATTTAAGAAAATAGAAAAAAAGAGGTGGGGTTGAATAAGTATTTACTTTACTTCCTCCCACTCCTTTTCAAACATAAAACTGTGTGACTGCTTTTTGTTTGCTTGTTACACAAAAGATGTATTTATATTTTGTATTATGTATATTTTCTATGCATGTTTTTATACATTACTGTCCGAATAAAAACTCAGTCATTCATTCTCACAATATATTTGGAAATCCTGACTCACAATATTATGTTTTGCATTTGACATTATTAGTTTACTCTCAGAAGAACTTACAAAGAAAAACAAAGTTGGAAAATATGCTAAGATGCATTTAAACAAATTAAGATATGCCTTTATTAGTCCCACAGTGGGGGAAATTCAAATCATACAAATTACTGATGGGACAAAGCTGTTCTTGGCACTAAGTAGAAATTCAAGATATACTCCACCTCATCATCACCCCATCAACAATGTGATAATCTCGAGTGCGTCACTGGAGATACCTGACATTTGCGTGTTGTGTTATCTGCTTTATAATTATATACTAATAACAGCCAATAAATTACAGGTTTCCACATCCATAATTTAGGGTTATGTAAAAGTTTATGTGAAAAATAAAACACAATAGAGATGGTGTTACTACTGACCCAACTCATCAGAGGTAGGTCCTACTTACAAAGTAAAGGATTACTACTGTAATCAGATTACTTTTTAAAGTAATTCAGTAAAATAATATGTTACAATTTAAAATTGAGTAACTAGATTACAGTCCAGGGAACTTTAAATGACTTTGTCCTGGCCAAAAATGTGTGTAATGCATATAATTGTGTAGTAAAATAATCTTATTTTTTGGTTACAGAACAGAAAATAAATAAATATAGTTTATATTTGAGCTAAACTAGTGTGATATTTATTTGAAATTAGGTCAAATATCAGGAAGGTTATTTAATAGGAGGATTTGATATTTTTTA
The DNA here is from genome assembly GCA_019594935.1 of Periophthalmus modestus. NCBI lineage: Eukaryota > Metazoa > Chordata > Actinopteri > Gobiiformes > Gobiidae > Periophthalmus > Periophthalmus modestus. The sequence continues at coordinate 1,472,669 of JAIEZT010000016.1, read as the reverse complement.
TAAGTTAGTTCCTGCGCTGTGTAAAAATCACATCTAATACCAGAAAAAGTGTCTAGAACAGACATGGGCAAACTACGGCCCAGGGGCCACACACAGCCCTTTGGGCTTATTAATCCGGCCCGCCATATGTGACACAATTATAGAATAGAATAAGTCTTTATTGTCATTGTAACATCCACATGTACAACGAAATTTTAAAAAAGTGCTGACCATCCTCACACATACATCAAACATACATCTCACCTATTTCAGTCCCACATAAAAATAATAAAAACATGAAATATAAAATATATACATTTACTAAGTGCGTGTATGTTTGTTAAGTGTGGAAATGACTATAGGATAAAAACTGTCCTTCAGTCTATTTGTCCTTGCTCTGATTGATCTGTATCTCCGACCCGATGGTAACAGTTCAAACAGAGTGTGCCCGGGGTACTACTTTATACTAAAATAAGTAATGGTAAATCTTGTTCAAAGTTTTTCTGCTGTGTTCAGTAACTGAAATTGAATAAATTAATTATTAATTTATTAATTTAATTAATGCATTTTGAAAAACAATTTGTACAATGAGTCACATGATACATGTTATAGGCCAAATCTCTAATGTAATATTACACACACACACACACATACATATAATACATATATATATATATATATATATATATATATATATATATATATATATATATATATATATATATATATATATATATATATATATCTCCAATGGAAGTCATTGTACATAATGATTTTTGATTTTTCAAATCTTTATGCTGGGAGACTGTTTTCCTCTGATTTTGATTCAATTTTTGGAGAGATTTCAGTTAAACTAAAAGAGGATTTAGAGTCAATTATAAATCAAGAAAGTTATCAGTCAAACACATTCTAAATTCTAATATTACCTTGGAGGAAGTGAGCAACGCTCTGAATAAGGCAAAACTAGGAAGGCCATGGGAGTAGAAGACATTTCAAATGAAGTGTTAAAGTGCCCACATCTCTTGAATGTTCTTTTTTGTTTATTTAAGTTTTGTTTTGAATATGGTATTGTCGCCTTAACATGGCATAAATCTATAATCAAACCCATTCCTAAATCGGTAAAAGATGACCCCAGAGTGCCTCTTAATTATAGAGGAATCAGTCTTTTAAGCACAGTGTATAAAATCTATTCCAGTTTCCTAAATGCCAGACTGACTGTTTCTTGAAAACACAGAATTGTTGGTGGATGAACAAAATGGATTTAGAAAACACAGAGTGTATTGATCAAATTTACAGTTTCAACTATAGTGAGAACTCCACTGTATGAAAATAAATCCACTTCTGTTGTTTCGTGGATTTTAAGAAAGTATTCGATTGAGTCAATAGGGATTTGCTGTGTTTGAAACTTCTTCAGGCCGGGGCTGATGGGAGATTTTATCAAGCATTAAAATCCCTGTATGTACACTGTGTGGGGTGTGTCCAAGTGAAGGATTTAAGGACTGAGTGGTTTCCTTCTTTTGGACAGTGTTGGACATGTGGACAGTGTTGGACATGTGGACAGTGTTGTACGTGTGGACAGTGTTGGACATGTGGACAGTGTTGGACGTGTGGACAGTGTTGGACATGTGGACAGTGTTGGACATGTGGACAGTGTTGGACATGTGGACAGTGTTGGACGTGTGGACAGTGTTGGACATGTGGACAGTGTTGGACATGTGGACAGTGTTGGACGTGTGGACAGTGTTGGACATGTGGACAGTGTTGTACATATGGACAGTGTTGGACATGTGGACAGTGTTGTGGACATTCTGCTGATGATGTTGCCCTCCAGGCTGAAACAGAAGAGGACCTACAGTCAAGGTTAAATGTATCACAATCGTGATGCTAAAACCCAAATAATGCATTTTAGAAAAACGGCATCTCCTCAAAGTAAAAAGGTCCTTACATTCAGAAATGTAAATCTTGAGTATGTCCCTCAGTACAAATATCTGGGGTTCACGTTTGATGAATTTATGAGTTTTGACAGTGGGGTAAAAATCCTTGCTGCTTCAGCCGAGCTCTAGGTTCTGTGATTAACAAAGTGAAAATGTGTAAATATCTCGGTTATGAAACATATTCGAAGCTGTATGAGGCCTCTTCTGTTTTAAACTCTGCTGCTGGTGTGTTCGGTTCTAGACAAAGTTCAGTCTTGGATGCTGTGGAAAACCGAGCCATCCACTGTTTTCTGGGAGTGCACAAGTTTGTCCCAGTCTTGGCAGCACAGGGTGATATAGGTTGGGTCCCTGGCTTAATTCAAAGAAAGTGCAATATGGTCAGATTGTGGAATCGAAATTATTAATCAACCTGATGATAGAGTTTCTAAAAAGGTCTTTGAATGGAGTAAGCCTAAGTCGCCCTGGGCAGCAGAGCTACAGGCTGTTTTTGCTGAAGCACAACTTCAGTATGTATTTCATAATAATTTGTCAAAATAAGAACAAAACTGATGTCTAATTATGAAGAGCAGTGGCTGAAAGGGATCTTGGCTAAACCCAAGTTACGAACATATATTCAATTAAAAGATATGTTTAAGACTGAGTTTTATGTCAGAGCAAAACTGAGCACGAAGATCATTGATGGCACAGCTGCAACAGGGATCCTTCCCCTGGTTTTATGGTTTTAGAAACTGGGAGGTTCTCTCAAATCCCTGAAGAAGAAATACTTTGCGGTTTATGTGAGTTGGGTGAAGTAGAAAGTGAAGTTCATTTTTTGTTGTATTGTCCATTTTATGAAGCATTTAGAAATCCTTTATTTGATGAAATGTTCACCCGATGCCCGGAAATGTTCTGGTGTCATGACGACAGCAAGATGAAATAGTTGTTTTAATTCTAATGTTTATAAGTTGGCATCATTCTATGTGAAGAAGCCTGGAAGAAGCGGCAGACGAGTTTGTTTAAATTAGTTTATTGTAGGTTTTTTTTAATGTTGTATCACACGTCTCGACTATTGTATTTTGTTAATGTTGTATATAAATATATATATATATACACATCGTGGCCTGGCCCCTTTGTCAAATTTTAGAACCCATTGTGGCCCGTCTGTCAAAAAGTTTGCCCTCCTCTGGTCTAGAATCTGTTAAAAGCACAGAGGCCGTACCCACTCACACTGAGAGCTAAACCGCACCTGACACTTGATTATACCGTAATACAAATCTCCTTGTGCTCCCTGTTTTATCCGTTGTGGGGTTGTCAATTATCAACAATCAGATACTAATCGATACTAAAACTTGTATTGAAACTATACTCATGTGAACAAGTGTAAATACTAAAACAAATCCTGTAAATATGATCAAATCTGACCTTTTTTCAGAATGATCTTACTCTGTATCAGAACTAGTATAAGAACACACGGTAACTTGAAATACTTTTTGATGTGTGTTATATATCAGCTACTCAATTAATTTCTATTTATTTGACAAAAAAAGACTCAAACTACGTCAACTTAGTCATGCTGAATTTAAGGTTACTCAGGGCAAACAATAATTTTTTAAGGCGCAACCCTTTTGTCCATGGTTCCAGATTATTTTTAGTTCACAGACACAGACTTGTCTTTCAGAGTTGCGTGTGACTCTGAATCTGTAAGTGCTCATTAATGTAAGTCCTATGCTTAACAGGGGTTTGAACCTGCCTTACAGCTTGGTGAACTCCAGACACCTGTGATTTGAAATGAATTGAAATATGAAAATCAAGTCGCCTGGTGTTGGGCAATTTATTGGGGGAGCAGGTTAATCATTGGATTTATATAGAGCCTTTCTTGACACCAAAATAATTTTACAGTGCATGATTCATTCATTACATACTCAGCTGTGGTAAGGTACTGTTGTAGCCACAGCTGCCCTATGACATTACTTTTACCAGTAACAAGCAGTCTAACTAATTATTCTTTCCTCTGCTGTAATGCTGTTATAGTTATACTGTCACTGTAACGCGGCGCTTTATTTTACTGTGAGTCTCAGCAAGTGACAAATCAAACTCAGCTTTCTCGTCTCATTGACAAGAGCCACAAAGTTTTCCCTTTGTTTTTGGAAGAAAACAAGACCGAGAAGAGAGATTAAAGACAGCAATTGGATAAAACAGAGATTAATTGTAAATGTGACCAATCAGAAGCAGCGCGAGGCGGCCGTAAATACTCTCCTGATATTTCATTGGTTTAGTGCTGGCACACGCTCAAATATCCCCTGTTTTTAACACATGAGAAAATACGCTGATTGGATTTTGTGGATATACATCGTTTTTTGTGGAATATTTTGTGACAGAAGTACAAACAGTTGACAGCGGGAGTGACACGTGCCTTCAGAGTTTACAGATCACTAAAAAGACTCCGGAGTTGTGATAATGGACACAGCCAACATGCTGTTCATCATAAGTGCAGCTAATCTAATCAGTTTGGCGGTTCCCCTCTGGTTTCACACGTGTATCAGCGCTGTCATGTGGTGTTCACATGTTTGTTATGTTCTGATATCTGTGCGTTTGGTAAATGCTGTTTGGCCATAATCTGCTGTATTAAAGGGAAAGTATTTTGTTCTCTTTTGTTACGACAGTTGTAAGTCTGTATCGGTGATATTGATCCTGTGGAGAATATCCTATAATGATGGCTCTTCGTGTATTTGGTAATTTGCAGGACCAATGAGGCCAAATAAGGCTTTTTTTTCTTTTTACTTGAAAAGGCAGCTATTATGTTGGTAATTTAATAGTTACTTTATCTGGTAATTAGTTACATTCGTCACACAGTAGCACAGTTACTAACGTAATTACTTTGGAGGAAAAGTAATGGGTAACTATAACTAATTACTTTTTTGAAGGATCTTGCCCAGCACTGAACCCACACTCACACACACACCACTGTCTCACCCACGTGTTGTTCTTCTATCAGACCAGTTTGTTTGTTTGCCTTGACATATATCAATACATTTAAGGTAAAAAAAAGCGGTCGTATACATAACCAGTCAAAGTTTTTTTTTTTCTTCTTTATTTCCATGATTCTTTGCATTATACATACTCACTGAAAGCATCAGAACAACGAATGGACACATGGAATGTAGTAAGCAGAAAATTTACTAGTAATAAAGTAGTAAACAAAGAAAAAAAAAAAATTGAATGAGAGGGTGTGCACAAACTTTCAGCTGGTAGTGTAGAAGAAAACAAAAGCATGCAGGGTTAAAGAGCAAATGAATCTCTTTGGATTACACGCTACATTTACTGCATCCTATGACACGTGATTATAGGGTTGGAGACTCAAGTCCATTGTAAGAGATAAATGTTAAGGCAATTAATTGCAGTTGTTTAAACAAACAAAGATGCTTTGATAGAGTCAAAATGTCATGAACGAGACACAATGATAAGACACATCCAGCTCAACCAGTTCAGACAAATCACGTCATTTCTTAGACTCATGAATACCTAAAAATAACTTAATTATAGCTGTTTCTTTCAGCAACAGACAGCTTGTGTATTCAAATGTAATTTATTTCAGACATGTTTTTATTTGATAGATTGTGGGTGCATATTTTTGGTCATTCATTTAGAATGTTTTAAACTTAAACTCCTTACTTTTTATGCCCATTAATATTAGAGTTGCCATATTCTAGTGGAAAACTTAAATTAAGTTCTGTCGTTGTGTCCTTGGGCAAGACACTTCACCCACATTGCCTAGTATGAAAAGTGGTGAGTGCGAGAATGATTGGTGGTGGTCAGAGGGGTCGATGGCGCAAACTGGCAGCCTCACTTCTGTCAGTCTGCCCCAGGGCAGCTGTGGCTACAAGAGTAGCTTACCATCACCAGTGTGGAGAATGAATAATGACTATAGTGTAGCACTTTGAGAGGCTTTGATAAAGTGCATTACAAGTGTAAGGCATTATCATTATTATTATTAAATGTGCACTATATGTAAGTTTTTTGCTATCTTCTTGTCTGAGATGTTATTGCTTGGCTTAAAATATTCCACAATATGACATTAAACATATTTATCTCCAAGGAGACACATTACAGGTCAAAGTTATTCTGTTACTCTGCCCATTTATTTGTTTAGCACTTTCCAACAGCCAAAAGAAACTTAAACACACTCATTTGTTTAAATTTTTAGGCCTGTTACTGCTCATACTTTCATTAGAAAGGTTTTAATGATTTTTATGAAGTCGACTACCGTTTTTTTCTTCATCTTGAATGTTAGAAATCTAGAGGTAATAATGGATTAAGACTTCACATCAAGTCAATAACAACTGCAGCTTTTTACCGTCTAAATAATATTGCAAAAATCAGTAGTACATCCAGAACACTGCTGCTCGGGTCCTGACTAGAACCAGGAAATACTTCACACATGTGTCCTGTGCTCAGGTCTCTGGCTCCTGTGGTTCAGAGAATAGACTTTAAAGCAGCTCTGCTTGTGAACAAGTCTCTCCATGGACCAGCACCAAAGAACATCTCCCACATGTTAGAGCCACATGAACCATCTCACACTCTGAGGACTTCAGCGACCGGCCTCCTGCTGGTGCCAGAGTCAGGACTAAACAGCGTTTCAGTTTTGTTCAGTTTAAAACCTGGAACAGTCTTCCTGAAGATGAGAGACAGGCCTCTACTGTTACAATACTGAAATTCAGGCTCAAACAGGTTCTGTTTAGCTGTGCATATGACTGATTTTTTATTTTTATTTTTTTAATTATTATTTATTTATAACTTTTTCCACTTTTTTTTATACATACAACATGAAACAAACAAACAATACAGAATACAGACTGGTCTAAAAGATATTGATACATGACATTCCAGTCCAGAGTCCATAGAGATGTGTAGTAGTTCAAGTCCAAAGTGATTTGAGTCTATTTGACACTTAAGTCTGATTGCTTCCGGTGACTTCTTACATTTGCCTATGAAGAGCTGAGAATCTCCATCAAGATAATGTCCAAGTTTGATCATAGTCAAGAGGTCAGACATCAGTGACTTCTACAAGGAAACAGAGGGAGGATCATCCCCCACTCACTTTACCATAATGCTCTTTCCAGTCATCATTAAGAATGACTGAACAATATGTCCAAGTAAACACATCATTTCCTACCAGCTGCTGACCTATGGCTTTACTGGCATTGGCACAGACCTTATTCTAATGTTTGGATGTGAACACATTATATATGTGTTCACATCCAAACCCATAAGCAATGGTACCTGTGCCCACATGAGTTTTACACTTAAGGCAATTTGGTGATGTACCCACATTGTACTTACAATAAATATTTGGAGAACTATATATATTATGCAGAATATTATACTGCAATTCTTTAAACCTATTACAAATGGAGATTTTAGATGGTACGGTTAGGATTTTGTCCCATTGCTGTGAATCAATGTCACTTTTAAGAAAAACTCCCCAAGATTTCTTTAACCATGCCAATTTATCCAGACTGAGGGAGTATACAGTGTTCCCTTGTTTATCGTGGGGGTTACGTTCCAAAAATAACCTGCGATAAACAAAACGACCTTACACAGGGAAAACGAAATATCCAAAGGCACTCGCGGACCGCAACCAGAGCGTCCACATCGGAGGCGTTTATCCTCAAATGCAAAGGTGTCCAAGGCGTTCTTGTCGCCCCGGTGTTTCAGAGTCACATTGCTAGCATCAACTTTTTGGTAAATTTGGCTGATTGTATTCTGTACTGTACAGGAGACACGGCGTGTCCTTTAGCCAATCAGGACGCAACACGCGCCTTCATACACTGTAAAAAACAGCATGCAAAATTGCACTAAAAAAATATCCACGAAATAGCGAGACCACGAAAAGTGAACCGTGATATAGCGAGAGGAAATGTTTATGTTTATATCTCCAAATGGTACAAGTCTGGTGTAAACTTAAGAGATTTAGCCTTCTGCTGCACATAGTGCCGTAATTGCAAATATTTGTAGAAATCCTTGTTTGGTAAAGAATATTGAGATTTCAGATATTCAAAAGATTTAAATTCTCGTTGTGTAAAGAGGTAAAAAAAAAAACCCTATGAATCCCAGCAATGTGCCATTCTGCAAACTTGTTCCTATAGTTTGTGGAAATAGGTCTATATTATTTCTCAAAGTCGATAAGATGTGGAATGATTGGTTACTTTTAAACAGTTTTCTTCCCCACGCCCATACGGCATTATATAGTAGAGGATTATTTTTTACTCTATCTGTAGCAGGTTGACAGGTGAGGACGGTTTACACAGTACAGCCTCGACATTCAACCAGGGTAAATCTGCATTTTCATGTATCCAGGCAGACAGAATCCTAGCCTGCATTGAAAGAACATAATATTCTACGTTCATCCTCCCTGTTCTTTGGGCAACTGAAGTGTCTCTAATTTCAGTTTTGGTTTGCTTCCTGCCCAGATGAAGTCCACCAAGGCTTTGTTAATTACTTTTATATCTTCAGATTTTAAATATTATAATAATATTTTGAGTAGAAAAATAATTTCTATGAGATTGATTTGTCCAAGAAATGAGATTGGTAGAGCCTTCCATCTTGTCAACATCTCACGAAGACAATCATTCCATTAATGTTTTTTCCTTGTATAACAGACTCAATGTTGGTGTGACCTTAACTCCCAGGTGTATAAAACCCAACGGCTCCCAGTGAAAGGGCTTAACATCCACCATAAACAGGATCAACACTTCTGGAATCAGCCAAAGTCATAATAACAGATTTGTCAAAGTTTGTATCCAGATTCTCCAATACATCTAATCAGTACTGGTAGAGATTTAGAAGGATCCGTCAACGTCAGAAGGATGTCATTTTTATACAGCAGTATCTTATGTTCTTTATCCCAATTGTGACCCCATGAAGATTTGGATTTTGTCTAATGGCCATAACCAGGGGTGCGAACAGTAATGGCGACAAGGGGCTGCCCTGAGCTGTACCCCTGCCCATGACTGAAATTTTATTCTGCTATTTTCAATTTAAATGTTACTTTCATTATGATTATTTGTGTTTTGTTTGTTTGTATTGTGATTTTAATGTCTTTCTTGCTCTGTAAAACACTTTGAATTACATTGTGTACAAATGGGGCTATACAAATAAACCTGACTTGCCTTTTTATTGTAGTGAAAAATATAGAAAAACGTGTCTTTACTATGAGTGGTCCTGCTTCTTCATAAACTCGATAGTATTAATAATATTTAATAGAAATGTGGGGCAGCTAAAATTAATACTGTCAAAATGCTCATAATCAAGTCAATAATAGACATTTTCACCTTCAACATTTGCGCATTTCCCTTTTAGATATTTCATGGCAAAATACAATGTTATCCAGAGCTCTTGCCCCCATTTGAGAGTATGATACTAAATCACAAACTGGAATCTGAAATCAACCATGTCCACCAGTCCATGGAACCAAGCAGAAAGTTCGTGTTGCTTTAAATTGTCAGATTGTTAGTGTTTCCTAGCCCTCACAATAAATCAGTCATGTTCCATAAAAGGATGTTATGGTATTCACTGTAAAAGAAACCAGGGCGGTGATTCTCATATTTGTTGGTAATTAATCTACTGTCGTATTGTGCATTCGTGTTGAATGGGCGTTCCTTTTGATCCTGCATAATACCTACCTTGTTTTGCCAAAAGTATTTAAAGGAAGTTGCTCGTCTCATTTCACTGAGAAGCAAAGAGCAGTAAACTCTACACTTCAGCCTAAACAAGCCAGAGCACCTTCTTGATATAGTTCACTCCAGGCAAAATGAAGAAACTGGTACAGACTTGCATCTTTTTAACATATAAATAATATCTTCAACTATTCTAATTCTAATCTACGTTATCTTTATATTTTTTAGATTCTAATCCTCTTGTTGGCTGGACTGGCCTGTGGTGAGTGAAATTTAAAAATGTTGTCGAGCTCCACTTTTTAATTTTCTTATTTCAATTTGGTTAGTTTTACTGTTTGCTAAAATCATTAATTGTTTTGCTGCATCCAGAAACTTACCAGAGGGCGTTTCCAAGAATCAGTGCAAAGAGTGATCAACAAGGAACCCAAGACGATAATGATTCACCTGAAAGCAGTGAGGATGAGGAGAATACCGTCAGTTATGGTGACCAGAGCAAAAGCAGAAGTGACGAGTCGGATGATGACAGTAACCACAAGAAAATGCACAATCGTAACACCAGAGAAAGCTCAAATGAAAGTGACAAGAACAGCCATGATGAAGACATTAACAGCAGCGGGAAAGACAGCCAAAACCAAAGTCCTGAGTCCGATGACAGTTCAGATGATGAGACCAGTGAACAGGAGAGTTCCAAGAGTGCCAGTGACAGTCCAAGTGATGAGACCAACAGCGATGAGGGGGATTCTGAGAGGGACAGCAGCAATACATCCATGACAGTTCAAATGATGAGACCAACAGTGAAGACGAGGATTCCAAGAGTGCCAGCAGCAATACAGTCAATGACAGTTCAAATGATGAGACCAACAGCGATGAGGAGGATTCTGAGAGTGCCAGCAGCAATACATCCAATGACAGTTCAAGTGATGAGACCAACAGCGATGAGGGGGAATTCTGAGAATGCAGGCAGTCAATGACAGTTCAAATGACAGAGACCAAATGATGAGATTCAGAACAGCAATGAGGGGGATTCAAAGAGACCAGGGACAGCAGTGATGAGACCAACAGTGAGATACCAACAGCGATGAGGGGATTCAGAGAGGGACAGCAGTGATGAGACCAACAACGATGAGGGGGATTCAGAGAGCCAGGCAATACAGCAATGACATCAAATGATGAGACCAACAACGATGAGGGGGATTCAGAGAGGGACAGCAGTGATGAGACCAACAACGATGAGGGGGATTCAGAGAGGGCCAGCAGCAATACATCCAATAATGCTCCAACTGGAGAGCCCAGCAGTGAAGACGAGGATTTCCGAGAGTGCCGGCGACAATGAATCCAATAACGCTCCAAGCGATGAGACTGGCAGTAACGAGGAGGATGCGGAGAGTGCCAGTGACGATACACCCAATGACACCCCAAGTGGTGAGCTCCCCGGCAGTGAAGACGAGGATGCCGAGAGTGCCGGCGACAATGAATCCAATAACGCTCCAAGCGATGAGACTGGCAGTAACGAGGAGGATGCGGAGAGTGCCGGCGACGATACACCCAATGACACCCCAAGTGGTGAGGCCGGCAGTGAAGACGAGAGAATGCGGAGAATGCCGGCGACAACAAATCCAATGACGCTCCAAGCGATGAGACTGGCAGTGAAGACGAGGATGCGGAGAGTGCCGGCGACGATACACCCAATGACACCCCAAGTGGTGAGGCCGGCAGTGAAGACGAGAATGCGGAGAATGCCGGCGACAACGAATCAATGACGCTCCAAGCGATGAGACTGGCAGTGAAGACGAGGATGCGGAGAGTGCCGGCGACGATACACCCAATGACACCCCAAGTGGTGAGCCCGGCAGTGAAGACGAGGATGCGGAGAGTGCCGGCGACGATACACCCAATGACACCCCAAGTGGTGAGGCCGGCAGTGAAGACGAGGATGCGGAGAGTGCCGGCGACGATACACCCAATGACACCCCAAGTGGTGAGCCCGGCAGTGAAGACGAGGATGCCGAGAGTGCCGGCGACATTGAATCCAATGACGCTCCAAGCGATGACACTGGCAGTAACGAGGAGGATGCGGAGAGTGCCAGTGACGATACACCCAATGACACCCCAAGTGGTGAGGCCGGCAGTGAAGACGAGAATGCGGAGAATGCCGGCGACAACGAATCCAATGACGCTCCAAGCGATGAGACTGGCAGTGAAGACGAGGATGCGGAGAGTGCCGGCGACAATGGATCCAATGACGAAGATCGGTGATTGGGGGGACAGTGAACAGGATGCCGGCAACAGTAGTACTTATGACGATGGCAGCATCATGGACGAAAGGGTCAGATAAGCTGCATTCAAGTTAATAATAAATGTATTACCATACTTCATCTATGCAATATTTAGATACGGGATGTGACTATATAGTGGGTTCTGTATGTATTAAGCCATTTCATATAGTCTACTTACATCAACATACATTATTGTATTTAGTAAAGTATTTAGATATTACTATGTTGTAGCCTATATTTTGTTGCATTGAATAAATAAATATTCTAAAATAAAATGGGGTTGTGTTTTCAAGTTTGGGCCTTGTAAGAATGTGGTGTGGTGTGAAAATTGGTAAACTGGTGGTGAATAGTAATGTTCATTCACTCCAATGTAAAGTTCTTTGGGTGTCATGAAATGCACAAGGCAACAGATGCCTAGGACTGGCATTCTCCCAAGTGTCAGAAAAGAAATTACAAATTACAATGTACAGTGAATAAGTAAATAGACAAGCTAGCAGTCTGCCGCTGCTTGTCATGTTAGAACAATTAGATTAAAAGAAAAGATAACGCACTGAATCTTTTTTTTTTTTTCACATATTACATTCCAAAAAGGCAATACAAACCTCCCAAATACATATATATATATATATATATATATATATATATATATATATATATATATATATATATATATATATATATATATATATATATATATATATATATATATATATATATAATAACACAAGACAAGTCTTGCCTTACTCTAAATCAAGCACTATGTCCCAGGGCCAAATGCAGCCATCAAACCAATTTTACTTGATGAATGGGCCCCAAATTACTATAAGTAGATCTTTTTACTGGCAAAATTTAAAAAAAAAAAAAAAAAAAATCAGCATTCATAAAATCAATATCAAACCATGGGGGGGTTTCAAGATTCTGATAGTTCAGTTTAACCTGTGCTCGCCTGAATTGATTGTGTGCTGACAATTGCACTTCTCTATTATTGTGTTTAGTGAGTAGATACTTACAATGCACTCACACACTCGATATTACTTAAACAGCAACCTGATCAGACCCTACTCAAAAGGTGTGTGGGGCAAACTTTTTACACATGGGCCACAATGGGACGCTCACTAGTAGGTGTATGTTATATATATATATATATTTTATTATGATAATCTATATATATATTTATATATATATGAATGGCAGCAAAAAACTGGGTCTTGGTACACTTGAACTCGCTGTTTGCCAGTAAAAAATGTGTTGGCTACCAACCTCTGGGCTGTTCTGGCATTGACTGCTAGCATAGTGGCAAAGTGACGGCTGATATTGCACTATTTAAAAACCGCACAGTTTCTTGGCATATGGGCATACAGCCTTTGGGGAATTCATGTTTGTTGTCCACTCTTACAGCTCACTATCCATTTTCTTTGATAATTCATTTTTGCAGAAGGGCTGATAAAAGAATTGCAAACAAGGTTAATGTAGCTGAAGAGCACCATCTTTTGGGGAAATGTTTTACAGGGGAAATGTAAATTACAAGGTTTACCCTTACCTATTTTAATATACTCTGGTCATGTTCGGCGGGCCAGATTAACAAACCCAAAGGGCCATGTGTGGCCCCCAGGACGTAGTTTGCCCACCCCTGTCCTACAACCACCAACAACCCTCCCACACACCGCAATCATACTAGGCAAGGTGGGTGAAGTGTCTTGCCTAAGGACACAATGACCCACTCTGTCACCTAGTATTCTCAGTGGTCTCGTAATAATAGAGAGAGCCTGATTAGGCTTTGACAAGCCAGTGGGGCCAGTAGCTGAGATGACCACCCATCTCTGGCCCTGGATTCGCCCCCTGCTATCCCGCAGTAAAATACTCTCCAAAACGTAACTGAACACAAATACAATTATAATAATAATCTTTCCAAATGTTCAAAAATGTCAGAAAATGTCAAAATATAACCTGGCAAATGTCAAAATAAAACAACTCACTCTGACTAGAGACTGCCAAAAATATTTTATTTATTTTTTACCAATTACTCATGGTGAGTAGTTTGCATGTACATTCTTAACAACATAGTAGACAGTATTATATGCTGAATAAATACAAATAAATAAATTTGGCCATTTTTATTGTTTCCCAAGTTCAACTGGTATTCAGGATTATCCAAAATCAGGCTCCTTTTCCCCTCAAAGAGTTTTTACATCAAAGTTCAAATGTAACAACCAGAGTCAAAAGAACTACCACCAGGGGGCAGTGCAGTATTCCAAGATACAAAAGGACTTTTGCACTTTTATCAAAGGATGAAACAATGGAATAAGCTTCCAACAGGGCTGATAAGTCAAAGTACGTTCTCCAGAGAAAGAAAACATTTAAGTTTTTCGGTGGAAGCTCCGAACCTTTCTTTTCTCCATGCATAAGTGTTATAATCACGCTTGTTTGGATTTTTGAGCCCCTTTTCCATGGGGGGAGCTATGTATCAGATCAGTGCAGCCTGAAGTGTTTTTACAGTAAACTGTACCAGGCTAACGCAAGGTACTAACTCCAAGACTTTGGCTAAGGAGGAATTACGCATTGCAGCAATATAAGAGAGAATGTACAAAACTTGATTTTATGAAAACCAATGCCATCTTGTTTAGAAACAAATAGATAGAAACAACTATTTCTTGTTTGTTAATGTACAGCACTAAATTCATAATGGAAAACATTATATTCACAATACAGATTGCATTACATAAAGATATGTTAAAACGCCATAAGGGGGCGCAGAGACGGGAAACAATGCAGACGCAGAGGCATTTACCTGCTTACTCTAGCTTTACTCATGTCTCACAGTATAACAACTTGGAAATGCTAAACATCTTATGGTGAATTACTTGCATCTGCCTTATCATTAAACAGATGGCTGGGACTAGCATTCTCCCAAATATCATAAAAAGTCTATAATACATCCATGGATGTTCATCTGACTCTGCCGTACCTGGTAGTAGACAAAAAGTTACAATGTGCCTCAGAACATTAAAGAACTATTAAATCAATTCAATTACACCAACTAAAACATACAATAAAATGCAGTGAAGAATTAAATGAACAATACAGCAGTCTTCAGCCCTTTGTTAAGTTAGAACTATTAGAACTATTATGTTACAGGAAAGGCTTAGTCCTTAGACAATAGTTGTGCACACATGTGATTTGTAGATGGATTACATTAAGATGTGCTTTTAACAGACACACTGAAACAACAGTTTTTAATCACAGACTATAAAAAGTGCTCCCACCTCCACTGCTGGTCTCAGGCATAGACTCTGACAGTGTTTACTTAGCACAAATCCTTTAAGTATTATTTAAAAGGGCCTTTATGCAAATCTGATCAAACCGGGTTGGGCTTGAGGAAACAAAACATTGATGTTGTGATAGGTAAATTCAATTGAAAGACATACAAAGTATTTGAAGCCAAAGTAGTAATTAGGAGCATTCGTGACTTAGCATAACCACCCACAAGCACCGCCTCCTTTTTAATTGTAGCCTTAGAAATTTCCTTGCTTCAACCAGTTTAAAGTCAGGGCAAAGAAAAAACACAGATGTTATATAACTATGACAAATAGGCTCTTTGCCTATTGCAATGCATCTCTAACATTAGGGTTAATGTCACTAATGTGGTTATTGGTGAGGTCGGGTCTGCAAGGAGATCCTGCCACAACCCCTGCCTTGGCCCAGCCATGTTACACCACCAAATATCACGAGCACTGGTCACCATACTAATTATCATAATGACTTTCCTCACAAACACATAGTAAAAGACAAAATTTAATCTGTCGACTGGATAAATTGTAGGAGTGAAGACGTTTCGCTACTTATCCAAGCTGCTTCTTCAGTTCGGATCATATCGCTGGTGGCCACTGCCTTATATCTATCTGAAGGGAGAGGCTAACTACATTGAAACTGTAAACAGTCATCTTCAGTTTCAGCTTAAACAGCCCTATTCAACCTTTAATGACCCTGCTATTGTTCTCTTTGTTTTGGGTCTGGGGATAGAGTTGTAGATCGATGAGAGATTGTCTCAGGCCCCCATTCCTGTTTAAGGAAGGATTCTTCCTAACAAAAATAGCTTCATTAACTCCCCTCTCAAACCATTTTGTCCTTTGGGTGAACTAGTTTCTGTCTTAAATGTTTGTGGGTTTGAAATAGGCCGGAATCTCATACTGTCTGAAAATTCTCTGAAGTTTTTCAGACACATCAGCTGTGTAAGGAATAGTTACAGTTTTCCTTCTAGGTTCAGATTCCCTGTTGTCCTGTTTTTTAGCTCTGGGATGCGCTCTTCCTTCACTTTTCCCTCTGTGTTTGTGGTCACCACTTGAGCCCTGTGTTGTAGCGTACGGGTCACTCCGAGTCTGTGCTGTAGTGGATGGTGTGAATCAAACAGCAGGTATGGGTCAGTGTGTGTAGGTTTCCTGAAGACTTCTACCTGAAGACACTGGCCCTCTCCTATAGTTACTGCACAGTCTAAGGCCAGTTTGTTCTCCTTGGCCTCTTCCCGTGTGAACTTGATGTTTGGATCCACAGCATTAATATGTGCAGTAAAGGGTTCCAGATCTTGAACACTGATTTTAGTCCAGTTGTCATCCGCGTATAACAGCAGTGCCTGGAAATGAGGTTAATGCCTCCTGTTCAAACTGTTCCATGTATAAGTTGGCTATAATAGGAGAGACCGCTGAGCCCACGGCACAGCCATGGATTTGCCTGTAGAAGTTTTCTGTAAACTGGAAATATGTGGTACAAATTTCCAGCAGTTTGCAGATTTGGTCCAGTGTCAGGTTAGTTCTCTCTTTTAGCTTAGTATCCTGCAGTAGTCTCCTCTTTGCAGCCTCCATCGCTACTGATGTGGGGATACAAGTGAAAAGAGAGGTAACATCAAATGAAACTATGGTCTCATCTGAATCAAAATGGAGATGCTTGTTTTTTCTCACAAATTGCCCACCAGATGTTGCCCACCTTCAGATGTTTGGCCACATTGGATGTGAAAGAATCAACACTATGTACAATGGCTCTGAGGGGTACTCCTTCTTTGTGGATCTTTAGGAGGCCATAGACACAAGGAATGGAGTCACCAGGATAGAGTCTGTAATACAGCTGTCTATAAATGACTTCATCTTTCTCTTGCTTCTGTAAGCAGTCTATGATTTTCTTCTTGTACCAACTAGGAGCATCTCGTTTCAGAAATTCATAGGTGGCGGTGTCACTGAGGAGGCTGTTCACCTTGGCCTCGTAATCAGCTGAGTTGAAGATCACAGTGCATCTCTCTTTGTCAGCTGGTAAAATGTTGATGCCGTGGTCCTTTTCACGAGCAGTGAGAGCCTTCCTTTCCTCTGATGTTATGTTGGAGGGAGGCGGTTTAGTCCCTCTCAGTACAGCTGTTACTTTAAGTCTCAGATCACCAGCTTCCATCTCTTTAAGCTTATTGTTTCGAATGGCCGGTTCTGCTGCTGTAATGTAGTCCACTGTGGGGATCTGATTGGATGTTTCCGAGAAGTTTTATACAGCATTTTACATAATGATAATCACCAACAGAGAAAATCGTCACGAGGATGTGCTGAGTGATGAAATCTACTATAAAACCCCCAACAGGGACAGAACGTTAACAGCCAGTGTATTTCTTTTTTATGTTCAAATACACTGAACATATATGTGATGGATGCCACTAGAGATGGGCCAATTCTTTTTTTATTCACAAAAACACTTGATGGCCATTTGAACAAATGTATTATGGGACTTGGCTTTCAGGCTTAGTTCAGATGATGATTCCATGCACACACATACTTTGTGACAGGATTATGAAATTAGGTACAAATTCTGCTGACTTGATGGGTATGATAATTAAATATCACTCTTGAGATTTTAAGTTTTCAAGCATTTATCATTTTATAGGTTAAAAAGATCTAAAATGACCATTCAGGGGACCTTGCCCATCACATACTGTTTTGTCTGCCCTTGTTGATTTAAATAACTTTGTTCTTTGACATAGAAAGAAACTTAAATTACTGGTCTTCAGATTAAGGCAAAAATGACCTTAAAGACATTATACTCAAATCTATACTGCAGATAGAATTTATATAGAATTCTTTTGGATTTTGTGGGAATTCTTCAACTGTGATTTGAAATGTGTGGGCTGTTTTCCCTCATAGCACATGTTTTGTTTAAGATACAGATGTAATTTTTTTCTTAATCTGCAGCAAAATAATTGGAGAGATTTTCTGATTGCATATGATGTAGGTGGAAGGTCTAAAATATTAATATTATTAATAATATTGCCCAGTCATTTTAGACATTTTTGGCTTACAAAGCCATATGTCAGGATAATTTGTACCTAATTTCATAATCTTGTCAGAAAGTAAGTGTGCGCATGGAGTCATCATCTGAACTAAGACTGAAACAGGTCCCATAATAGATTTGTTGTTGTTCTAATACATTCTGACCCTATTGGGGGTTTTATAGTAGATTTTTGTTGTTGCCACTTTGCTTCAGTTAAGACCACATGAAATGAGAATACATAAGAATGCGTGCACAATTTCTTATTCAGTTGAAACAATAAGATTAAGTCTTAATAAATAATAACTGATTAAAGTGTGAAAGATTCTTACAATTACACTGATGCTGCTTTAAATTCATGTTACGCCGACCATCTCCACAAATCTCCCGAAACTCAAACATTAAACATTTAAAAGATGCACAACTATAATTTCATTTAATTTTGTATATAAACATGCAACTGTATCAAGAAGCAAATCCAAGAAAGTTAACTTGAATTTTCATCCTGAAATCTGTAACTTTCCCATGGAACAGCCCTGTATGCACTCTATGGCTAACTGACTGAGCATTCTATACTTTTTGGGGATATAGAATGTTAATTCTGTTCTAGCAAGTGACACAGAGACACAGAGCTCGTCTTGGGCTTAATTTGAAGCTAATAAATGCCATGTTTTAATGTTTTTCAATTTAATGTCTAATAATTTCAAACAACAATACATAAACCCCTATCGTGTTATATTGTTGTATAACTCGTCATATCAGTATTATTTGATCCAATTTTCATTACTGTCACACTGTATGTGACTATAGCACCACTTTCTACTCACTCACAAAATTCAGACTGAGGCTTAATCCAAAAAGAGAGTTTTGAGAGTCCTGAGACCAAATGAGTCTGGGTTGAAACAAAAGACCCTGAGCTGATACACTGATCAAAACTATTAGGAAAAAGGTAGCAAAATAATGTCAGTCCAGACTCAATGACACACTCAAAATGCATAAGTCACTCACTCACTCACTTTATTAGAGACGCTAATGCATGTGTCACGATTCTGCCTGAGTTCTGTCTGTTTTTGTTTTAGTTCCATCCCAGTTCCGTTTCTTGTTTGCTGCCTCCCTGGTTTTCTCCGCACCTGTTCCCAGTTGCTAATCGGGGGGCAGCCTATATGTTCTGTCCTTGTTTTGTTTAGTTTGCTGGATTCTTGAGTGACTTTCAGTTCCCTTGTGAGTTTTGTCTTGAGTTTGTTCATCTGAGAGGACATGCAGGCTCTGAATCTGTTTTTGTTTAATAAACCTGATCTGTTTTTGAGACTGAGTTGCAAACTGCCGGCCGGAGGACCTCAGGGTTATTGAGAACATTCAAGTTTTTAAGAGCAGGCTCAAGACCCACCTTTTAATAGCTTAGCTTTTGATTTCTTTTTATTCCTTATTTGTCAGGGACCATGTACAAATTAATTTTACAAAAAAGATTTGTACCAGAATTGGCTGCATAATATTTATTTTGTATATTACATGTATTTTATATAATGTTCTTGATGCTGTTTTATACTCTAGTTCTTAGCTTTTGAACTTTGTTTTATGACTTTAAGGATCTCCAGTGTTTTCTCTGTAGGAGCCCTCTGCGCTGGAGGTGCTGCTTGTAGCTTCCAGGACCTGACAAGTCCTCTGATGGTGCTTTCTCAGCTGGTTCATCTGTACTCGGTCACATGTTTTACTGTGCGTAACCTCTTGTTTTTTTAGTGTGTGTCTCTGCACATGTGGGTGAAACTGTCCTGGTGATGGCGTCTGTGTGTGGGGTGGGGGTCGGGTGGGATTGTTTTAAAGTTCTGTAAAGCACTTTTTTTTTTTTTTTTTTTTTTTTTTTGTATGAATAATAAAAAATCTTTGATTTAGTAAAATGTGTGTTTATTTGCTCAAATGGTTAAGGTGATTGGCTGGTGACTCATCTATTGTTTTTACACATGGCGTGGGTTTGTAATGCACGTACGCAAAACATACCGACAGTGCTATTAAAATTAATTCAATCATTAAAATGAACAAAGTGAGAGTATAATTATAGTCACTCACGCATTTTGGTGTGCTATTAAGTCAAACCACACTTGCACGTGTAGCTTTCTTAACTCTTTCACTACCAGCCCTTTTATGTAGTAACAACCTCTAGCCCATCTGCACAAATATATATGTGTGTGTGTGTATATGTGTATATATATATATATATATATATATATATATATATATATATATATATATATATATATATATATATATATATATATATATATGTGTGTGTGTATATATATATATAGTCTTAGAGGCCATAATATAATAAAAAATGCCACAAAATGTATGTATCATTAGTATGCAGCTAAATTACAGTTATAAATAAGAGTTCTCATGACTATGTTGTTGCAGACTGCTGAACTGAATGGTTTGATAGAGATGACCCCAAGTCACTAGGAGACTAGTCTAAGCCCTAAGACTACATCTTAATCCCAAAAGTATGTACATAGATAACTTCAAATGTGTCTTTTGGTCTGCAACTATACAATACAGTTGGTTATTTTTATACTTTTTCTTCTTGTGCCAGTGTGCTAGACCAATAGTTTAACCGAGACAACCTCAGTGGCATTGGAGACTGGAAACTCCTGTGTGACTTGAGAGCTGAGAGTCCTGGACAAATCTGTGAACGGCCACTTTACATTGAAATTTACAACAACCTCAACAATTTGCCTGCTGATACTCATTCCACATGTATCTGAATGTCCTTATTTATGATAGAGTCCACAAAGGAAAATAAAAAAAACTGAATGAATATTTTGTCTATAGTTTCAGCTACAGCCCCACTGAAAATTTTGTCTGTCGCAATTGTGACCAGAGAGAATGCCGCCGCCATGACCACACGGTCCTCTTCTGTTGTTGATGTAGTGTTTAGACATCCCTGCATCTACAGCTACTAGTACAACAACAACAAAAATCCTACAGATGATCATCAAACCAGTAGCTTTACTTAATGATTCTATGATTCTTCTTTACTCAGTGTTGTAATAAGTGAGAAGAATTTGTATTGAATGTTTGTTTTTTTTTTGTTTTTTTTTATTAATAACAATAGTTTAGATGTAGCTTTGGCTTATTTATACAAATTAAGAATTGTTACAAATGTATTTTCAATTAAATTATTTCGTATAAAACAATAAACAATGGTCATTATTGTAACTAGTTATTTATTTTTAGATATATTTATATACAAAAAAAAGGTGTTGCATTAAATTAATTAAGTTGGCCACATTTGCCAAAAGTCTACAAAATGATGTACAAATAAACAAAGGTTCTTCTTACACCAAGCAATAAAGTCAAAGGGCTCACTGACTTTATAACTTGGTGTCACAACAACTTTTTGGATGTGCTACTTACAAATATTTAAGTTTTTTTTTTTGGTTTTTTTTTGACAAACAACTAAAATTTGATTTGAATACTATTTTCGTTGTCAAACATGGCCAGCAGAGTTTGCACCTTTTGAGGAAATTGATCTTTCTCTGTTAGTCCTTCCATTTTGCTTAATTTTTGTTGAGTCCTTCATTGAGAGTCTCCTGTGTTTTTCTTTTATTTGCCGGTTGAACAACCTCTATGTAAAAGACAATAAGAGTCTTAATTCTATTGTTAAAGTCTATTATAAAATCACGGGAGTGTAGCCGACTTGGTTTCCTTTTCTAGCCCACACATTTGACAAGAATCCAATGTCATCAGAAGCGACAGCGATGTTTTCTTTACTTCTGTCAGGCAGTCGCTATGTTTTTCCCAATTCAAAAATAAATAGCTATTTAAAATGACATGTATGATGCATTATTTATGTTTTGATTTGTTGTATTGTAATCTTATTGTCTTTCTTATTCTGTAAAGCAGTTTGCATTACTTTGTGTATGAATTGTGCTGTACAAATAAACTTGCCTTGCTTCACTGACCTCAGAGCTTCTTTTTGTTTAGAATTGCTCCACTATGTGTTGAATATTTTGTTGTCCAATATTTTCTCTTTTCTTTTCTTTCCCCAACCTCAACTGCTATTCAGCATGATCTAAAATCTCCTCCCCTCAAAGAGTTTCTTCACCAAAGTGCAAAAGTCACAATGAGGATGAAAAGAACTGCCACCAGAGTGCAGGGCAGTATTGTGAGATGATAAGCATCCTCAGAGAAGAAAAACTTAAAGTTTTAAGGTAGAGGCTCTGAAACGTTCTTTTCTCTATGGAGATGTTGTTGCTCTGTCTCAATGTTCCACAAAATGGCATAAAACTCTTGAATCTCCTTAGAACAAGGAGGAGGCTCCTTCAAAACAATGGATGTGTCAATATCATAGGCATAACATTTTTGAGAAAGCAATATGTATCAGAAAGCTTAAACTTTTCCTTTTTGCCACAATCACAAGGTGGTCGCTTCAGACCGTTTTCCATGGGGGAAACTATGGAGCAAACTGGTACAGTCTGAAAGTGTCTACACTGTCTAAAGTGAACTGTGGTGAACTCCAGCTTTGCTTTGGCTAAGGAAGGAACAACCCATCGCAGTACTATGATTAAACAAGAAAAACACTGTCAACTGTGCCAAGGGGAACCAGTCTGGTCAAAATGCCTTTCGTAACAGAGTGAAGCCGTGTCCATAACTGACAAATTGGTTAAGCATTTTCATTGTCATGCTTATTAAGTGTTTATAAACACAGTAACTCATTCTGGAAGCTGTTCAACAATAGAAATATCATTTGAGGTTTGTGAGCTGGTTTTGCAATGTAGGCTGTTGTGGAAAAATTACAATTCTAAATGAAAAGTAATCCATTTGTGAAGACCAGTGAGTTTTGCAATACAAAAAAGGTTTACTCTTTGTTACAGCAGATACAGACAAGACAGAGCTGAGGCCTGTTCACAGAATCGCAGCCTTTCAGCGTCCCACGTCTCTCCTACTCCATCTCGTCCTCTAGTATAAGTCCTCTGAGCTCTGAGTATTTTATACCAGAATGACAATGCTACAAACATTTCAAAGCAGAGTGACTGTTGTTTCACACCCATAAGATAATGAACTTTTACACTTAGACAGGTAGAACAACAAGTTTCCCGTGGGATGGAGACAGAGCTTCACATGTAAATGTCTGGTCTGGGTCTGACAGACTGACACAGAGCAAATGCTTTTAAAGACATACAATGAGAATATTTCCTTCACAACATGAATATACTTAAAATTCCATCACATAGACTGCACATTGTGAGCTGTTCTGAGAAATGGAATAAAAATTAAAAAGGCATTCTAATCTATGAAAACTTAGCTAAATTAGCTAAAACCAGCCAAAGCAAAAACAGTGAAGAGATGTTTCAGTGTTATACGCTCTTCAAATCTGGTGTTTCAGATGTTAGACAGACATATACTCAGCTAATTTTTATGTAGAACAAATTCTCTAAAAAGACCATCCAAAATTTGATGAGTTAACTTTATTTTCATTTCAATGCATGCTCGCACACACAAATCGAGGCAATACTGTTTCTCAGCAGTTGAAAACAGTGCATGAACATTTATAGTAACAATAAATGGAATAGCTGAGGATAAAAACATTTAAAAAAAATACTAGTACACACTCACAAAGCACACCCATAATAAATGAATAAATAGCCAGCTAGTTCATTGCTCCATCTCAGAGTTTGTGAGTTCCCTAGCCCCCAAACCAAGATGTGAAGCAGTAGGCCAGCAGGCTTTCAATCGTCCCCCTGTAGAAGCTGGTGAGGTGGGATGTGGGAAGGCCTACTCTCCTCAGCCTGCTGAGTCAGTGGAGACGCTGCTGAGCCTTCTTGGTGACGGCTGCAGTGTTGATGGTAGTAGGTCTTCAACAAACTGGATGTCAAGGAATTTTACACTGTGGCTGTTAACATTTCCTGCTTATAGCCCTTTACCTCTCTTATTCCCCTTACCATGTTTTTTCAATTAAATTTAAGTTTATTTATCAGAATCAGAATCTTTATTAATGGCCACCAAATAAATTGTTGGAATTTGCTTTCGGTACAGCATTTACAAAGCTCACATCTGTGTTGTCAGACATACAGCACAAAGAAGATTACAACAGTAACATCAGGACATACATGACAAAGAAGTGTTCAGTTCATGGTTTTATTAAGAGTCCTTATGGCAGATGGAATAAAACTGTTATTGAATCTTACAAACTTAGCTGGCAGAGATCTGTAGCGCCTCCCTGAGGACAGGAGGGTGAAGTAGTGATGTAGAGGATGGGATTGGTCTGAGGTGATCCGAAAAGCTCTTTGTGTGATGCGTCGCTGATATAAAGAGTCTATGGGTGGAAGGGGGTGACCAATAATTTTAGAGGATTTATTGACAATACGCTGTAGTTGTTTGATAAATTACAAAAGTGCTTCACAAAAAAAATAATAAAAAAAACATACAGAAGACATGAGGCATAAGAAAAGGATAATAAAACACCAAGATATCCTGCCTAGCTAGTATTGAATGCCAGGGAGAAGAGGTAGGTTTACAGTCTAGTCTTAAACTGTGCTAAAGACAGAGAGGATCTGACACTCAGTGGGTGGCTGTTCCAGTCGAGTTATGAGTTATTGTTGTTATAATTTTGTATACTGTGGTTTTACTGTGGTCATTTTATGTGTTATATTGTACAGCACTTTGGGCAGTGGTGACTGTATTTTAAATGTGCTTTATAAATAAACTTGACCTTGACCTAGGCGCTGCCACAGAAAAGGCTCTGTCACCTCTGCACTTGAGCCTGGCTTTGGGCAAAGCCAGCAGGAGCTGGTAAACTACCTCAGGTCTCATCATCCCCTGTTCCAAAGGCTACATCATGTTTTCTTATCTGCTTGCAGACCTCTCCCCTTACCCATGAATATTGGTTGGCATACATCTTCAAAGTTTTTACCACTGTGACATCATCAGTACATCTGTGTAAACCCTCAGTCGTCCAGGTCTGATCTATAGCAAAAGACGAAGTTAAAATCTGTCAACTGGACAAATTGTTGTAGGAGTGAAGACGTTTCACTGCTCATCCAAGCCGCTTCTTCAGTCCTGATCAGATTGCTGGTGACCACTGCCTTATGTCTATCTGCAGGGAGGGGCTAACTACACTGAAACTGGAAACATCTATTGTCTCTAGTTTCAGCTGGAGCTAACCTACTCAGCCCTTAACGAACCTGCTATTGTTCGCATTGTTCTGGGTCTGAGGATGGAGTTGTAGATGGGGATGTAGATGGGAATTACGTTTTTACTGGGGGAGGAGAAGAGTTTTAGAGGAGTTTGGTTCATATTACCTATTTGGCTTCAGATTTACACTAACACCAGACTGTTACTTTTTTACTTCCTGCTTCTGAAGAGTGCAGATGCAAACCTTGCTTGCTCCTGCTACTCCCTTTTTTACTTTGCTTTTTAATCATTTACCTCTTCCAATGCTGGGAGATTTGTTTAGTTATGATTTTCTTTTAAGTAAACCAAGACTTTTAAACCATTTTTCCATTTTTTTTAACAAAATTTTTGACGAGCCAGCGACATGTTCGGGGGAAGAAACCAAAGGAATACTTTCTGTGAACGCTGTCAGAACTATTAACAACAAATTAATGAGCTACAAGTCGGATATTTGTTTTAGTAACCTGAAAAAGGACTTCACTGGACTCTCCCTGTGACTTCCAGTGGTAAGCAGCCCACAGTTACTTTCAGAGAAGAGGGTGAAAAAACTGCTACTTTCAACTTAAACCTGAGTGATTATGTGTCTTTTCCAGAACTTTATAAAGACAAGAATGCCAAGCCAATGCAACAAGTGATAAAAGACAATGCTAATATAGTTACATCACCCAAAATACAGCTTGCAAACAGATTTTTACAAATGCCACAGCTGTAAAAATCTGATGTTAATGTTAATATACAAACAGAAAATTGATTTTTCTCACAAAACAAGAGCAATGAAGATGAAGATGCTGCAAGGAGATGGTGCTATCAGAGATGTGAGCCACAGAGGAATCCCAACGTGCTCATATCCCAGTTACACTGTTTTCTGAGATTACAAAACTCCTCCCAAAAGTTTTGTAACAGCTGATTGTGCACGTGGGTGCAGTTGACACTGGAATGAATCAGACTGAAATCTTGAAAAAGAATTTCATTGAATTATTCAAGGAGCTTGATAAAGTGGAGGTTAAGACATTCATCAGTGGGCCTCTTCCCAGCATAGACAGAAGGAACATGAACTAATTTACAAGACTGTTTCAGCTGAACACATGGCTGTTCAACACGTGTGCGGTCAGAGGACTGCACTACATTGAGAACTTCGATCTGTTCTGGAAACAAGAGGACCTGTTCAAGGGAAATGGCCCACACCTGAGCAGAGGTGGAGTGAGAGTGCTGACGGAGAACCTCCTCCACGCTCTGAGGCACGCTCTGAAGAGGAATGAGAGAAGCGTCCCTGCTGCGCCAGCCAGAGACCAAGCCAATGTGTCAGCAATACCAGCAGCACCACCACTACCACCACCACCTCCCTCAGCAAAGGAGGCACCACCACTACCACATCCACCTCTCCCAGCGAAGGGGGAGGTGCCCTCATCACAGGAATTAAGATGGCTCCCCTCACTCCCAATATAGTGAGGTCAAGAGTTCTGGCATCAACCTTCCTGAACTCTTCCCCGTACCCCCCCTTTGTATTTGTATTTATTCAGTGTGTTTTTTTGTGTGTGTGTTCTATGTGCACTTTATCACTGAAGTAAGTTCCTAGTCTGTGAGCTCTGCTCACGGACAATGGCAGTAAAACTTCTTCTGATTCTTCTTAGACCAGTTAATACGCAGCAACAATGTCTCCTACCACAACTCTGCACATGACACTCAGATCTATGTCTCACTGCAGCAGGTGAATATGGACCAGTGGATTCACTGCATCCAACAGATCAGTGTGAGGATGCAAAACAACTTTCTCCAGATAAACTCAGACAAGACTGAAGTCCTAGTCTTTGGCCCACAGAAACATAGAGAAAGTGTCAGCAGTCACCTCCAGTCTCTCTCTCTAAAACCTTCAAATTACGCTAGAAAGCTCGGGGTAATAATGGACTCAGACTTGAACTTTCACAGCCACATCAAATCAATAACATCTGCACCTTTTTACCATCAAAAAAACATTGCAAAAATCAAAGAGACTTATCCATGCCTTTGTCTCTAGTAGGTTAGACTACTGTAACGTCCTGCTCACTGGCCTCTCCAAACGGGCCTTAAGACAGAACAGTACATCCAGAACGCTGCTGCTCGGGTCCTGACCAGAACCAGGAAGTACGAGCACATAAGTCCTGTTCTCAGGGCTCTGCACTGGCTTCTTGTAGCTCAAAGAATAGACTTTAAAGCAGCTCTGCTTGTGTACAAGTCTCTTCATGGCCTAGGTCCAAAGTACATCTCTGACATGTTAGTGCCAAATGAACCATCTCACACTCTGAGGACTTCAGGGACCGGCCTCCTGCTGGTCCCAGAGTCAGGTCTAAACATGGGGAATCAGCGTTTCAGTTTTATGCAACTAAAACCTGGAACATTCTTGCTGAAGATGTGAGACAGGCCTCGACTTTCACAATGTTTAAATCCAGGCTCAACACAGTTCTGTTTATCTGTGCATACGACTGAAAGGTTTTTATTCTGCGCTCTTTTGTTTTAATGTTTATTTTATGATGATTATTTGTGATTATTTATGTTTTGATTTGTGTAATTTTAATATCTTTCTTATTCTGTGAAGCACTTTGAACTACCTTGTGTACAAATTGTGCTATACAAATAAACTTGCCTTGACTTACCGGATGTGGATAAACACTTGATTTTTATACAGTGTAAAGGCCTGGCACTGGAGGCTATGTGTTTTTGGGGGGATGCAAGCTGCAACGCTGGACACACTGTTTCTTCAGCTCTTCTGCTTTACCGATGATACATTGAACTTAGTTTGGTGAGTAATGTTTGTGCCACTTGTTTGTTGTGCCTCAAAACAGTTGTGACTGCACTGCTGCTAAAAAAAAACAGCGTGGAATGTTTGTTGGCTCAGTGACACAGGCATTTAAAGCCAAGGAACCGAAAGTTGGCATTGAACAAATATTATAAATAGTATTTATTTCTGTGCCAGTCCTTATCAGACCTTTTCAGCGGGTGCCTGTGTGGGACCAAGTTTTCAGTGCCCAGTCCTAATCATTCCTGTCTGTTGCCATTAAACTCTGAACTCTATACCGTAGAATAGGTATAGGTAATCTCTTGTATAGTGCTTTAACATTATTAAGTTTGTTATCTCACTCTATAAAGTGTACATAAATATAAATATGTTGTGATGTTTAACTATATGTAACAAATAGTTACCGCTAACTTTGTATTTGATCACTTTATTTCTTCTGCTGGTTGGCTGCGTGTCCGTAATGAAAATTGGGGATGAGTAAAAGTAATTCTGATTGCGTTAATTATCCTGCTTAAGATTATAAAACATGGTTAAGAGTATGTTGTAGTCTGTGTAATTGTGGTTAGGTCACAAAAAACATACCTGGAATCACGTTTTGTTTGATTACACATGTTTAGGTAAACTGTCATCCATAGAATGATACAGGTGCAAAATAAGTATTAATGTAAAGTAAATTCTAAATTATCAAACCTGGACTAAACCTGAAATTAAAACTTCACTAGATTGTGACTAGAACTGTACCAAACTCTAATCCGTCAATGCTTAAGGAAGTTAACTACATGACACGCACCAATTAATGATAAGATCAGTGTTATGTGTTAACCTCTTTTGTGTTACATGTCACCTGAGTAACGTGAATTGGGCAAATCAGTAGTCTCGATGGCTATGATAACAATAATTAACAAAAGGAATGCCTACAAGGATGATTAAGGATGGAATTATTTGAAGCTCCCTCAGCCACAATGATCATTTCCAAGAAGTAGCAACGCCTACTCAAAATAAATTTCACTTAAGCAACATGAATTTACCCAACCTCAAAACCAGATTCTACAGATTGTTGTACATTTTCATAGAGCAGTAACAACAAGTGTGAGTTTTTTCTACATGTGCTGCAGTCTTTTTTTTTTGCAGACACAATATTAATAATAATAATATTAATGGTGATGGTGGAAATGTTGACAAGTTCTAACAGAATAAACCAAGGGCAACTTCTTCAAAGGGGCACGAGTCTGTCAAATGCCAGAAAACCCTGGAGTTTCACCCTGATCACCTAAAGATAATGCATCAAATTTGTCTAGCACCAAAATTCATCAAATTCATATTAGGCAAGGCAAGTGAAGTGTTTTGTCTAAGAACACAATGGCAGAGTCTCAGAAAGTTATCTAGTCAAAGGTAGAAAAGGTCATTCAGTGGAAAGGGTCTGCACCATGTGAATAAGACTGTGTTCATTTGAGAATGAAAACATCAGTGAAACTACTGCATAATGATCAGAAAACCACAAGGTTTAAATGTTTTCTCCAAGTTGTTAAATGCAGATTTGAATTTTGTGCAGAGCAATAGCAGAGTGCACAATGTACTGTCTCTTTTCACACAGTGAATCTTGTGAATCTTCTTATTTTTATTCTTATATTCATTTTGATTGGATTTACATTTTAAATAGTATCTGGACATTGCGTTTAAGGATGATTTTCTTTTAAGGTCGGGTAAACTTTCAAACATGTCATACAAAGGAGTTGTTCACAATTAACAACAATTTACTATTGTTAGTAGAGGTGTAACCCTAATTGGTGCATTCAGTAATCATTACTTCTGTAATAACTGTGATAAGTACTACCTTTTGTGATGTGGGTGTTGCCTAGCTGTGAAGAGAAACGCCGTCATTTTGAGGACATAAAAATTGAGTAACTAAAATACTAAAAACAGAAGAAGCAGCACAGAATTGTACACACATCAGAGCAATAGTAATATTTTTTCAAAGAACTCTTGCATCAACTTTCAAAATGAAGACATTGGTAAAAAAAAAACAAAAAAACTTACTTTCTAGAAATGAATGCTATACTGCATGCGTGTTTTTATTCCTCCCAATAGATACTTTCAGTCATTGTTGCAGCCTTTCTATTAGGTAAGATTAAAATATGCTGCTCTCTCTTTTTATATTTTTATATAAAAAATTTGTCAGCATTTTCAAATAATAATGACAAAATTGTTAACACCATATTATACACTGCTCAAAAAAAATTAGAGGAACACTTTGAAAACACATTAGATCTACACGAAGGAAAAAATAATCTAGAATTCCTTTACTCATAACTGAAGAAGCGGCTTGGATGAGCAGCGACGTCCAAGGTCAGCAACGTCTTCACTCCTACAATTTGTCCAGTTGACAGATTTTAACTTTGTCTTTTACTGATGATGTGAAAGTAATTTATTAGTAACAAAAGGATGCCACATGATTTTATGTATGTACATGAAAATTATCTCCCTACAGAGGTGTTAAACCAAAGACACCCCAAAAATAAAACTGAAAAAATGATGCAGTAGATGGGTCTATTTTGCCAAAATGTCATTATAGCAACTCAGAATCATACTCAGTAGTTAGTGTGGCCCCCACGTGCTTGTATGCGCCTGACAATGGCGGGGCTCCTAATGAGGCGACGGATGGTGTCTTGGAGGATCTCTTCCCAGATTTGGACCAGGACATCACTGAGCTCCTGGACAGTCTGAGGAGCGAAACATAATGTTCCAGAGGTGTTCTGTTGGGTTTAGGTCAGGTGAACGTGAGGACCAGTCAATAGTATCATTACCTTCATCCTTCAGGAACTGCCTGCAGACTCTGGCCACATGAGGTCGGGCATCATCAGGAGGACTCCAGGTCCCACTGCACCAGCATAGGGTCTGACAATTGGTCCAAGGATTTCATCCCTAAACCTAATTGCAGTCAGGGTGCCATTATCTAACCTGTAGAGGTCTGTGCGTCCTTCCAGAGATATGCCTCCCCAGACCATCACTGACCCACCACCAAACCGGTCATGCTCAATGATGTTGCAGGCAGCATGGTGTTCTCCGCAGTGCCTCCAGACCCTTTCATGTCTGTCGCATGTGTTCAAAGTTGACCCTGCTCTCATCGGTGAAGAGCACAGGACGCCAGTGGCGCACTTGCCAATTCTGGTGGTCTATGGCAAATGCCAGTCAAGCTCTATGGTGCTGGGCAGTGAGCACAGGGGCCACTACAGGATGTCGGGCCGTCAGGTCCCCCTCGTGGAGTCTGTTTCTGATTGTTTGGTCAAAAACATTCACATCAGCGGCCTGCTGGAGGTCATTCTGTAGGGCTCTGGCAGTGCTCATCCTGTTCCTCCTTACAAAAAGGAGCAGATATCGATCCTGCCGAGGGTTTGAGGACCTTCTACGACCCTGCCCAGCTTTCCTGGAGTAACTACCTGTTGCTTGAAATCTACTCCATGCTCTTGAGATTGTGCTGGGAGACACAGCAAACCTTCTTGTATTGATGTAGCATCCTGGAGGAGTTGGACCACTTGTGCAACCTCTGCAGCATCCAGGTACTGCACCATGCTATCAATGTTGATCCAAGCAAAAGGAAAAGGTTAGTCAGTAAAAAAAATGTACCAAAAGAGATAAGGAGGGAAAAATACTAGTGGCATCAACCTGGAAAACCATTCCTGTTTTGGGGGCGGTCTTACTGTTGCCCCTCTAGTGCACCTGTTGATTATTTCATTAACAACCCCCTCTGCTTCTTAATTGACTATATCAATATCTCAGAAGTTTGACTGATAGGTTGCTATACTCTGATTAAAGAGTGTTCCTCAAATATTTTTGAGCATTGTATATAACATTAAGTAAACTATAAATTTACTATATGCATTTATTTTCACATTT
This sequence comes from Periophthalmus modestus, assembly GCA_019594935.1. Taxonomy (NCBI): domain Eukaryota; kingdom Metazoa; phylum Chordata; class Actinopteri; order Gobiiformes; family Gobiidae; genus Periophthalmus; species Periophthalmus modestus. The sequence continues at coordinate 1,440,700 of JAIEZT010000016.1, read as the reverse complement.
AGAAACCCACCAAGAAAGTGTTCAAGTGGATGAAAATGAGAAGATCTCCCCCTAGGATGATGACACTAAAGAGGTTGAGGGCAGTGGTTCAAATATGATTAGTGGGTTAGAGGATGACAATAATGATGATGATACTGGACTGGAAGAATATAAAGTTGTAGCTGATGACAGTAACTTAGATAGCAATCCTGAAGATGAGGAAGATACAATCGGTGAAAAAGATGACACCACTAAAGAAGATATGGACAGTGAGGATAATGAACCCAGTGATCAGAGCAGTGGTGATAATGGTGGATTAAATGCAAACCGTGAGGAAGGTGACGGCATAGATTCAGATGATGACCATAAAGTAGACAGGGGACGTCATTGCATTGTAAGGGTTAAAACACATCATAGCAATTTTTGTTGAATGAGTTATGTTTTCTTTTCTTTTTAATGATTGAATTCTGTTCAACAGCTCAGACACAAGCAATGGCTTTGGCTGTAAAAACTCAGACCAGGAGTCAGAGTGCCAAAATTATGAAGTCCGTTTCCTCTGCCCTCAAGAGTTTTGTCAAGGTATGTCCATAAATAACTTGTCTTTTGGCTTGTAACGATACAGTACAGTTGGTTTATTATATACTTTATCTTCTTGTGCCAGTGTGCTGGACACAGTGGTTTAACCGAGACAACCGTGGTGCCATTGAAGACTGGGAACTCCTGTGTGACCTGAGAGCTGAAAATCCTGGGCAAATCTGTGAACGGCCACTTTACATTGAAACTCAGAACAAGCTCACTGAAGATTGTGGCTGCCGCACTTGTGACCGTCGCAATGACTACAAGGTCCGCTTCGGTTGTCGATGTAGTGTTTAGACATCCCTGCGTCTACAGTTGCCAATGCAACAACAAATCAAATCAGTAGCATTACTTCTTGATTCTATGATTCTTCTTTAGTCATTGTTGTAATGAGTAGAATTTGTATTGAATGATTTTTGTTAATAACTGGTGTTTACATGTCCTTTGGGCTCAATAAATAACTTAATTTATTAAGAATTGTTGCTAATTTATTTTCTTTTAAATCATTTTGTATGAAACAATAAACAGTAATTGGAACTAGTTATTGAATTTTGTCTTGTATTTACTTCATTACTTAAGCCACCCATGGGTGAGCCTGTTGTCCTTTGCTCCAGACATCTCTCTTCTCCATACACACTGTGAGCTCTTCTTTAGAGGTGATGCCAGCATCAGTTTTCAGTAGGTTGACGTAGGTGTTGATCAGTTTCCCTTTCTGTTTGTGCCCATATGTGGGTTCCCATAGGATGACATTGTTTGAATGTTCAGATGAGCTGCAACTCCCAAAATCACTCCTATGAGTGATTTGGGAGATTTGATGTGCGAGTGTGCGTGTATTCTACTTGAGCTGTATTATACTGCCTCTTGGGCAGGTTGTTATTGCTAATTATAAGGTCTTCTCAATGGACTTACCTGGTAAATTACTGAATAAAAAAAACCTAATAACAATAATTAACAATAGGAATGCTTACAAGTATGATTATGGATAGAATTATTTCAAGCCACTTGAGCCATGAAAAACATTTCTAAAAAGTAGCCACGCCTATCCAAGATAAATTTTATTTACACAATCTCAAAGCCAAATTCTACAGTTTTCGTACATTTTCTTAGGGCAAAAGTAATGAGTGTGTATTTGTTCTTCATGTACTGTAGTCCCTGTGGTATTTTGTACAAAATAAGAAAGATGCCCAGAATCTTGGCAAGTTCTAATAGAATAAACCAAGTGAAACTTCTTCCAAGGGGCATAAATCTGTCAAATGCCAGCAAACCTGGGAGTTGAGTTTACCACCTCTCACCCTGATCACCTAAAAATAATGCATTGGATTTACATAGTGCCTTTTCGTAACACTGAGCTGTGAGGTGTGAGGTTGGATAATGATTTAAAACTTGATGTCCAGATTAGTGCTGTTGTCAAAACGACGTTTTTTCAAATTCGCAAAAGTCAAACCTGTCCTTTCACAACATCATTGAGATTTTAATTCATGCCTTTATCACTAATCGTTTGGATTATTGTAGTGCTCTTTATATTGGTCTGAACCGAACTTCTCTTGCACGGCTTCAACTTGTTCAAAACGCAGCTGCTCGTCTTTTAACTGGTACAAAAAACCTGAAACACATTACACCTGTGTTGATGTCCTTACACTGGCTCCCTGTCTCTTATCGAATTGATTTTAAAATCCTTTTGTCTTTAAATGCCTCCACGGCCTCGCTCCACAGTATCTCTCCGACCTGCTTTTACACTATGCTCCTGCTTGCTCACTCAGGTATGCAGATCATTCACTGTTAGTCGTCCCACAAACTAAGAGGAAACGTCGAGGGGACCGTGCCTTCTCTGTGGCTGGTCCCAAACTGTGGAACACGTTGCCCCTGCACCTTAGACAGGCTGAGTCACTTTCTACTTTTAACTCGGCTCTTAAAACGCACTTTTTCCCTTTAGCTTTTCATTGATATGTTGACTTAAATAGTGTACAGTTTGTAGTTATTTGTATTTGTCTGTCATATATCTGTGTTTTTAAATTGCATTAGAAATAAAGTTGGATTGGAAGTTTTCCCACTGGGTTTTGGAAGTTCTTCCTTGATGAGAAAAAGGGTCTTATGACAGGGGGCGCTCTGGGACAGTTATCTGTTTTCCTGTTTCAAGGGTATCTTTTTATTTTTATTCTTATATTCATTTTGATTGCATTTACATTTTAAGTAGTATCTGAATATTCTGTTTAAGGATTATTTTCGTTTAAGGTTGGGTGAATTTTCAGACATGTCATACAAAGGAGTTGTTCACAATTGAAAACAATTTACTATTGATAGTAGAGGTGTAACCCTAATAGGTGCAATTACTATTAATTACGTATGTAAAAACTGTGATAAGTACTACCTTGTGTAATATGGGAGTGGCCAAGCTGCTAAGAGAAACTGCGTCATTTTGAGGATATAAAAATCAAGCAAATACCACACCAATAAAGAAGCAGCACAGAACTGTACACACGTCGGAGCAATAGTAATATTCTTTCAAAGAACTCTGCTCATTTCTAATTAGACTTGCATCAACTATCAAAATGAAGACATTGGTAAGATACTTACTTTCTAGAAAATTATATGCTGTACTGCATACACTATATTTTTGTGTTCTTATTCCTCCAATAGATACTTATAGTCGTTGTTGCGGCCCTTCTAGTAGGTAAGTTTGAAATATGCGGCTCTCTCTTTCATGATTTTATATGGACAGGTTGTTAATTCAGCATTTTCAAATAGTGACAAAAATGTTATCACCATATTATATAACATTAAGTAAAATCTACTTTTACTAAATGTATTTCTTTTCACATTTAGAAACTGTTCATGCGGATGAGGATGAGAACACTGTTGGGGATACCAACACAGAAGATACAAACAACACTGGGGATATGGGCAGTGGTGCAGATGAAGATGATACTGAGAACAGTGTAGACAGTGCTGCAGATGAAGATGGTACTGAGAACAATGTGGACAATGGTGGACACTGGTGCAGATGATGTGGAGATGGTACTGAGAACAAATGTGGACACTGGTGCAGATGAAGATGGTACTGAGAACAATGTGGACAGTGGTGCAGATGAAGATGGTACTGAGAACAATGTGGACACTGGTGCAGATGAAGATGGTACTGAGAACAATGTGGACACTGGTGCAGATGAAGATGGTACTGAGAACAATGTGGACACTGGTGCAGATGAAGATGGTACTGAGAACAATGTGGACACTGGTGCAGATGAAGATGGTACTGAGAACAACGTGGACACTGGTGCAGATGAAGATGGTACTGAGAACAGTGTAGACAGTGCTGCAGATGAAGATGGTACTGAGAACAATGTGGACACTGGTGCAGATGAAGATGGTACTGAGAACAATGTGGACACTGGTGCAGATGAAAAGATGATACTGAGAACAGTGTAGACAGTGCTGCAGATGAAGATGGTACTGCAGAGAACAGTACTGAGACAGTGTGCTGCTGCAGATGAAGATGGTACTGAGAACAGTGTAGACAGTGCTGCAGATGAAGATGGTACTCAGAACAGTGTAGACAGTGCTGCAGATGAAGATGGTACTGAGAACAGTGTAGACAGTGCTGCAGATGAAGATGGTACTGAGAACAGTGTAGACAGTGCTGCAGATGACTCACTACAAGATGACACCAGTCAAAAAGTTGAGGGCAATGGTTCAGATATGAACAGTGATGAAGAGGATAGTAGTTCAAAACCGAGCAGTGAGGACAGTGACAGTGGTGATGATAGTGATAAAAGCAGTGCTAGTAATGAGGAAAGTGGTAGTGATCAAAGCACCAGCAGTCAAGGAAGCAGTTCTGAAGAAAGCAGTGAGGAGCATGACGGTGAGTTGTAGAAGTATGTGTGTAAGTACACACATGCACACACTACACTCATTCCAGCATACATCTGTTAATAGTCTACTAGCACCATTTATCAGCTTTATATTATTTGATACACACACACACACACACACACACACACACATATATATACATGCATGCTTATCATGCTCAGTGTAAGTGTATTGTGAGCAAAAGATATTTAAACAGACTCATGAGCTAAACTGTATTGCAGATTGCTGGACTGGATGGTTTAACAGAGATGATCCCAGTGGATCAGGAGACTGGGAAACCCTAGAAAATCTTTACCATGAAAACCCTGGGATGATCTGCAAGAGGCCTCTTCGTATTCAAGTCAGGACTACATCTGGGCAGAGTGTATCATCAACAGGGGACGTCATTGCATTGTAAGGGTTTAAACACGTCATAGCAATTTTTGTTGAATGAGTTATGTTTTTTTTCTTTTTAATGATTGAATTCTGTTCAACAGCTCAGACACAAGCAATGGCTTTGGCTGTAAAAACTCAGACCAGGAGACAGAGTGCCAAAATTATGAAGTCCGTTTCCTCTGCCCTCAAGAGTTTTGTCAAGGTATGTCCATAAATAACTTGTCTTTTGGCTTGTAACGATACAGTACAGTTGGTTTATTATATACTTTATCTTCTTGTGCCAGTGTGCTGGACACAGTGGTTTAACCGAGACAACCGTGGTGCCATTGAAGACTGGGAACTCCTGTGTGACCTGAGAGCTGAAAATCCTGGGCAAATCTGTGAACGGCCACTTTACATTGAAACTCAGAACAAGCTCACTGAAGGGTTGTGGCTGCCGCACTTGTGACCGCCGCAATGACTACTACAAGGTCCGCTTCGGTTGTCGATGTAGTGTTTAGACATCCCTGCGTCTACAGTTACCAATGGAACAACAAATCAAATCAGTAGCATTACTTCTTGATTCTATGATTCTTCTTTAGTCATTGTTGTAATGAGTAGAATTTGTATTGAATGATTTTTGTTAATAACTGGTGTTTACATGTCCTTGGGCTCAATAAATAAACTTATTAAGAATTGTTGCTAATTTATTTTCTTTTAAATCATTTTGTATGAAACAATAAACAGTAATTGGAACTAGTTATTGAATTTTGTCTTGTATTTACTTCATTACTTAAGCCACCCATGGGTGAGCCTGTTGTCTTTTGCTCCAGACATCTCTCTTCTCCATACACACTGTGAGCTCTTTAGAAGTGACGCCAGCATCAGTTTTTCAGTAGGTTGACGTAGGTGTTGATCAGTTTGACCTTCTGTCTGTGCCCATATGTGTGGTTCCCATAGGATGACATTGTTCGAATGTTCAGATGAGCTGCAACTCCAAAAATCACTCCTACGAGTGATTTTGTTTCTGATTGGTGGAAAGTCTTGGTACAGCACTGTATTTAGAATGCAATCCTGCCATTTGATATTGAACACTGTTCTCAACATCCGTGTGTAGGTGCTGTCAGCTTCAGGAAATGACTCGGACAAAAGCAGAAGATCGGGGAAGGCTCAGATAGTTGCATCATTTAGTCTTTATTCATCAATCATGGAATAGGGCATCATGGAGAAGTTTCAGTCTCCTTTCTCCGGTCTGGGTCTTACATCTCTACAATGACTGTTTATATACCTGTGGCATCGTCATCACACGTACACCTTACCAAACCGTATCTGTATTTAGCGTATGGAAACACGTACAAAGGTCACTTGCTGAGTTAGCTGGGAAATGTGCAGCTGTACAACATGTTAACTGCTACAAACAGGTAGTATTTGAGCTTAAGTTCAGAGTACACATGCCACGTAGAACACACACAGACAAACATAAGTTCAGAATGTGATCTTGACCATGTTACATCAAAAAAATCATTCCTAATAGTGCCATCCGGTGATTTCTCCATTTGTTTTATGAATGTCCAGCTCTCAGAACCATACAATAGAACTGTCTCCACTGTGGCTGAGAAAAATACCTAGTTTTACTTTTGGTGCAACATTCCAGACAAAAACCATTTGCAGTTTTGATGTCTTGATCCGAGAAATAGACCCATGATCCTAAGTAACTGAAATTCTTCACTTCCTCCAGAGGTTTTCCTTTGAGGGTCTTGAGGAGAGGGTGAGGTGACTGTGTGTTAAGAGTCATGTGTTGAGTTGTCTTTTCATTAAGAGGAAAACCTACTTTCTGCCATTCTCTTTCCATTCTTGAACGGACCCGCTGTGCTTGTTGTATTGTGTTAAACAGTAAACAGATGTCAATCGTGAAGTCCAGATCTGTTAATGCACTATTGGGTGTCTAGAGAAGCTTTTGTGTGTGTGATGGTGAATAAGATGGTGTCTAAGCCTGTTGAGCTTCATAGTTACTGATGGCAAACTTTTTGCAGGGTTCTACTTTCAAAACTATGATAAATAGATAGGGCCCTAAGGTATTTCCTTGAAGTACCAGGTTCTTATGTTGAGTTCTTAATAATAATACTCTTACCATTGTGTACGTGTAATGAGCTAATAGGCAGGGATGCTGAATACGACCATTTTATTGGAGCCCGAGATGTGAATAAACACAAAAGACCAGTAATGAAATTTTAAATCTAAACCGTACATATTGAATGAAAAATAAAAATCAAGACAAACAACAGTAATACAAAGTGAGAGGTAGTTGTATTATTGATTGAAACACTGGCTCAATTTTAATGTTAATTTCTTAGTATTTGTATTATTAATTGATGCAAACGATTTTAGATGTAATTGTTCTGCGTTTTAATGCAAAACCAAGGTAGTGCTTAGAAACATTTACTTGATTTTGCTTGCACTTTGCTGATACTACATTTGAAGCAACAAATTAAGTTGTATCTGAGTAAATGCACCAAATGCAGTAAGTAATGACAAATCTGATAAATGAGGATGAGATTCTTGCTAATAAGCCTGTTTCTTGTATTATATATAAATGTGGACAAAGAGATACAACACTGACATCTTGTGTAGAAGAAAAAACATATTCACTAGTCACAGGCACTATAAGGTTTTCATTACAGAATTAAAAGTGGCTCTACTCAACTCAGTTTCTTCAGCAGGTCAGTTACATGTCAGTAACAAAAACTGAAGATGAGTAAAAGTGATTCTGATTCTGTGAGTCTGTGATTTTAGTGAGTTTTATTGTGCAAACAGGTAAAGATAAAAGTTTGATGCGGTTGGTGTAGTTGTAGTTCAGTCCCAAAATATATACCTGGAATTGTGTTTTAATTTATACATGTCTAGGTAATCCTGCACTTAAGAGCTCAAAAAGTTTGACCTTCACTAACCCAGCCTCAGCACATTATCCATGAAGGTATACAGGTGCAAAACAAGTATAATTATGAAGTAAATGCAATATTTTGACTAAACCTGGACTAAATCTGGAACTCAAACTTGACTAGACCATGACTAGAACTGGATCAAATCCTAATCTATCAATGGAAACGCTTTGTCACTCATCACTTCATACTTTACTCCCTGGTGAAGTGGCCCTCTCTCCACATCCGCAGACAAACCCACTGGTTATTGTTCATTTACAAGTCTTTCATTTGTAAAACACCGTCCTACCTCAGCTCACTACTAAACATCCACAGCTCCAGCCCTACCAACCGTTCCAACAGCTAAATTAAACTGGTCATTCCTAAAACCTGCTCAGCTTTTGGCCACTTCTCATTTCAGTTCTCTGCAGCAAATGACTGGAACCTCCTACAACAGACTTTAAACTTTTTACCTCTGTCTACTGTTAAAAATTCAATCCACAGTATTTTACTGGATCAGTGCACATGTTTTTAACACTTTATTTTTCTTTAATATGCAAATCTTTCATATCATTCTCATGTTCTGATTCACGGTGTCATATGTTGACTGATGTGCGAGTGTGCGTGTATTCTACTTGTGCTGTATTATACTGCCTCTTGGGCAGGTTGTTATTGCAAATTATAAGGTCTTCTCAATGGACTTACTTGGTATAATACTGAATAAATAAAAATAAAATGAGATCAAAGGCAGTGTTGCAAAAGCTAATTGGCCAAACCAACAGTTGTGCTAGTCATAATAAGAATAATTAAAAGGAATGCTTACACGTATGATTAAGGATACAATTATTTCAAGCCACTTGAGCCATGATAAACATTTCCAAAAAGTAGCCACGCCTATCCAAGATAAATTTTACTTTCACAACCTCAAAGCCAAATTCTACAGTTTAAATACATTTTCTTAGGGCAAAAGTAATGAGTGTGTATTTGTTCTTCATGTACTGTAGTCCCTGTGGTATTTTGTACAAAATAGTAATGATGCTGAGAATCTTGGCAAGTTCTAATAGAATAAACCAAGTGAAACTTCTTCCAAGGGGCATAAATCTGTCAAATGCCAGCAAACCTGGGAGTTGAGTTTACCACCTCTCACCCTGATCACCTAAAAATAATGCATTGGATTTACATAGTGCCTTTTCATAACACTGAGCTGTGAGGTGTGAGGTTGGATAATGATTTAAAACTTGATGTCCAGATTAGTGCTGTTGTCAAAACGACCTTTCTTCAAATTCGTCAACTCGCAAAAGTCAAACCTGTCCTTTCAAAACATAATTTTGAGATTTTAATTCATGCCTTTATCACTAATTGTTTGGATTATTGTAGTGCTCTTTATATTGGTCTGAACCAAACTTCTCTTGCACAGCTTCAACTTGTTCAAAACGCAGCTGCTCGTTTTTTAACTGGTCCAAAAAAACTGAAACACATTACACCTGTGTTGATCTCCTTACACTGGCTCCCTGTCTCTTATCGAATTGATTTTAAAATCCTTTTGTCTTTAAATGCCTCCACGGCCTCGCGCCACAGTATCTGTCCGACCTGCTTTAACCCTATGCTCCTGCTCGCTCACTCAGGTATGCAGATCATTCACTGTTAGTCGTCCCACAAACTAAGAGGAAACGTCGAGGGGACCGTGCCTTCTCTGTGGCTGGTCCCAAACTGTGGAACACGTTGCCCCTGCACCTTAGACAGGCTGAGTCACTTTCTACTTTTAAATCAGCTCTTAAAACGCACTTTTTCCCTTTAGCTTTTCATTGATATGTTGACTTAAATAGTGTACAGTTTGTAGTTATTTGTATTTGTCTGTCATATATCTGTGTTTTTAAATTGCATTAGAAAGAAAGTTGGATTGGAAGTTTTCCCACTGGGTTTTGGAAGTCCTTCCTTGATGAGAAAAAGGGTCTTATGACAGGGGGCGCTCTGGGACAGTTATCTGTTTTCCTGTTTCAAGGGAATCTTTTTATTTGTATTCTTATATTCATTTTGATTGCATTTACATTTTAAGTAGTATCTGAATATTCTGTTTAAGGATTATTTTCTTTTAAGGTTGGGTAAACTTTCACACATGTCATACAAAGGAGTTGTTCACAATTGAAAACAATTTACTATAGATAGTAGAGGTGTAACGCTAATTGGTGCAATTAGTATTAATTACGTATGTAAAAACTGTGATAAGCACTACCTTGTGTAATATAGGTGTGGCCAAGCTGCTAAGAGAAACTGCGTCATTTTGAGGATATAAAAATCAAGCAAATACCACACCAATAAAGAAGCAGCACAGAACTGTACAGACGTCGGAGCAATAGTAATATTCTTTCAAAGAACTCTGATCATTTCTAATTAGACTTGCATCAACTATCAAAATGAAGACATTGGTAAGATACTTACTTTCTAGAAATTTATGCTGTACTGCATACACTAATATTTTTTGTGTTCTTATTCCTCCCAATAGATACTTATAGTCGTTGTTGCGGCCCTTCTAGTAGGTAAGTTTGAAATATGCGGCTCTCTCTTTCATGATTTTATATGGACAGGTTGTTAATTCAGCATTTTCAAATAGTGACAAAAATGTTATCACCATATTATATAACATTAAGTAAAATCTACTTTTACTAAATGTATTTCTTTTCACATTTAGAAACTGTTCATGCGGATGAGGATGAGAACACTGTTGGGGATACCAACACAGAAGATACAAACAACACTGGGGATATGGGCAGTGGTGCAGATGAAGATGATACTGAGAACAGTGTAGACAGTGCTGCAGATGAAGATGGTACTGAGAACAATGTGGACACTGGTGCAGATGAAGATGATACTGAGAGCAATGTGGACACTGATGCAGATGAAGATGATACTGAGAACAGTGTAGACAGTGCTGCAGATGAAGATGGTACTGAGAACAATGTGGACACTGGTGCAGATGAAGATGATACTGAGAGCAATGTGGACACTGATGCAGATGAAGATGATACTGAGAACAGTGTAGACAGTGCTGCAGATGAAGATGGTACTGAGAACAATGTGGACACTGGTGCAGATGAAGATGATACTGACTGAGAGCAATGTGGACACTGATGCAGATGAAGATGATACTGAGAACAGTGTAGACAGTGCTGCAGATGAAGATGGTACTGAGAACAGTGTGGACAGTGGTGCAGATGAAGATGATACTGAGAACAGTGTGGACAGTGGTGCAGATGAAGATGGTACTGAGAGCAATGTGGACAGTGGTGCTGACAAGGACTCACTACAAGATGACACCAGTCAAAAAGTTGAGGGCAATGGTTCAGATATGAACAGTGATGCAACGGATGAAGAGGGTAGTAGTTCAAAACCGAGCAGTGAGGACAGTGACAGTGGCGATGATAGTGATAAAAGCAGTGCTAGTAATGAGGAAAGTGGTAGTGATCAAAGCACCAGCAGTAAAGGAAGCAGTTCTGAAGAAAGCCAAGAAGAAAGCAGTGAGGTGCATGACGGTGAGTTGTAGAAGTATGTGTGTAAGTACACACATGCACACACTACACTCATTCCAGCATACATCTGTTAATAGTCTACTAGCACCATTTATCAGCTTCATATTATTTGACACACACACACACACACATATATATACATGCATGCTTATCATGCTCAGTGTAAGTGTATTGTGAGCAAAAGATATTTAAACAGACTCATGAGCTAAACTGTGTATTGCAGATTGCTGGACTGAATGGTTTAACAGAGATGATCCCAGTGGATCAGGAGACTGGGAAACCCTAGAAAATCTTTACCATGAAAACCCTGGGATGATCTGCAAGAGGCCTCTTCGTATTGAAGTCAGGACTACATCTGGGCAGAGTGTATCAACAGGGAACGTCATTGCATTGTAAGGGTTTAAACACGTCATAGCAATTTTGTTGAATGAGTTATGTTTTCTTTTCTTTTTAATGATTGAATTCTGTTCAACAGCTCAGACACAAGCAATGGCTTTGGCTGTAAAAACTCAGACCAGGAGACAGAGTGCCAAAATTATGAAGTCCGTTTCCTCTGCCCTCAAGAGTTTTGTCAAGGTATGTCCATAAATAACTTGTCTTTTGGCTTGTAACGATACAGTACAGTTGGTTTATTATATACTTTATCTTCTTGTGCCAGTGTGCTGGACACAGTGGTTTAACCGAGACAACCGTGGTGCCATTGAAGACTGGGAACTCCTGTGTGACCTGAGAGCTGAAAATCCTGGGCAAATCTGTGAACGGCCACTTTACATTGAAACTCAGAACAAGCTCACTGAAGGTTGTGGCTGCCGCACTTGTGACCGCCGCAATGACTACAAGGTCCGCTTCGGTTGTCGATGTAGTGTTTAGACATCCCTGCGTCTACAGTTACCAATGCAACAAGAAATCAAATCAGTAGCATTACTTCTTGATTCTATGATTCTTCTTTAGTCATTGTTGTAATGAGTAGAATTTGTATTGAATGATTTTTGTTAATAACTGGTGTTTACATGTCCTTTGGGCTCAATAAATAACTATCAATTTCTTAAGAATTGCTGCTAATTTATTTTCTTTAATTCATTTTGTATGAAACAATAAACAGTAATTGTAACTAGTTATTGAATTTTGTCTTGTATTTACTTCATTACTTAAGCCACCCATGGGTGAGCCTGTTGTCCTTTGCTCCAGACATCTCTCTTCTCCATACACACTGTGAGCTCTTCTTTAGAGGTGATGCCAGCATCAGTTTTCAGTAGGTTGATATAGGTGTTGATCAGTTTCCCCTTCTGTCTGTGTCCATATGTGGATTCCCATAGGATGACATTGTTTTTTCGAATGAGCTGCAATTTTGATTCTGATTGGTGGAAAGTCTTGGTACAGCACTGTATTTAGAATGCAATCCTGCCATTTGATATTGAACACTGTTCTCGACATCCATGTGTAGGTGCCATCCGGTGATTTCTCCATTTGTTTTATGAATGTCCAGCTCTCAGAACCATACAATAGAACTGTCTCCACTGTGGCTGAGAGAAATACCTAGTTTTACTTTTGGTGCAACATTCCAGACAAAACCATTTGCAGTTTTGATGTCTTAATCCGAGAAATAGACCCATGATCCTAAGTAACTGAAATTCTTCACTTCCTCCAGAGGTTTTCCTTTGAGGGTCTTGAGGAGAGGGTGAGGTGCCTGTGTGTTAAGAGTCATGTGTTGAGTTGTCTTTTCATTAAGAGGAAAACCTACTTTCTGCCATTCTCTTTCCATTCTTGAACGGACCCGCTGTGCTTGTTGTATTGTGTTAAACAGTAAACAGATGTCCATCGTGAAGTCCAGATCTGTTAATGCCACTATTGGGTGTCTAGAGAAGCTTTTGTGTGTGATGGTGAAGCCTAGTTAAGCTTCATAGTTACTGATGGCTTTTCGCAGGGTGTAGTTCAAAACTATGATAAATAGATAGGGCCCTAAGGTATTTCCTTGAAGTACCAGGTTCTTATGTTGAGTTCTTCATAATAATACGCTTTCCATTGTGTACGTGTAATGCTAATAGGCAGGGATGCTGAATATGACCATTTTATTGGAGCCCGAGATGTGAATAAACACAAAAGACCAGTAATGAAAGTTTAAATCTAAACTGTATTGATATATATTAAATGAAAAATAAAAAACAAGACAAACAGTAATACAAAGTGAGAGGTAGTTGTATTATTGATTGAAATACTGCATGAATATTAATGTTAATTTCTTAGTATTTGTATTATTAATTGATGCAAAAGTTTTTAGATGTAATTGTTCTGCGTTTTAATGCAAAACCAAGGTAGTGCTTAGAAACATTTACTTGATTTTGCTTGCACTTTGCTGATACTACATTTGAAGCAACAAATTAAGTTGTACCTGAGAAATGCACCAAATGCAGTAATGACAAATCTGATAAATGTGGATGAGATTCTCAATAAGCCTGTTTCTGTATTATATATAAATTGGACAAAAAGATACAATACTGACATCTTGTGTAGAAAAAACACATTCACTAGTCACAGGCACTATAAGGTTTTCATTACAGAATTAAAAGTGGCTCTACTCAACTCAGTTTCTTCAGCAGGTCAGTTACATGTCAGTAACAAAAACTGAAGATGAGTAAAAGTGATTCTGATTCTGTGAGTCTGTGATTTTAGTGAGTTTTATTGTGCAAACAGGTAAAGATAAAAGTTTGATGTGGTTAGTGTAGTTGTGTTCAGTCCCAAAATATATACCTGGAATGTGTGTTTTAATTTATACATGTCTAGGTAATCTAGGTAATCCTGAATTTAAGAGCTCAAAAAGTGTGACCTTCACTAACCCAGCCTCAGCACATTATCCATGAAGATATAAAGGTGCAAAACAAGTATAATTATGAAGTAAATGCAATATTTTGACTAAACCTGGACTAAATCTGGAACTCAAACTTGACTAGACCATGACTAAAACTGGATCAAATCCTAATCTATCAATGGAAACGCTTTGTCACTCATCACTTCATACTTTACTCCCTGGTGAAGTGGCCTCTCTCTCCACATCCGCAGACAAACCCACTGGTTATTGTTCATTTACAAGTCTTTCATTTGTAAAACACCGTCCTACCTCAGCTCACTACTAAACATCCACAGCTCCAGCCCTACCAACCGTTCCAACAGCTAAATTAAACTGGTCATTCCTAAAACCTGCTCAGCTTTTGGCCACTTCTCATTTCAGTTCTCTGCAGCAAATGACTGGAACCTCCTACAACAGACTTTAAATTTAGCAAATTTTTACCTCTGTCTACTGTTAAAAATTCAATCCACAGTATTTTACTGGATCAGAGCACATGTTTTTAACACTTTATTTTTCTTTAATATGCAAATCTTTCATATCATTCTCATGTTCTGATTCACGGTGTCATATGATGACTGATGTGCGAGTGTGCGTGTATTCTACTTGTGCTGTATTATACTGCCTCTTGGGCAGGTTGTTATTGCAAATTATAAGGTCTTCTCAATGGACTTACTTGGTATAATACTGAATAAATAAAAATAAAATGAGATCAAAGGCAGTGTTGCAAAAGCTAATTGGCCAAACCAACAGTTGTGCTGCTTCTGATAACAATAATTAACAATAGGAATGCTTACACGTATGATTAAGGATACAATTATTTCAAGCCACTTGAGCATGATAATCATTTCCAAAAAGCAGCCACGCCTATCCAAGATAAATTTTACTTACACAACCTCAAAGCCAAATTCTACAGTTCAAATACATTTTCTTAGGGCAAAAGTAATGAGTGTGTATTTGTTCTTCATGTACTGTAGTCCCTGTGGTATTTTGTACAAAATAGTAATGATGCTGAGAATCTTGGCAAGTTCTAATAGAATAAACCAAGTGAAACTTCTTCCAAGGGGCATAAATCTGTCAAATGCCAGCAAACCTGGGAGTTGAGTTTACCACCTATCACCCTGATCACCTAAAAATAATGCATTGGATTTACATAGTGCCTTTTCATAACACTGAGCTGTGAGGTGTGAGGTTGGATAATGATTTAAAACTTGATGTCCAGATTAGTGCTGTTGTCAAAACGACCTTTCTTCAAATTCGTCAACTCGCAAAAGCCAAACCTGTCCTTTCAAAACACCATTTTGAGATTTTAATTCATGCCTTTATCACTAATTGTTTGGATTATTGTAGTGCTCTTTATATTGGTCTGAGCCAAACTTCTCTTGCACAGCTTCAACTTGTTCAAAACGCAGCTACACGTCTTTTAACTGGTACAAAAAAACTGAAACACATTACACCTGTGTTGATGTCCTTACACTGGCTCCCTGTCTCTTATCGAACTGATTTTAAAATCCTTTTGTCTTTAAATGCCTCCACGGCCTCGCGCCACAGTATCTCTCCGACCTGCTTTAACCCTATGCTCCTGCTCGCTCACTCAGGTATGCAGATCATTCACTGTTAGTCGTCCCACAAACTAAGAGGAAACGTCGAGGGGACCGTGCCTTCTCTGTGGCTGGTCCCAAACTGTGGAACACGTTGCCCCTGCACCTTAGACAGGCTGAGTCACTTTCTACTTTTAACTCGGCTCTTAAAACGCACTTTTTCCCTTTAGCTTTTCATTGATATGTTGACTTAAATAGTGTACAGTTTGTAGTTATTTGTATTTGTCTGTCATATATCTGTGTTTTTAAATTGCATTAGAAATAAAGTTGGATTGGAAGTTTTCCCACTGGGTTTTGGAAGTTCTTCCTTGATGAGAAAAAGGGTCTTATGACAGGGGGCGCTCTGGGACAGTTATCTGTTTTCCTGTTTCAAGGGAATCTTTTTATTTTTATTCTTATATTCATTTTGATTGCATTTACATTTTAAGTAGTATCTGGATATTCTGTTTAAGGTTGGGTAAACTTTCACACATGTCATACAAAGGAGTTGTTCACAATTGAAAACAATTTACTATTGATAGTAGAGGTGTAACCCTAATTGGTGCAATTAGTATTAATTACGTATGTAAAAACTGTGATAAGTACTACCTTGTGTAATATGGGAGTGGCCAAGCTGCTAAGAGAAACTGCGTCATTTTGAGGATATAAAAATCAAGCAAATACCACACCAATAAAGAAGCAGCACAGAACTGTACACACGTCGGAGCAATAGTAATATTCTTTCAAAGAACTCTGCTCATTTCTAATTAGACTTGCATCAACTATCAAAATGAAGTCATTGGTAAGATACTTACTTTCTAGAAATTTATGCTGTACTGCATACACTAATATTTTTTGTGTTCTTATTCCTCCCAATAGATACTTATAGTCGTTGTTGCGGCCCTTCTAGTAGGTAAGTTTGAAATATGCGGGCTCTCTTTCATGATTTTATATGGACAGGTTGTTAATTTCAGCATTTCAAATAGTGACAAAAATGTTATCACCATATTATATAACATTAAGTAAAATCTACTTTTACTAAATGTATTTCTTTTCACATCTAGAAACTGTTCATGCGGATGAGGATGAGAACACTGTTGGGGATACCAACACAGAAGATACAAACAACACTGGGGATATGGGCAGTGGTGCAGATGAAGATGATACTGAGAACAGTGTAGACAGTGCTGCAGATGAAGATGGTACTGAGAACAATGTGGACACTGGTGCAGATGAAGATGGTACTGAGAACAATGTGGACACTGGTGATGATGGTACTGAGAACAATGTGGACACTGGTGCAGATGAAGATGATACTGAGAACAGTGTAGACAGTGCTGCAGATGAAGATGGTACTGAGAACAATGTGGACACTGATGCAGATGAAGATGATACTGAGAACAGTGTAGACAGTGCTGCAGATGAAGATGGTACTGAGAACAATGTGGACACTGGTGCAGATGAAGATGGTACTGAGAACAATGTGGGCAGTGGTGCAGATGAAGATGATACTGAGAACAGTGTAGACAGTGCTGCAGATGAAGATGGTACTCAGAACAATGTGGACACTGGTGCAGATGAAGATGATTCTGAGAGCAATGTGGGCAGTGCTGCAGATGAAGATGATACTGAGAACAGTGTAGACAGTGGTGCAGATGAAGATGATACTGAGAGCAATGTGGACAGTGGTGCTGACAAGGACTCACTACAAGATGACACCAGTCAAAAAGTTGAGGGCAATGGTTCAGATATGAACAGTGATGAAGAGGATAGTAGTTCAAAACCGAGCAGTGAGGACAGTGACAGTGGCGATGATAGTGATAAAAGCAGTGCTAGTAATGAGGAAAGTGGTAGTGATCAAAGCACCAGCAGTAAAGGAAGCAGTTCTGAAGAAAGCCATGAAGAAAGCAGTGAGGAGCATGACGGTGAGTTGTAGAAGTATGTGTGTAAGTACACACATGCACACACTACACTCATTCCAGCATACATCTGTTAATAGTCTACTAGCACCATTTATCAGCTTCATATTATTTGATACACACACACACACACACACATATATATACATGCATGCTTATCATGCTCAGTGTAAGTGTATTGTGAGCAAAAGATATTTAAACAGACTCATGAGCTAAACTGTGTATTGCAGATTGCTGGACTGGATGGTTTAACAGAGATGATCCCAGTGGATCAGGAGACTGGGAAACCCTAGAAAATCTTTACCATGAAAACCCTGGGATGATCTGCAAGAGGCCTCTTCGTATTCAAGTCAGGACTACATCTGGGCAGAGTGTATCGTCAACAGGGGACGTCATTGCATTGTAAGGGTTTAAACACGTCATAGCAATTTATGTTGAATGAGTTATGTTTTCTTTTCTTTTTAATGATTGAATTCTGTTCAACAGCTCAGACACAAGCAATGGCTTTGGCTGTAAAAACTCAGACCAGGAGACAGAGTGCCAAAATTATGAAGTCCGTTTCCTCTGCCCTCAAGAGTTTTGTCAAGGTATGTCCATAAATAACTTGTCTTTTGGCTTTGTAACGATACAGTAGTCGGTTTATTATATACTTTATCTTCTTGTGCCAGTGTGCTGGACACAGTGGTTTAACCGAGACAACCGTGGTGCCATTGAAGACTGGGAACTCCTGTGTGACCTGAGAGCTGAAAATCCTGGGCAAATCTGTGAACGGCCACTTTACATTGAAACTCAGAACAAGCTCACTGAAGGTTGTGGCTGCCGCACTTGTGACCGCCGCAATGACTACAAGGTCCGCTTCGGTTGTCGATGTAGTGTTTAGACATCCCTGCGTCTACAGTTACCAATGCAACAAGAAATCAAATCAGTAGCATTACTTCTTGATTCTATGATTCTTCTTTAGTCATTGTTGTAATGAGTAGAATTTGTATTGAATGATTTTTGTTAATAACTGGTGTTTACATGTCCTTTGGGCTCAATAAATAACTTATTAAGAATTGTTGCTAATTTATTTTCTTTTAAATCATTTTGTATGAAACAATAAACAGTAATTGTAACTAGTTATTGAATTTTGTCTTGTATTTACTTCATTACTTAAGCCACCCATGGGTGAGCCTGTTGTCTTTTGCTCCAGACATCTCTCTTCTCCATACACACTGTGAGCTCTTTAGAAGTGACGCCAGCATCAGTTTTCAGTAGGTTGACGTAGGTGTTGATCAGTTTGACCTTCTGTCTGTGCCCATATGTGGGTTCCCATAGGATGACATTGTTCGAATGTTCAGATGAGCTGCAACTCCAAAAATCACTCCTACGAGTGATTTTGTTTCTGATTGGTGGAAAGTCTTGGTACAGCACTGTATTTAGAATGCAATCCTGCCATTTGATATTGAACACTGTTCTCAACATCCGTGTGTAGGTGCTGTCAGCTTCAGGAAATGACTCGGACAAAAGCAGAAGATCGGGAAGGCTCAGATAGTTGCATCATTTAGTCTTTATTCAGGCATCATGGAAGACAAGTTTCAGTCTCCTTTCTCCTGGTCTTACATCTCTACAATGACTGTTTATATACCTGTGGCATCGTCATCACACGTACACCTTACCAAACCGTATCTGTATTTAGCGTATGGAAAACACGTACAAAGGTCACTTGCTGAGTTAGCTGGGAAATGTGCAGCTGTACAACATGTTAACTGCTACAAACAGGTAGTATCTGAGCTTAAGTTCAGAGTACACATGCCACGTAGAACACACACAGACAAACATAAGTTCAGAATGTGATCTTGACCATATTATATCAAAAAATCATTCCTAATACGCCCCTTTGATAAAATCCCAAACATTTTATCACAAAAAAATACCAAAAAACACATTACTTTTCCATAGATCATGACTCCTCACTGAGTCTCATAAACACTTCTCATAAACACTTCATAGGTTTGCATCTGGGGCTGAGGTCATCAGAACAAATGTCTGCTGTAGCATCACCGTTGGCTGTTGTCGATTGTGTCTCCGTGTCGGTCACATGTATTGTGGAGAAAGTTGGACTCTTGTCTTTGTCCTTGAGATGCCATTGGACAGTGTCCTCTAGTGTCCCTCTGCGTGACAAAGGCGACACCTTGGATTGTCCAGAATCATAATAATCAAGCTTACACAACGTCGTCATCGGAGCATATATGGAGCATATATCAATTTAGTATCTTCAATTGCAGAATTTCTATTAAAAAGGCTTCTGTCGTACCCTCTTGTCGTAGCATCTTGCCCTGTTTTCTTCAGACGTTGTGGAGGAGAGAGTTGACCTTCTCGGGTCATGGATGCCAGACCACATCGATGGTTTGCTTTTGCCGTCAGGATTCTCAGAAAGTTCCCGGTTGTCGTCCGGTCTCCACGTTGGAGGCCCCAGTAGTCTCGAGTCCCTGAAGTTCCCGTTCTCAAGGAGCCCCTGTTCTCAAGGAGCCCCTCATTGCCCTTCATAGCCCCACTTTGGGCGCCATCTGTCAGCTTCAGGAAATGACTCGGACAAAAGCAGAAGATCAGGAAGGCTCAGATAGTTGCATCATTTAGTCTTTATTCAGGCATCATGGAAGACAAGTTTCAGTCTCCTTTCTCCTGGTCTTACATCTCCACAATGACTGTTTATATACCTGTGGCATCATCATCACACGTACACCTTACCAAACCGTAACTGCATTTAGCGTATGGAAAACACGTACAAAGGTCACTTGCTGAGTTAGCTGGGAAATGTGCAGCTGTACAACATGTTAACTGCTACAAACAGGTAGTATTTGAGCTTAAGTTCAGAGTACACATGCCACGAAGAACACACACAGACAAACATAAGTTCAGAATGTGATCTTGACCATGTTACATCAAAAAAATCATTCCTAATAGTGCCATCCGGTGATTTCTCCATTTGTTTTACGAATGTCCAGCTCTCAGAACCATACAATAGAACTGTCTCCACTGTGGCTGAGAAAAATACCTAGTTTTACTTTTGGTGCAACATTCCAGACAAAACCATTTGCAGTTTTGATGTCTTAATCCGAGAAATAGACCCATGATCCTAAGTAACTGAAATTCTTCACTTCCTCCAGAGGTTTTCCTTTGAGGGTCTTGAGGAGAGGGTGAGGTGACTGTGTGTTAAGAGTCATGTGTTGAGTTGTCTTTTCATTAAGAGGAAAACCTACTTTCTGCCATTCTCTTTCCATTCTTGAACGGACCCGCTGTGCTTGTTGTATTGTGTTAAACAGTAAACAGATGTCCATCGTGAAGTCCAGATCTGTTAATGCCACTATTGGGTGTCTAGAGAAGCTTTTGTGTGTGATGGTGAAGCCTAGTTAAGCTTCATAGTTACTGATGGCTTTTCGCAGGGTGTAGTTCAAAACTATGATAAATAGATAGGGCCCTAAGGTATTTCCTTGAAGTACCAGGTTCTTATGTTGAGTTCTTCATAATAATACGCTTTCCATTGTGTACGTGTAATGCTAATAGGCAGGGATGCTGAATACGACCATTTTATCGGAGCCCGAGATGTGAATCAACACAGAAGACCAGTAATGAAAGTTTAAATCTAAACTGTATTGATATATATTAATTGAAAAATAAACAAACAACAGTAATACAAAGTGAGAGGTAGTTGTATTATTGATTGAAACATTGGCTCAATATCAATGTTCAATTCTTAGTATTTGTATTATTAGTTGATGCAAAAGTTTTTAGAGGGGGGAGAGGAACACCGATGATCCTCTCAGCTGCTCTGAGAGGATCATCGGTGTTCCTCTCCCCCCTCTACTGGACATTTATTACTCCCAAATCACCCACAAAGCCACCAGGATTGCAGGTGACCCCCACCCATCCATCTCACAGCCTCTTCAGCCTCTGTTGCCATCAGGGAGGAGACTGCAGAGCCTTCAGGCCAGAACCAGCAGACTCAGGGACAGTTTCTTCCACCAGGCTGTCAGGAGACTCAACTCTCTCCCTGCTCTACCCTCACGTTTCCCCTCTGCCCCCCCTCAGCCCCCTGTCACTCACTGAGAAAACTGGACTATGAAGCACTACCTCACTTTTATAAGGACAATCAGTAATTGTTACTTTAATATTTTTGCACATATATCTCATATTTTTTTACATGGACAATCAATAACTGTTTACTCCACATATATATTTAGAACTACCTCACTTTTTATCCGCAATCTCTGGCTGTTTACACTTGAATGTTTCTCTTGAATGTTTTCTGTTTTGTTTATGTCTTAATGTTACTTGAAGGGTTTGCACATTTCTTTTTGTGATTTGCACATTTCTTCTTTTTTGTTATTTGCAAATTTTTTATTTATTCTTGTATTTTATTTTTTGGCACATTTAATATGTTTGCACTGAGGTGGGAGAGGACATCTGTGCGATTCATCTTGTATGTATATGCACATGTGACAATAAAGAGAAATTGAATTGAATTTAATTTTTGGATGTAATTGTTCTGGGTTTTAATGCAAAACAAAGATAGTGCTTAGAAACATTTACTTGATTGTGCTTGCACTTTGCTGATATTACATTTGAAGCAATAAATTAAGTTGTATCTGAGAAATGCACCAAATGCAGTAATGACAAATCTGATAAATGTGGATGAGATTCTTAATAAGCCTGTTTCTGTATTATATATAAATTGGACAAAGAGATACAATACTGACATCTTGTGTAGAAAAAACACATTCACTAGTCACAGGCACTATAAGGTTTTCATTACAGAATTAAAAGTGGCTCTACTCAACTCAGTTTCTTCAGCAGGTCAGTTACATGTCAGTAACAAAAACTGAAGATGAGTAAAAGTGATTCTGATTCTGTGAGTCTGTGATTTTAGTGAGTTTTATTGTGCAAACAGGTAAAGATAAAAGTTTGATGCGGTTGGTGTAGTTGTAGTTCAGTCCCAAAATATATACCTGGAATTGTGTTTTGTTTAATTTATACATGTCTAGGTAATCCTGAATTTAAGAGCTCAAAAAGTGTGACCTTCACTAACCCAGCCTCAGCACATTATCCATGAAGATATACAGGTGCAAAACAAGTATAATTATGAAGTAAATGCAATATTTTGACTAAACCTGGACTAAATCTGGAACTCAAACTTGACTAGACCATGACTAGAACTGGATCAAATCCTAATCTATCAATGGAAACGCTTTGTCACTCATCACTTCATACTTTACTCCCTGGTGAAGTGGCCCTCTCTCCACATCCGCAGACAAACCCACTGGTTATTGTTCATTTACAAGTCTTTCATTTGTAAAACACCGTCCTACCTCAGCTCACTACTAAACATCCACAGCTCCAGCCCTACCAACCGTTCCAACAGCTAAATTAAACTGGTCATTCCTAAAACCCGCTCAGCTTTTGGCCACTTCTCATTTCAGTTCTCTGCAGCAAATGACTGGAACCTCCTACAACAGACTTTAAATTTAGCAAATTTTTACCTCTGTCTACTGTTAAAAATTCAATCCACAGTATTTTACTGGATCAGAGCACGTGTTTTTAACACTTTATTTTTCTTTAATATGCAAATCTTTCATATCATTCTCATGTTCTGATTCACGGTGTCATATGATGACTGATGTGCGAGTATGCGTGTATTCTACTTGTGCTGTATTATACTGCCTCTTGGGCAGGTTGTTATTGCAAATTATAAGGTCTTCTCAATGGACTTACCTGGTAAATTACTGAATAAATAAAAATAAAATGAGATCAAAGGCAGTGTTGCAAAAGCTAATTGGCCAAACCAACAGTTGTGCTGTTTATAATAACAATAATTAACAATAGGAATGCTTACACGTATGATTAAGGATACAATTATTTCAAGCCACTTGAGCCATGATGATCATTTCCAAAAAGTAGCCACGCCTATCCAAGAGAAATTTTACTTACACAACCTCAAAGCCAAATTCTACAGTTTTAATAAATTTTCTTAGGGCAAAAGTAATGAGTGTGTATTTGTTCTTCATGTACTGTAGTCCCTGTGGTATTTTGTACAAAATAGTAATGATGCTGAGAATCTTGGCAAGTTCTAATAGAATAAACCAAGTGAAACTTCTTCCAAGGGGCATAAATCTGTCAAATGCCAGCAAACCTGGGAGTTGAGTTTACCACCTATCACCCTGATCACCTAAAAATAATGCATTGGATTTACATAGTGCCTTTTCATAACACTGAGCTGTGAGGTGTGAGGTTGGATAATGATTTAAAACTTGATGTCCAGATGAGCGCTGTTGTCAAAACGACCTTTTTTTAAATTCGCCAATTCGCAAAAGTCAAACCCGTCCTTTCACAACATCATTGAGATTTTAATTCATGTCCTTATCACTAATTGTTTTGATTATTGTAGTGCTCTTTATATTGGTCTGAACCAAACTTCTCTTGCACGGCTTCAATTTGTTCAAAACGCAGCTGCTCGTCTTTTAACTGGTCCAAAAAAACTGAAACAAATTACACCTGTGTTAATGTCCTTACACTGGCTCCCCGTCTCTTATCGAATTGATTTTAAAATCCTTTTGTTTGTCTTTAAATGGAAGTTTTCCCACTGGGTTTTGGAAGTCCTTCCTTGATGAGAAAAAGGGTCTTATGACAGGGGGCGCTCTGGGACAGTTAACCGTTTTCCTGATTCATGGGAATCTTTTTATTTTTATTCTTATATTCATTTTGATTGCATTTACATTTTAAGTAGTATCTGAATATTCTGTTTAAGGATTATTTTCGTTTAAGGTTGGGTAAACTTTCAGACATGTCATACAAAGGAGTTGTTCACAATTGAAAACGATTTACTATTGATAGTAGAGGTGTAACCCTAATTGGTGCAATTAGTATTAATTACGTATGTAAAAACTGTGATAAGTACTACCTTGTGTAATATGGGAGTGGCCAAGCTGCTAAGAGAAACTGCGTCATGTTGAGGATATAAAAATCAAGCAAATACCACACCAATAAAGAAGCAGCACAGAACTGTACACACGTCGGAGCAATAGTAATATTCTTTCAAAGAACTCTGCTCATTTCTAATTAGACTTGCATCAACTATCAAAATGAAGACATTGGTAAGATACTTACTTTCTAGAAATTTATGCTGTACTGCATACACTAATATTTTTTGTGTTCTTATTCCTCCCAATAGATACTTATAGTCGTTGTTGCGGCCCTTCTAGTAGGTAAGTTTGAAATATGCGGCTCTCTCTTTCATGATTTTATATGGACAGGTTGTTAATTCAGCATTTTCAAATAGTGACAAAAATGTTATCACCATATTATATAACATTAAGTAAAATCTACTTTTACTAAATGTATTTCTTTTCACATTTAGAAACTGTTCATGCGGATGAGGATGAGAACACTGTTGGGGATACCAATACAGAAGATACAAACAACACTGGGGATATGGGCAGTGGTGCAGATGAAGATGATACTGAGAACAGTGTGGACACTGGTGCAGATGAAGATGGTACTGAGAACAATGTGGACACTGATGCAGATGAAGATGATACTGAGAACAGTGTAGACAGTGCTGCAGATGAAGAGGGTACTGAGAACAATGTGGACACTGGTACAGATGAAGATGGTACTGAGAACAATGTGGACACTGGTGCAAATGAAGATGATACTGAGAACAGTGTAGACAGTGCTGCAGATGAAGATGGTACTGAGAACAATGTGGACACTGGTGCAGATGAAGATGGTACTGAGAACAGTGTGGACAATGGTGCAGATGAAGATGATACTGAGAACAGTGTAGACAGTGCTGCAGATGAAGATGGTACTGAGAACAGTGTAGACAGTGCTGCAGATGAAGATGGTACTCAGAACAATGTGGACACTGGTGCAGATGAAGATGATTCTGAGAGCAATGTGGACAGTGGTGCAGATGAAGATGGTACTGAGAGCAATGTGGACAGTGGTGCTGACAAGGACTCACTACAAGATGACACCAGTCAAAAAGTTGAGGGCAATGGTTCAGATATGAACAGTGATGAAGAGGATAGTAGTTCAAAACCGAGCAGTGAGGACAGTGGCGATGATAGTGATAAAAGCAGTGCTAGTAATGAGGAAAGTGGTAGTGATCAAAGCACCAGCAGTAAAGGAAGCAGTTCTGAAGAAAGCCATGAAGAAAGCAGTGAGGAGCATGACGGTGAGTTGTAGAAGTATGTGTGTAAGTACACACATGCACACACTACACTCATTCCAGCATACATCTGTTAATAGTCTACTAGCACCATTTATCAGCTTTATATTATTTGACACACACACACACACACACACACACACACACACACACATATATATATACATGCATGCTTACCATGCTCAGTGTAAGTGTATTGTGAGCAAAAGATATTTAAACAGACTCATGAGCTAAACTGTATTGCAGATTGCTGGACTGGATGGTTTAACAGAGATGATCCCAGTGGATCAGGAGACTGGGAAACCCTAGAAAATCTTTACCATGAAAACCCTGGGATGATCTGCAAGAGGCCTCTTCGTATTCAAGTCAGGACTACATCTGGGCAGAGTGTATCATCAACAGGGGACGTCATTGCATTGTAAGGGTTTAAACACATCTTAGCAATTTTTGTTGAATGAGTTATATTTTTTCTTTTTAATGATTGAATTCTGTGCAACAGCTCAGACACAAGCAATGGCTTTGGCTGTAAAAACTCAGACCAGGAGACAGAGTGCCAAAATTATGAAGTCCGTTTCCTCTGCCCTCAAGAGTTTTGTCAAGGTATTTCCATAAATAACTTGTCTTTTGGCTTGTAACTATGCAGTACAGTTGGTTTATTATATACTTTATCTTCTTGTGCCAGTGTGCTGGACACAGTGGTTTAACCGAGACAACCGTGGTGCCATTGAAGACTCGGAACTCCTGTGTGACCTGAGAGCTGAAAATCCTGGGCAAATCTGTGAACGGCCACTTTACATTGAAACTCAGAACAAGCTCACTGAAGGTTGTGGCTGCCGCACTTGTGACCGCCGCAATGACTACAAGGTCCGCTTCGGTTGTCGATGTAGTGTTTAGACATCCCTGCGTCTACAGTTACCAATGCAACAACAAATCAAATCAGTAGAATTACTTCTTGATTCTAGGGCTCTTGGGCTCAATAAATTACTATCAATTTATTAAGAATTGCTGCCAATTTATTTTCTTTTAAATCATTTTGTATGAAACAATAAACAGTAATTGTAACTAGTTATTGAATTTTGTCTTGTATTTACTTCATTACTTAAGCCACCCATGGGTGAGCCTGTTGTCCTTTGCTCCAGACATCTCTCTTCTCCATACACACTGTGAGCTCTTTAGAAGTGACGCCAGCATCAGTTTTCAGTAGGTTGATATAGGTGTTGATCAGTTTCCCCTTCTGTCTGTGCCCATATGTGGATTCCCATAGTATGACAATTTTTGTTCGAATGAGCTGCAATTTTGTTTCTGATTGGTGGAAAGTCTTGGTACAGCACTGTATTTAGAATGCAATCCTGCCATTTGATATTGAACACTGTTCTCGACATCCATGTGTAGGTGCCATACAGTGATTTCTCCATTTGTTTTATGAATGTCCAGCTCTCAGAACCATACAATAGAACTGTCTCCACTGTGGCTGAGAAAAATACCTAGTTTTACTTTTGGTGCAACATTCCAGACCTTTTTAAATTTTGATAGATTTTGTCTTGATCCGAGAAATGGACACATAATCCTAAGTATTTGAAATTGTTCACTTTCTCCAGAAGTTTTCCTTTGAGGTTCTTGAGAAGATGAGGTGCATGTGTGTTAAGAGTCATGTACTAGTTGTCTTTTCATTAAGACGAAAGTCAATTTTCTGCCATTCTCTTTCCACATTTAGGAGCTGCTGCAGTTGTTGTATCATTGGGTGTCTAGAGGACCTTTTGGGTATGATGGTAAATCCCAGTTCAGCTTCACAGTTATATGGCTTTTCACAGGGCGTAGTCCAACATTATGATAAATAGATAGGGCGCTAAGGTATCTCCCTGAAGTAGTCCTGCTCTTTGAATTTTTCATTGCATCGATATGGATAATACTCTTGCAATTGTGTATGTGTAATGTTAGTATGCTAGTAGGCTGAAAACGGTAAGTAACATGTAATTATTATAGGCAGGAAGGCTGTTTCTTATTGGAGCCTGAGGTGTGATTATGTAAACATAAATGATTAAACCAAAAATGTATTGAGATATATATTTAATAAAAAATATCAATAATTAAGACAAACAACAGTAATAGACTGAGTAGTATTTACATTATTGACTGAAACACCAGCTCAACAGATGAGTATAGTCTTTGTATTATTGGTTGTTGCAAAGGTTCAATGTTCTTAAAGCTCAGTTCTTAGTATTTGAATTATTAGTTGATGCAAAAGTTTATGGATGCAATTGTTCCAAGTTTTAATCTAGGGGCTTGATTGTTTTATGGCTTTCTTTACCTTAAATCTTTACTTGTATTGTTATGGATTTTTTTTACCTAACCTTTGTAATATCATCTGTTATGCACGGGTGTATCCCTTGTTTGTGCGTCTAGCAACCTCCAGCCACTTTGTCTAGACTAAACGGGTATGATTGTTTTGATGGTATAAATACACTGTATGTATATTCATTTGTCAGCTGAGGGTGAGACGACACTACTAGGGAGAACAGCTCTTTGAAGATTTGGTTTATTGAATCAATTGTGCACAGACTTTTTGATTCAAGACAACTTCCCTGTTGATTTTATATTTTTAAGGTTTGTCATGTCATCAAAGTTACAGTACTTAATATCTCTTGTCATGTCATCAAAGTTACAGTACTTAATATCTCTTGTCATGTCATCAAAGTTACAGTACTTAATGTCTCTTATCATCTGTGGCATTTTCTCTTCTTCATTGTCTATTGGAGGAAAATTACCAAGTAGGTTGCTAAAGTGTGTAAACCAAGAAGTTAATGTCTCCTTTGCATTGACATGTATCTGTCCAGCCTTGCATTTTCTTTGCCCAGTTACTTAATTAACAAGCATATTTTCATCTGTCTGACATTGTTCAATTTGCTTAGTCATGTCTGTTAGAATCAAAGAACAGGAACTGTCATATGCTTTGTTAAGTCTGTTGCAAACTTCCACTTTATACCTTGATCGTAGGTCTGGGAACATCATTAATTTCGAATTAATTTCTGAAATTTAAATCTCCGAGAACTATGAGGAAGTTATGCGCTGGAATGTCTAGAAGAGCAAATTGTAGGCTATTGTAATCATCTCAATTTCTTCTAGAGATGCCATGTTTGTTGAGTATGTAACAATTGCCGTTGTTACTGTATTACTTTCAAACTCTTTCAAACTTCTAACAGTTTTTGCAGCTTTGTGATCTTCTTCTGTTCTCAAGAGCCAGCTTCAGGTAGTCAATGCAAAGTCGGATGTCTCCATTCTTTTTCCGTACGACGACTATTGGCGATGAAAATGGAGATTCTGACTCTCTGATAACTCCTGCAGCCAACAGCTCCTGGAGATGCCTCCGAACAGCCTCAAAGTCGTTGGGGTGTATGGGCCTGGCGCGATGTTTAAAAGGAGTTTCGTCATGGAGCCGAATGTGATGTCTGACTTTTGTTGTACAGCCAAAGTCAAGATCGTGGTGTGCAAAGACTTCTGGGAGTTCACAGACCTTAGCTGTAATGCGCTCTTGCCATACTGGTGGAAGACGCAAGTCTCTCAAGTTAAAGTTCAGCTTTGTGTTTGGTTCTGGGAGGTCAGTGGACTTCACGTTGTGTTGAGAAACCACAGCTTGACAGGCACCAAGATCTGCAATAACAGTGAGTGGTGGAATGAAAAGATCTTGATCAAACAAGTTTTGACAAGCAATCCCCCAGGTAATGACGACTGGGGGTGTTCAACAACAGCCCATTTGGCAGAAGAAGGGCAAGAGACTCTCGTTATTCCCACAAGGGTTATGGTGTGGCCCGCGGGAATGCAAAGAGGCGCTTTACTTGGTGAGTGAACAACACCAGTAATCCCAGCTTCATCTTTTGATGCTGCATTTGAAGCATTTTCAAGACGGCTTTATATCTATGAGACTGTGGTTGGAACGTTGGGGAGAAACTGATCATATACAGCGTCCAACGTGTTTATTCCAATTAATACAGATGAATGAGCAGACGACTGTGGATCTGGAACAAGAGCAAGAGTTGAAACTTCAATTTCAGAACCAAGAAAGTCTTTATGAAACTTGACCATTAGCTCAACATAGCCCAGGTATGGAACAGGCTGCCCAGCCGCACCTTCAACTTGCAAGAGATTATCTAACGACTGCACCGGCTGAGCCGACAGATATGTGTTGTAAAATGAAACAGGCAATGTCGTAACCTGTGATCCAGTGTCCAACAGGCAATTTACATCTTCACCAGCAATAGTTACTATGGCAGTACATTTAGAGCCAATCAAACCTTTTTACATAATCCAGACGACGTTACGGCAGAGGTTTTACAGTGCTGGGCATTTCCATTTGTGGGACATTGTTTGTCCTCCCCTGCTCCGGTCTGTCCCTTGACAGGAACGAGAATTAGTTTAACGAGTCTCTGTTGCTGGATTGATTATTCTTCCGCCATGTCTGCAACTTTTCATTGAACTTTGGCTGGCAACACAACTGGGGTTTGCAGGGTCTTGACATTGTGGTCTGGTATGGCCGTCCTCCCCACAGTGGTAACAGTAGCCTGGTTTTGGTGCGGTATTTGATGCTCTTGCAGGTGTGACTTTAGAATACTCGTTTCTTGGACTTTCTTTGTACATGGGCTGACTTGAGAACTTGTTCTGATGTGACTGGCTGGTGAGAGCAGCAAGTTGTTGTTGCATATCGGCCATTTGCTTGGCAAGTTGCTGAGCGAGAGTGGTCAGAGCAATGACTGGATCTTGTTCTTTGCTAGCACCAGTTAGTTGGAGATTTACTGTAGCCCTTTGCTTGGCTCCGCCCAGATGTTGCTTCATTCTAACACCTTTTGCAGCTTTGTGATCTTCTTCTGTTCTCAAGAGCCATAACAAGTCAGCAAATGAAGGAGGATTTGCTTTCTTTTGTGTTAACTGTACCTCTGAGATCAGCGAGTTGTCCCAACATCCTCTGCAGAATTGATTTAGTAAATGTTAATTGATTTCAGTTTCTTGCACTCCCTCTCTCTTAACAACCAGATTAAGACAGACTTGTAAACGTTGCAAATATGATGACGGTAACTCTCCAGAATCTTGAAATGTATCCATGAACTTAGCAAACAATTCATCTCCGTCTTGCACTGCATCATATGCGGAATCAAGTTGTTGTAGGTACACAGCAGGTAATGTTTCTGAACTTAAATGTTTGACCACATCTGCAGCAGGCGGCACAAGACTTTCTAAAATTTTTCTTGACCGTAGCAGATCAGACATAGCAACGTCTTTCATTATCAAATCCACACTTGAACGCCATGTGTCGTAATCAGACTCGTGTGCTGGTCTAGGGACCTTTCCAGAGAAAACACGTAGCTTTTGAGACGAGATTGAGTGACTTAAGTGTTCATCAGTTTTGACAATATGCTCAACGACATATCTTTGAACATCAGGCGGGTTGATGTCAGATGCAGAGAGACTGGAGAGAGATGGTCTGGCTTGAGGTTGAGTGAATGGAGCATTGGACTCTGTAGAGCTCACAGTAACAAGAGGAGCTTTTGAGAGTGGTGGTGGTGGGACATTTTGTGTCACAGCAGCAGCTTCAGGTGACTCTTTTACACTTGCAGTGCTTGGTTGGAGCTCAGAAATTGTGTCACCGATTTGAGCCATCATTTCTTGCAGAACTTGAGCGAAGTCTTTGCCAGTTGCTTTAGCTCGCAGCTTCAGTCCAGACAAGTAAGTCTGGGTCTTTGTCGTGCCCACTTCAGTCGCATATAATTCAGAAAGTGCATAAATTTCAAATTTTATGTCATTTGATGCAGTAAATGTGTACGGTAATTGCGGATATAACACAGTAACGGCAGTTTGCAAATTAAACTCAATGACAAACTGTTGATAATATTTTGAGGTACTATCATTAATTGTCAGTGTTCGATTAATTGACCCGTACGTTTTAACTCTATAAGGGCTGAGCATATTATAGCTCGCCTAGACTTTTTTTTAGCCATAAAAAAATCACATTAAATGAAATATCAGCCTGTACTTTTGCCCTTTTTCACACAGCTACTTCTATTTTACATATCCATCCTTATTTTTCTTTTGATGCATCAAATAAGTGAGTAATACCAGTTTAAGTAGAAGAAAAATATAAAAACGAATGTACTTTTGAGTACATTTTATGCAAGCAAACTATGAAAAAACTATCTGGCCAGCTCAGAAACACTTTAGATATAGATTATTCATTGTTCAAATATGTGTTTATATAGAAGATATTATGCAGATTGTACTTAGGGTTAAGTTTTTACAGCCATTCTTATAAAAAACTGTCAGGCGTTTATGCAGCTAAGACAATGATTTTGCCAGGTCATATTTTATGGAATGTCTCCTAAAGACTATCTGAAGTTCTGCAGCTTATTATTTTTTAATCTTTAGTAAAAAAAATAAAAAATAAAAAAACCTTTTTGGAATATTTAGAAATAGTTTAAAATCAGTGCATTGATCATTATGTACAATAACAAGTGAAAAAACAAAAATAAGAAAATCAGAAATAATTTGTATATTATTTCAATGAAGAGGAAATTGAACAATAAATCAACAGTGCAAAATTATATACAGTAATTTACAAAATGAATTGAAATATAAACACGAACAGTGCAACATTATATACAATAATTTACAAAATGAATTGAAATATAAACAGGAACAGTGCAACATTATATACAATAATTAACAAAATGAAGGGCTCAATGTACTTTACAGTTCTGATTCAGGCAGAGTGTGGTACATTCTGAAACAGTTCCTGTCCAGCTGCATGCAAAGCCCCACCTTACACTCCTCACACTGCCAGGGAGTGCAGCGTTTGCAGAGCACACACTGACGCCGTCACATGCTGGCCTTTTGGCGTTTTGATTGTCCAGAGCTGGTGGGGACAGGGAGGTGGTTGGATGTGGGCACTTTGGGCTTTGTTTTTAGGGGAACTCCTAAAAGCTGTGATGTGAGCATCTCCTGAAAGTCCTGCCTTGTGGGGGGTCTCTCGCCACGGATGGTCAACAGCTCTTTGCAAATGATAAAGCTGTTGGTTACAGCAATATCCAACAATGTGTTGGAAAACTGATGTACCACCTCCTCGTTTTCCTGTGGACCGTGTTAGTGCCCAGCAGCTGGTCAGACGTGTCCACTCCTCCCATGTAGCAGTTGTACTCACCCACCGCTGTGGGCCTGGGGATAGGCACCCGTTCATATGTGCCGTCTGCCTTCTTCCTCCACCGCAGCACCGTCTCTCCAGCGTACACCGAGTGGACATTTGTGCACATGGACACTTCCCTTGTGTCCATCCACTTTACAAATAAAAGATCCCCATCCCTCAACCAGCGAATGGACCCTTGTGGCGATTTCTTTGTCAGGGCATTCTCTGTTGTTGTGGGAACCCCGATCCTCCCCTGCCTGTAAGTTCCACAAGCTCCAAACCCTTGCTGACCCAGGTGGCGGAATAGTTGTGGGCTGGTGTAAAAATTGTCACAATAGACAATATACCCACTTCAAGTAGTCCTTGTTGACAAGGAAGGAAACGGCATCAAATGACAGTCCATTCACTGATCCTTTGGACTTGGACTTTCCGGTGTACAGCTGGTAGTCGAGGGTGTAGCCATTCTTGTGTGCCAGTACAAAAAATTTCAGGCCCCATTTTGTAGGCTAGTCCCTCATGTACTGCTTGAAGGACAGCCTTGTTTTTGTGGCTACCATGTGTTCATCCACTGAAATATCCTGTCAAGGATGGTAAACAGCCATGGAGCAGGTCCGGAGCATATCAAGAAGTGGCTGGACATGGTGAAGGGGGTCAAAGTCCTCAGTTCCCCTGGCTAGGTCATCATAGAAAAATTATGTGATGCTCTTGAACCTGTCCCGTGTCATGACAGTAGCGAGGAAGGGCACTTCAAAGATAGTCTGTTTTCTCCAGAAGTCTGTCATTTTAGGGAGGTTCATCACTCCCATGTAGAGCAGAAGACCAATAAATTTCTTTAGCTCTTCAGGGATAACGTCAGTTCAGTGATATTTTCTCCTCCTCTCCAGGTGTCGAGCAGCATTTTTGTTTGTGTTGGAAGATAGTAGCCTCCACACCTCTGCATCAAAAAACAGAGGAGTTTGTATCCCACTATTTACAGGAGCTTGGATTCCTGGTGTGCGCCTGGGAACAAACTTCAGTTTTGGTGGCGCCACATCAGAATCCTCTTCTGTCCTCCAAGCCCTGGAAGTGGGACTAGGTGGTGTGCGGCTCCTCAGAGTGCCCCCCCTGTGACCACCAGATGGCCCATCTCTCAAATTCATACTGAAAAACAAAAAAAAACAAAAAAATTATTTTTGTATGATAACATTGTGATAAAAAGACAGATTTGCTTCAGTTTATTACTTACACGGGTGAATCTGGCAGGATAGTCTCTCCTTCGCTCACTGCCCCATTCTCCTCAGCACTGTCCACCTCCATGGAGACACTCTCCTCTATGAGGTGCTGTAGTGGCTTGGGTAGTCGTGCTGACCTCCTCAAACAATCCTGCTTCAGTATTGTCCCAGAAGCTGGACTGTGGGGTGACCTGCTCCTCTCACCTCTCTTTCTCCCCCGTTGCCTCAAAGGTTCCATGACAAGGCTTGTTGTAAAAAAAAAAAAAAAAACATGATGTAGTTGTTTGACAGTTGCAATAACAATGTTGTAATAAATTATATCAGTAATTATCAATGAACAATGTGTTTTGAGCCTGCATGTGCCTGTTCTACCTCCTGTAGAACATGGAGCTAGAACATGCACTGTCTGAATGACTCACAGCAGATTTTATTTGGTGCTTCTATTTTGCCAATGAATTTGTCCACAATGCATTTATAATTCAGTGCTTATATGTCTAATGCTTTTACATATGCATACACTAGATCAGTATTTTATTTGCAATATAGTAAAGGATATTATTTTTGGTGCTCCAAAAACTTCTACTCGCGCCAATATTTCAACTCGCACCAAGTAGCTTAACTCCCGTGAAATACATATTTGCGCACGTAGTATCTACACCAGTACTGTACTTTGCACTACTTTACAGAGATGGCAGATTTACTGTAACATACAAGCCTTCTTTGCATGCTAGCTATTATAATTTAGATAATGAAATGGCGTCTTTGGCGACACTTACCTGGAGTGAGAGGGAGAATCCCTGCAGCACCTGCGCTCTGATTGGTCATTCTCGATGGAAAATGTAAGCACATTACCGTAATGACATTAACATATTTAAAGAGCCCCATGCCTCTGCTTTCAGACACAGTTTGAATGTACATGATCGGACAATTGGTTGCGGAGTTACGGTAATAGAAAATTCCATAACCGCAAATCTATCGCTGGCGATAGCATCCGACACTATAGAGTTAAGAAACTCTACCAATTCCTCATCAGCCTGAGTCTTACTAACACTATCCACCAACACTGCGCGAGACAGGTCAACTCTAAGATTTTCAAACACTTCCATGATTAAGATGAACAACTGTTTAATAATTACTGCCCAACCTCCTGGCTAGCTCGCCACAAAATGTGTAGCATTTACCTCTTAATATGCAAATTAGACTGAGCAATAAAAGTGGCAAACAAAATGGTAAGGTTTAATTATTGGTAAGATAGGCTAAAATCAGAAGCTCTGGTTTCGCTCTGGGAGGTTGGGGATCAGTAACAATAAACACTGAGACCAGAATTTAAATACAGGTACCTTTGTATTTTTTTTTTTGAAAATGCAAGAGTGAAGAAAATGTACATATTTACAGTGAACAATTAGATACGAGGTCATGACCTTGAATAACAACATGAGTAACATTGAAAAAGGGTAATAAATATCAGTGTACATCAGTCAATGAATGAAACTATACAACAAAAACCCGAAATCCCACCCAGAGTTCATATGGTAGGCCCTAGGTGAGGGCAGTGGTTATAAAGATGTTCTGGTGTTAAAGTCCATATGAGTGATCAAATGTTATTTGTGAACAAAGTGCGTTTGTGCATCAGGGTAAGAGTTCTTTTGCAGCAGTATGTGTGATGAGCAATGGGAGGCAATGGGCAAAGAGGGTTTTATCTCCTACCGCACTGGTGGAGTTGATTGTTGGTGAATTCGGCTTCCTGGGTTAAGCTCGCCATCATTTAGAATCAGGAACAAAGGAAAAAAAGACCCGGCCTGTATAAATAACAGGACCAGTGAATTAGCTGCTAATGCATGATCAACAGTATTACAATATTTCTTATAAATACTCAAAATGTTTAAAAATACAAATGGCATTTAAAATGTTAAAGTGCACTCTAATTCAATTATAATTCAAGTAGACAAACAATTGCAATTGTTAAAATGAACAAACATTAATTTCATAAAACATAGTTACTTTTTAATAACTAGCCATGTTTGCGTTAGTGGCTGTATAAACCACGCGGACCCGAAGGCTATTGTTAGCATTACCCTGCTAACAAGCGCTCATAGAAAACAAAGGGCATTAGCTGCTAATGCTAAGCTAATGTTAAGCTAACCATGGAAAATGCATGTAGCGCGGCTAGCGCCGAGTTAGCACTAAAGAAAGCAAACACTCACCAACTCTTAGTGACTATATTAACATGCCACTCGCTTCATTTTGGCTCTGCTTCTTCCACACGACATCTATAAAGGTTTGGCACAATTAGTGATGGGTCCAGCGACACTGACGCGCCGGCGCATGTGTCGAGCTTTTAGAGCGAAGCCCCGCATCGTTGCGCGTATCGCTTTAAGGAAAAGTCACGTGACCGATACAGCCGCTGTCTCGCTCGTCTCCGACTCACCAAACTGTGTTTAAAAGGACCGTATCTGCATCTGGCAACGGGATGACTCACTGTGTAAAGTTACCCGTCCAAAGATTAAAAAAGACTTTCCCTTCTACATAAAGAAAATGGAGCCCGAGGGAAAAAGAAAACATTCTGCTGTGTGGGATCATTTTGATCTTTTAACAGAAAATAAGGTAACCGTATTTCCTTGTTTCCACTCGATCTATCAGAATTAAAAATACAAAACACACACACACACACAGCAATGTGACTCAGTATAAATTGTTTATTTCATTTTATGCAGGTTAAATGCCGCATCTGTTCGACAGAATTATCATATATCAATAAAAGCACCTCCTCGATGCTCCGGCATTACAGAGCAAAGCATGAAACTGAGGAGGTGCCAAATACACCCAGAATGAACTCAGGTATACAGACATTGAAGTGCTTCTCATGGTTGCTATATTAATATATGTTTTTATTCATTTGAACATCAAGCATCTAGGAAGACTGCTTTGGATCAGGCAGTCCTGAATTTTATTATAAAGGACTGCCAACCCCTCAGCATTGTGGAGAGTGAAGGGTTCAGGGAGCTCATTCACCTCCTTGACCCATCATACGTTTTGCCAACCAGAAAGGTTTGTTCAGTTAAATATTACATGATGAGTAACATCAGCTACATACATACATATATATATATATATATATATATATATATATATATATATATATATATATATATATATATATATATATATATATATATATATATATATATATATATATATATATATATATATAATACATTTGTTAAGCACTGTATACTTATTTTGATTTCGTTTCATTTTCAGACTGTCAAAGAAATGGTGCACAAAAAGCATACAGAGGAACTCGAACGAGTGAAAATGGAAGTACAGGCAGCTGTGGCAGTGAGTATAACAGCTGACACGTGGACCTCTTTGAACATGGAGGCTTACTTGGCTCTTACCTGTCACTACATTAATGACAATATGCAGTTGTGTACATCTGTGCTGGGAGTGAAACACTTTCCACAAAGTCACACTGCAGACAATTTGGCCCAATTCAAAAGGGGCATAATGGCTGAGTGGGCCATAACAAATAAGGTAAGGTGTCTTGTGACCGACACAGCACCAAATATGATTGCAGCAGCAAGAACTCTCCAAATTCGACATTCAGTTTGCATTGCACACAAACTCAATTTAATAGTTAAGAAGTCATGTGATCAAATCCCTGAACTTTCATCCATCAGACACAAATCTAGACAAATCGTATCATTTTTCAGGTCCAGCACTACAGCCAAAGAAAAGATTGCTCAAGTGCAGCAACAGATGGGACGGCCTGCCCTGAAACTTATCAACGAGGTACCAACCCGTTGGAACAGCACATATCAGATGCTGTCAGGGCTACATGATGAGAAAGAACCAGTGTGGGTGTCTCTTGCCTCTCTTCAAACAGACTTGACTCCACTTACGGCTGATGAGTTTAACATCTTAAGGGAAGCACTTCTGGTGCTGGCCCCTTTCCATCAGGCCACAGTGGAGTTGTCTGAGGAGAGGAGAGTTTCAGGCTCAAAGGTCATCCCGATGATGAAAATGCTATATTGTGCACTTGAGCGAAACTCTTTACATTTACACTCAAGCAGCCACACATCTCCACGACCAACTTAGACGTCGTGTCACAGACACTGCTTCTAATCTGGAGACAAGTGTGTGGACCCTATCAACACTTCTTAACCCCAGATTTAAAACACTCGGTTTTCGTAGTTCCTCCAAGTGCAGTGAGGCAATTAACCGACTAAAAATGGAGTGTGCTGCGGTAATTGCCGCACAGCATCTGAGCCACAGCCTGGACCTTCATCAGAGCAGTCACCCACTTCAGGCATGTTGTTCAGTGTTATCAGATTATTTGTGCATTTATTTTGTTGCTAATATGTACCAATTTGGAGTAGATGGCAAAAACTAAAATTCTAACGTATTTATTTCAGATAACTTGTGGCAGCTATTTGACGATGAAGTTGGCAGACAATCCAATACCAATGCAACAGCAGACTCCATCACTGAGGTCCAGCACTATTTGGCAGAGGGAAACCTTCCAAGATCAGAGGATCCATTAAAATATTGGGGAAACCAAAGAAACGCATATCCAAACCTATTCCAGCTATCAATGCAATTTTTATGTACCCCAGCTTCATCTGTTCCCTGCGAGCGCATCTTTTCAAAAGCTGGAGAAATAACATTAAAAAAAAACGCAATCGACTGAATGCAACATTGGATCAACTTCTTTTTTTGAATAAAAATCTTTTAATACAAAAAACTCTGTGAGTGAATGACATTTAAATTGGGAAATTACATTCACAACACTTTCACTTTAACTTTCACATAAGATATAAAATAATACAGGATATGTAATACCTTAAATAATATTATCTGAGTTATTATATATCCTGTATGTCATATGTTTAGGTCATTGATTCAGTGTGTCTTGTGAGTCTCAACCAAGTGGCCTGCAATGATGTACACCTTAAGATCCAGCAGAGGTCAGTATAGAGCACAGCAACACTGTACCGACACAGTATCAATACAGTTTGGTAAATGTGTCGAAACGCTTCATGAGGCCTCATATATCAGGCGATGGCTACACAGAATAAACGAGTTTTAACAAAGTTTGAGCAACACTACTGACCTGCTGCAGCCCTCTCAGGTGCTACCCCCACGCCCCGAGACCGCACGATCCGCCATGATTAAAACTATTAGGTCACGTGACTCACATGCATCACGTGACCACTGAACTCCTCGGAGCGGTTCATATAAAGGAGATTCATATGAGGCAGTGACAGGATAAAATTACATATTATATTTCTGCTATTATATGCAGGGGTCACACTTTACATGAGTCCTATGCCAGCCACTGCAGCCTGCCTGTTCCTCCATTATGATAACACAAAGAAAAAGTGTTTCTCAAATTTCTGCTTCATTATGTTCGTGTCTTCCAGTATACATCTGAACTCTTGTGTTCTGTCAATAACATGTTCCACTTTTTGATGTTCTGTATTGTTTTGTCTTTTAAAGTATCTGCATTGAAGCTTGGCTCTTGAAATGGCCTTCCACAACACAGCGATGCTTTAGATCAGACGTGCCCAAACTTTTTTTTATTGAGGGCCACATCTCAAAACATATTCAGAGTGGAGGGCCACAGACCAGTGATCAATGCGGTGATTTATACACAGCTTTGACAGAGCCAGTGTATATTATTAAGGCTGGAAACACATTCATTTTAGGTCTGTATCACACTGCAATGTCATGTTTGAGGATATAGTGGTAGAAAGTGTTTAATTTGCTGTTAAAAGTACTGCTTATGATCAGTAGGCCTTCTCCAGTTCAGCAGGAGGCCTGAGGGCCAATAAAAACTGGCCGTATTTGGCCCCTGGACCATAGTTTGGACACTTCTGCTTTAGATCTACTATTGTTGTCAGATGATAACAGTAGAAGGGTCCCAGAAGGATTTAAAATCACGTTGTCATTCTTCTCAACTGTTGCTGAGGCTACAGTGTTATCCGTAGCCAAGTTATGATCTGAAATGACTGTTCTGTAATCCATCAGAATTAACAAAGCTAATATTCATCACAGGCACTACTCCACTCAATGATTCTGTTTTTAAATCTTTGCTGATGAAGCAGATTTGTTTGGGTTACTTAGCAGTAGACCCTGGTAAAATCTCTTTTGAGATTAATAACTTTAACAAAATAAACCTTGTTAAAACGTAATGACATTCACACATTCAGAGTCTATAAACCAGAGAGCACTGATTAGTTGTACATAAAGTGGGATATTAC
This sequence comes from Periophthalmus modestus, assembly GCA_019594935.1. NCBI lineage: Eukaryota > Metazoa > Chordata > Actinopteri > Gobiiformes > Gobiidae > Periophthalmus > Periophthalmus modestus. Next base: position 1,400,287 of record JAIEZT010000016.1, on the reverse strand, counting down.
AGTTTAACAATTCAGTATTTGGGCAAGTTTAATTTGATCTGTGGCTAAACCACTTTAATACCAGTAGAGGGCGCTGTTGTCCTTCTATGCCTTGTGCCAGTTCCTTTTATTTTATATTAGTTATATATATATATTAGTTTATTATTAAGTATTTTCTAACAGTGCAGCGCTACATCAAACTGATGTCTTAATTTACTAAAGCGAAGGTAAATGACATGTGCCACCAGGGGGCGTAAACACACACACACACACACGCACGCACACACGCACACACACACACACACACACACACACACACGCAACGCACACACACACACACACTGGGGACCTTATAAAATCTGTCACAGTCACATCTCAGGACTATCCTTTCCTGTGGATCTCATTAAACCTTCTGACTTTATGTTTCAGACTCTTGTTCCTCTTTGACTCTTACACCAGAAACAAACTTTCTTACATTATTCTTCATTTTTAATGATAAAAAAAATGTCACTTCTTTTGTTTCCTCAAACCAGCCCAGAAGAAAGTTCTGTAAAATAAACCTGAGTGTGTCAGAGCTGCACATGTTTAATCCTCAAACTCACTGTCCAGATCTTTATCCAGATTTAACAGTTTCATGTCGCATTGTTGTATGTGACATAAACCAGTACGAACATTTAAATGTGTATTACTTAGCGGACTCCATTTTCCATTCTCCATTTTTGGGACACGGCCTCAGCGTCAGATAGTCTGAGTATCCATTATGATCCCGCTCCCTGGACCGGCTCAGCTCCTCTGTCTCCAACCCTACATTCCACGACTGATACAAATCACCTCAGACCCCGTTGCTCTCACTCTGCTCCTGGACCACACAAACTCCTCGATCGATTTACCTTCATTTGCACATGTAAAACTGTTATAAACATTGTTAAACTTTTCCCCGAGTTCTGTCTCTTTGGTCCCTCCATACAATAATGACATCTAGTGTAGACAAAAAGCATTGTCACATTCTAGTCATGTTTACTATAAGCATTTTTAATTACAGCTATTAAAAGTGTGGCTGTTTTAATTGAATGTTTTTGCAAGGAGAATCGGTGCAAAATGAGGCTTTCTACTCAACTCAGTTTATTCAGCTGATCAGTTACAAGGCTGTAACAAAAACTGAGGAAGACTAAAAGTAATTAAGATTCTGTTAATTGAAATTCTGCTTAAAATTATAAACCATGGTCAAGATTTTTTTGTGAGTTTTGTGAGTAAGTTGTAGTTGTAGACAAACCAAAAAAACATACCTGGAATTATGTTTTGTTTAATTTATGTATGGGTCCTGCATATAAGAGGTCTCCCAGCCTCAGCACATTGTAATCCATGAAGCTATAGGTGCAAAATAAGTATAATGAAGAAAATGCTAAATTTGGCTGGACCATGACTAGAACTGGACAAAATCCTCATCAATCAATGGTAAAAACACAACACCATTAACTACAATACACCATCAATTAATGATAAAATCAGTGTTGACCTGTTTTGTGTAAGGTATCATCTGATTGACATGAATTGGCAAAGATACATGACCAAAGGAATAGTCTCAATGGCTAAAACAATAATAGTTAACAAAAGGAATGCCTACAAGGACGATTAAGGATGTAATTATTTCAACCTCCTTGAGCTGTGATGATCATTTCCTTGAAGGAGCGACACCTATTCAAGAAACTGAACTTAAGCAACATGAATTTACCCAACCTCAAAGCCAGATTCTACAGATTTTTGTACATTTTCATAGGGCAGTAACAATGAGTGTGTTTGTTCTACATGTACTGCAGTCCTTGGAGTATTCTGCAAACACAATATTAATTAAAACTGCAAGCAGTGATAAAGGCCCTTGCCACTGCGGGGTACATGCCACCGAAAAGTTTGTGTCTCTGCTCCCCACTTACATCAACCTTCCCCCCAAAATGAGCATCTAACAAATACTACTCCGTTCATTCCAATGAGAGCGTTTACGGCATTTTCCCACCTGCACAATTGGAAACAGGGGTGTCTTCATTAGCTTTTTTGTTCAGTATGATGAATCAAATATGTGTGCTACATTTCAATGCTCTATGACAAACACATTTTTACTGCTGCAAATAAGTATGTGAACACCTGTCTATCAGCTAGAATTCTGACCCTCAAAGACCTGTTAGTCGCCTTTAAAAAGTCCACCTCCACTCCACTTATTCTCCTAAATTAGAATCACCTGTTTGAGGTCATTAGCTGCATAAAGACACCTGTCCCCCCCAGACAATCAGTAAGACTCCAACTACTAACATGTTCAAGACCAAACAACTGTCAAAATGCACAAGAGACAAAATTGTAGACCTCCACAAGGCTGGAAAGGGCTACGGGGCAATTGAAAAAAGATCCAGTGTTTGAGCAATTATTAGAAAATAGAAGAAGCTAAACATGATGTCAATCTCCCTCGGACTGGGGCTCCATGTAAGATCTCACCTCGTGGAAGGTGGGGAATCAACCCAGAACTACACGGGAGGAGCTGGTCAATGACCTGAAAAGAGCTGGGACCACCGTTTCCAAGGTTACTGTTAGTAATACACTAAGACGTGATAGTTTAAAATCATGCAGGGCACAGAAGGTTCCCCTGCTTAAACAGCACATGTCCAGGCCCGTCTTAAGTTTGACAATGACCATTTGGATGATCCAGAGGAGTCATGGGAGAAAAGTCTTGTGGTCAGAAGAGACCAATAGAACTTTTTGGTCTTAATTCCACTCGCCGTGTTTGGAGGAAGAAGAATGATGAGGACCATCCAAAGAACACCATCCCTACTGTGAAGCAGGGGGGTAGGAGCATCAGGCTTTGGGGGTGGTTTTCTGCACATGGGACAGGACGACTGCACTGTATTAAGGAGAGGATGACCGGGGCCATGTATTGCAAGATTTTGGGGAACAACCTCCTTCCCTCAGTTAGAGCGTTGAAGATGGGTTGTGGTCTTCAACATGACAATGACCCGGAGCACAGCCAGGAGAACCAAGGAGTGGCTCCGTAAGAAGCGTTTCAAGGTTCTGGAGTGGCCTCGCCAGTCTCCAGACCTAAACCCAATAGAAAATCTTTGGAGGGAGCTCAAACTCCTTGTTTCTCAGCAACAGCCCAGAAACCTGACTGATCTAGAGAAGATCTGTGTGGAGGAGTGGGCCAAAATCCCTCCTGCAGTGAGTACAAACCTGGTGAAAAACTACAAGAAATGATTTGACCTCTGTAACTGCAAACAAAGGCAACTGTACCAAATATTAACATTGATTTTTTTCAGGTGTTCAAAGACTTATTTGCAGCAGTAACATACAAATAAATTATTTAAAAACTCATACAATGTGATTTGCAGATTTTTTTTTTTAGATTATGTCTCTCACAGTGACATGCTCCTAAGATGAACATTTCAGACATTTCCTCCATGATTTCTAAGTGGGAGAACTTCAAAATCACAGGGTGTTCAAAGACTTATTTGTCTCACTGTATCTTGTACAAAGAGCTACAGTATAATAACGACATCTAGTGTAGACAAAAAGCCTTGTTACATTCTAGTGACGTTCACCATAAGCATTTTAATCACAGCTATTAAAAGTGTTTGCTTTGATTCAATGTTTTGCAAGTAGAACCATACAAAATGAGGCCATGTTTCTACTCAGTTTCTTCAGCAGGTCAGTTACATGTCAGTGACGAAAACTGAAGATGAGTAAAAGTGATTCTGATTCTGTGAGTCTGTGATTTTGCTGATATACCTGGAATCGTGTTTTGTTTAATTTATACAGGTTTTGGTAATCCTGCATTTAAGAGCTCGAAAGATGTGACCTTCACTAACCCAGCCTCAGCACATTATCCATGAAGATATACAGGTGCAAAATAAGTATAAATATGAAGAAAATGTAAAAACTGGACTAAACCTGGACTAAATCTGGAATTCAAACTTGATCAAACCCTAATCTATCAATGCTTAACAAGAAGTCAATAACTACACAACACCACCAACTAATGATGAGCTTAAAGGAAGTGTTGACCAGTTTTGTGTAACGTGCCATGTGAGTCTTGATGGCTATAAAAATAATAATTAACATAAGGAATGCCAACGAGGATGATTAAGGATGTAATTACTTCAAGCTGCTTGAGCCAAGATGATCATTTCCTAGAAGACGTAATGTATATTCAAGATAAATTTAACTGAAGCAACATGAATTTACCCAACCTCAAAGCCAGATTCTACAGAAGTGTGAGTTTGTTCCACATGTGCTGCAGTCCTTGGGCTAATTTGCAAGCTCAGTATTAATGATGGTGAAAATCTTGGCAAGTTCTAATAATAATAAATAAACCAAGGGCAACTTCTTCCTGTCAGATGCCGCTAAACCTGGGACTTGAGTTTACCTCTTATCACCCAGATCACTTAATAATAATGCACTGGATTTGTATAGCCCCTTTCATAACACCAAAACTTAAACAGTTTTCATGTTAGACGAGGTAAGTCTCTTGCCTAAGGTCACAGTGGCAGGGTCTGACACAGTCATCTGGTCAAAGGCAGAAGAAAATGTCACTCAGGTGGAAACGGGCTGTACCATGTGAAAAAGACTGTTCATATGTGAATGAAAACATCAGTGAAACTCTGAAATAATGACGTCATAAAACCACAAGCTTTAAATGTTGTCACCAAGTTATTACATTGTCACATTTGATTTTTGTTCAGGCACAATGTACTGCACCTTTTCACACTTCTTTACACCTCGATGTACAAGTCAAAATGCAGATATTTGTTGTAAAATACCAGGTTATAGAGACTAGTCACTAATAAGAGTCATCAGGTCAAACTTTGTGAATTCACCTTTTACAAATTCCATGGAAGAAAACAATACAATCAGTAGGTGAAAGGTGGATCGGCTGGTGTCCTGGTGCAGCAGCAACAACCTGGAGCTCAACGTCCAGAAGACAGTGGAGATGATTGTGGACTTCAGGAAAGTCACAGCCCCCCCGCCCCCCCCCTCGCCTTGACTGACTCCCCCATCACCACCGTGGACTCTTTCCGCTTCCTGGGCACCTGCATCACCCAGGACCTCAAGTGGGAGCCGACCATCAGCTCCCTCATCAAGAAAGCTCAGCAGAGGATGTACTTCCTGCGGCAGCTGAGGAAAACCAAGCTGCTGGTCCAGATGATGGTGCAGTTCTACACGGCCATCACTGAGTCCATCCTCACCTCCTCCATCACTGTGTGGTTCGCTGGGGCCACAGCCAGGGACAGACAGAGACTGCAGCACATTGTGCGCTCTGCTGAGAAGGTTATTGGCTGCGGCCTTCCATCTCTCCAGGACCTGTACGCCTCCAGGACTCGGGGGCGAGCAGGTCGTATAGCAGCTGACACTTCTCACCCTGGACATGGACTATTTCAGCCACTTCCCTCTGGCAGGAGGCTACGGTCCATCAGGACCAGAACCTCTCGTCATAAGAACAGTTTCTTCCCCTCTGCTGTTTCCCTCATGAACACTTCATAAACCTGCACTGAACTGGACACTTCATAACACTGGTCACTTTAATAAACCATGTTGCACTGTTGTTGTTGTTTTGATGCCACTATTGTATATATTTCTACTATTGTATATATTTCTACTATTGTATATATTTCTACTATTGTATATATTTCTACCTCCTGCATGCCCTTATTTGTATTTATTTAGTGTGTTTTTTTGCGTGTGTGTTGTTGTATGTCGCACTTTATCACCGAAGTAAGTTCCTAGTCTGTGAGCTCTGCTCACGGACAATGGCAATAAAACTTCTTCTGATTCTGAGGACTGTTACATCACCTGGGATTATGACATCATCACACACTAGACTCTTGGGGTTGTGTTTTCCGGATGAGCGTTCCTGTACAAACAGGGCCATACACATGAGTACATCTTCTCCAGTTATTTGATCAAACATCTTCATACTGTACATCCATTACTTGTTGGATACATCAAACTGCTGCACCACATTTAGCTTTATGTTTGAAGCAGAGTCATCCCTTTATCTGCAGTGGAAATCTGAAAATGGATGTTCTTCAGTTTCACAGTCAGACACATGTACTACCTGTCGGTCCTGGTTTAGTCCTGTTTCTGGACATTTGGTTTAAGGATTATTTTCTTTTATGGTTAGGTAAACACATCATACAAAGGAGTGCTCTCAAGTAACAACAGTTTACTATTGTTATAGTAGAGACGTAACTTAGTCATTATTACGGCCGTAATAATTGTATTGCACAATCTTCTGTGAAGTTGGTGTGGCCGAGCTTCTAAGAAAATCTCTCATTTTGAGGATATAAAAATCAAGCATCAACTATCAAAATGAAGACCTTGGCAAAAAAAAAAACTTGCTTTCTAATATTTCATGCTGTACTGCATACACTAATATTTTTTGTGCTCTTATTCCTACCAATAGATACTTATAGTCATAGTTTCTGCCCTTTTACGAGGTAGGTTTGAAATATGCTGCTCTCTCTTTCATATTTTTACTTGGAAATTGTTTTAATTCAGCATTTTCAAATATTGACAAAATATTATCAGCACATTATATAACATTAAGTAATATCTGGATTGTCTGGACTGTCAGCAATTGATATTTAACCAGACAGACTCACGAGCTACACTGTGTATTGCAGATTGCTGGACTGGATGGTTTAACAGAGATGATCCCAGTGGATCAGGAGACTGGGAAACCCTAGAAAATCTTTACCATGAAAACCCTGGGATGATCTGCAAGAGGCCTCTTCGTATTCAAGTCAGGACTACATCTGGGCAGAGTGTATCATCAACAGGGGACGTCATTGCATTGTAAGGGTTTAAACACGTCACAGCAATTTTTGTTGAATGAGTTATGTTTTCTTTTCTTTTTAATGACTGAATTTTCTTCAACAGGTCAGACACAAGCAATGACTTTGTCTGCAAAAACTCCAGGTGTCAGATACAGATATGAAGAAAATGTAAAAACTGGACTAAACCTGGACTAAACCTGGAACTCAAACTTGATTAGACCTTGACTAAAACTTGATCAAACCCTAATCTATCAATGGTTAACAAGAAGTCAATAACTACACAACACCACCAATTAATGATGAGCTTAAAGGAAGTGTTGACCAGTTTTGTGTAACGTGCCATGTGAGTCTTGATGGCTATAAAAATAATAATTAACATAAGGAATGCCAACGAGGATGATTAAGGATGTAATTACTTCAAGCTGCTTGAGCCAAGATGATCATTTCCTAGAAGACGTAATGTATATTCAAGATAAATTTAACTGAAGCAACATGAATTTACCCAACCTCAAAGCCAGACTCTACAGAAGTGTGAGTTTGTTCCACATGTGCTGCAGTCCTTGGGCTAATTTGCAAGCTCAGTATTAATGATGGTGAAAATCTTGGCAAGTTCTAATAATAATAATAAATAAACCAAGGTCAACTTCTTCCTGTCAGATGCCGCTAAACCTGAGACCTGAGTTTACCTCTTATCACCCAGATCAAATCCTTACAGACGATCATCAGCAGCATTACTTCATGATTCTAATTCCTCTGATTAAAAACAATGATGGTGATTATAACTAGATTTTCTAAACACATTTGTATAAAAAATGTTGAAGATATAATGATGTACAAATATAAATAAATAAAATTTGTTCTTACACTGGTTTTATTACTTGGTGTGATGACTTGGATTTAGATGCTGCTAAAACCGTGCTTACAAATATTTAGACGTGTTTTTTTTAGACATCCAACTTAAATTTAATGTGAATAGAAAGTACAGCTTTTGAGGAAGTTGATCTGTCTGTTCTTCAGTTTTGTGTAATATTTGATGAGTCCTTTATTGAGAGCCTCCTGTGTTTTTCTTTTATTTGCCGGTTTAACAGCCTCTCTGTGAAAGACAAGAAGAGTCTTAATTCTACTGTTAAAATGTGTAAAATCTCGGGAGGGCAGCAGACTTGGTTTCTTTTTGTAGCACATTTTACAAAAAGCCAATGTCATAAGAGCACAGAGTCATGAGTGACACAGACATGTATGACTGATTATTTATGTTTCCATTTGTGGTATTGTAATCTTATTGTCTTATTCTGTAAAGCCCTTTGCATTACTTTGTGTATGAATTGTGCTGTACAAATAAACGTGCCTTTCATACATGTCATGTTCTTATTGGGGCTGGACTGACTCAAAGCTCCTCTTTGTTCAGAATTGCTCCACTCTGTGCTGAATGTTTTGTTAAAGTTTTGTTTTGTAAAGTTTTGAAGAGTCACACACGGGTCAGACATGAGATCAGAGCATTTGGGGAAGGTGCCGTGATGTATCTTTAGACGTGCAGATTCACACAGACACCAGCGGCTCAGCTTTACGGGGAGAAGGTCTGAATCTCCAAAAAAAGAAAGGTGGACACGGAAAATAGAGAAAAGAAGAATGGACTGATCAGTACTTGTTCATCCTACCAGACTGCAGCACAAAACCCTGTGTCTCATCACTGTGTCTCCGAATCTGCAGTCCAGGCACAAAGAATCAGCCATTTACGTGCAAGATATGATCGTTCCACCAGAATCATGGTCAATTCATTCACTGCACAACATCGAGCTGGGGCTGAAAGAGCAAGTTAGTGAAAGATGCTGAATCTTTCTGGATCCAGTTAGTTTCAGAGACATTTTTCCCAACACTAAAGAAAGTGGCCCTGTTCATATTGTGTATGTTTGGTTCAACATTCTGCTGTGAAGCTGCTTTCTCCACAATGAACATCATCAAACACAAATACTGTCCCAGGCTCGTGACCCCCTCACATGAGCTGGAGGACAACAGCATCCAGCCCTGGATTTAGATGCAAAGCAACAAAGAGCTGACTTCTCTCGGGAAAAGTCAAATGCTTTGTTAGTTCAAATTATTTATCAATGTTCAGTGTTGTGTAGTTTTGTGTAGCACTTTTTAAAATTTTGATTCACATTCCAGTTAAAAAGAATGTTTTTGTTTTACTTTGAAATAAACATGTAATTTATTTTCATAATTAAATGCACAACTTAAAAAACTGTGTTATCGTTACAAATGTTAAAACTGGAACTGAAAATAAAACAGAAGCTTCAGACCTTCACTTGTCGATTTTTTTTAAAATTCGGACCTCAGTGATATTTCATTTGTGGCCCCTGGCTTAAACGAATTGCCCCTAGAAAGATAAATAAAGTCATCCGAATAAAAAATGGGACAAAGTAAATTCATTTGGACAATATTCTTTCCCAAGTTTGCTGCTATTGAGCATCATCCAAAATCTGGCTCCTCCTTCCCTCAAAGAGTTTCTTGAAGTTCAAATGTAACAACCGCAGTCAAAAGAACTACCACTAGAGGGCAGTGCAATACTGTGAGATGCAAAATAACCTTTGCCATTTTATCAATGGAGGAAACAATGGAGTAAGTATCAAACAAACCTGATCATTCAAAGCAACTGTCCCAGAGAAGAAATGTTAAAGTTTTAAGAAGAAGGAAACTTTTTGTCTCCATGGTGGTGCTGCTTTACTCGAACATTCCATAAAATGCCATAGAACTTATCAATTTCCAAGCAGAAGGCTCCTTCAAAACATGTGTTTTTGGCAATAAAAATGTAATTGAATAAAAGAGAAATGGTTTGTTTGCATTATACAGTGAAACAAAGGCAAATCCATAACATTTTCATGAGATAAGTAGGTGGCAGAATCTCCATCAGAAAACTTCAGGTCTTCCTTTTTTGCCATGGTCACAATGTAGTTGCTTCAGACCCTTTTCCGTTGGGGGGAGATTTGGAGCAGATTGGTACAGTCTGATGGTGTAAATACTGTCTAACGTTATGTGTCCCGGGCCATTTGAGAGACCCAAATCGGGCTATGCAAGGTACAATCTCCCAAATGGGTGTAGCCCAGACTGGTGCCAGCTCTACTTTAGCCAAGGGGGAAAAACCCATTGCAGATCTATGATTGAACAAGAGAAGCACACACCGCCAACTGTCAAGCAGTTTCAAGGCAAACCAGTCTGGGCACCAGAGCCAGAGCGAAGCAGAATGGAGCCTTATCCAATGTAAATCATCAGAGTATCGGGTAACCAACAAATTGGTTAAGTATTTCCTTTGTTGTGTTTATAAACAGTAACAGTCACTCAGTCGCTGGGAGTGGACACGTTCAAGAATGCAAATACCACTTGAGAGATTATTTTCGGTTTCTGAGCAGGTTTTGCAATATAAGCTTTACATATACCAGAGATGTGCGGTCAGGTGAGGCAGGTGAGGCCTCACCTGTCATCACAGAGAAAAATAAATGAAATAGTTTATTTATATTTACATATTTATATATATTTATCCAGTCATTTGTACAATAAAGTTATTTTCTATTTAACTTTGCAATTGTATTCTTTTTTTTACTCTAAATCACAGAATTTTTACGTTTAATGTTGAAATCCTGAGAAGAGACACAGTGAGGCCGTTCGTGCCTCACATGGACTGACTGTGCTGTGCTAAGCTGCTGCTTTAACTCTTTACGGGCTGAGCACATTATAGCGGCTGTGAAAAGGCTCCGGGTGATGCACGCAGTTACCCTGCCTCATGTTAGGGGGCGCTCGTGAGCTCAGGGATTCTTGCAACTCCCACAGAATAGGGGCCGCAAACTACATTTTAGAGTTAGCAAGTCAACTTTAGCAATTCACTTTTTTCTTCATGTCTAGCCCTGCTTTTTAAATGGAGGAAGATACATATTAAAGCTCAAGCAGTTTTCTAAACTGGACTTTCGGACGAAGCAGGAGGTTATAATTAAAGGACCGAGACCAACGCTAAAGGAGCTAAATGGTTTGCTCCAGACGACGGGACGAAAGACTCGCTCTTTTCAAACAGAGATGTACAAAATGGTAAGAAATTTAATGACTTCAATCCACTGAAAACTGGGGAACCAGAATAAGGATAAAAAACAATACAAAACCAGCTTTTTATTTCATACTATTAGAGCTATTTTATACAAACTTCAGAACTTTTATTTTAAAATTCTTTATTCTTGCCCTAAGTCACTGGGAGAGAAACTGACCCAGGTGTGGTGACACCTGGTTTATATGTTTGTAAATCTGATTGTGACGACATCAGTGCCTCATGAACCTCACCACACGTCACTGATACATACTGTGAGCTGTTTGTTAGAGAAATGGAAGACAAAACTAAAAAGCCATTCAAATCTAAGAAATGTACCAAAACCATGCCTCAGTGGAGGGGCAGTAGCTCTATTGTATTTTACTGGTGTTTATTGATGTGCATTGTCCCTTTTCAAATAAAATGAATAAATAAATAAGTAAATAAATAAATAAAGTATACTGCTGCGGTGCCTGTTACGACCCAAAGGGAGCAAACATTTTTATAAAGACACAGGGAAACAAAAGGTAAGGCTTCAGACCAACCCTGTACAGAGGCGTAGGAGCTCCCAGCGCAGCTACTTCACCCACCTCGTCTAGTGTGAATGTGGTGTGTGTGTGAGTGGTAAGTGGTGGTCAACAGGTCAGACACACACAGGGGCTTTGACGCTGTGACCATCAGGTTCAGAGTGTCGTGATTATAAAGTCTGTTCTCAAGAGTTTTTCTTCTTGTGCCAGTGTGCTGGACCAAATGGTTTGACCCCAGTGACATTGGAGAATAGGAACTAATATGTGACTTGAGCTGAAAGTCCAGGACAAATCTGTGACTGGAAACTTTACACTGAAGGTCAGAACAAGCTCAACAATTTCCCTGCTGTTCTCACTGGACACTCAATCCACATGAAGGTTCCTCATCATGTACAATATTTTTTTCTATAAATAAGAACAAAATTACTAGATTTAGCACTGTATACATTTTCAGGTACAGTCCCACTGAAAGTCTTGCCTGTTGCAATTGTGACCAGAGAGAACTGTCCATGTCATGTTTAGGCTTTTATTTATCACTGTTACATTTATCACTTAAATGTACTAGGCCACTGGTCACAAGATATCGCTTATCTTACTTATAAATAATGTATATATTTATATTTGGACTATCTACATGTTACTGGTGCTTGTGATAAAATGCATTTTTGGGTATAATTATTTGCTGTTGTATTTTTAACATGTACATTTGTATGTTATTCTATATTCGTGTTTAATTGTTTATGTTACAAACCGTTCTCAGGGCTGAAAGGAAGTAACAAGTTTTAAGTAGCTTTTTTACTTTTAATGTTAAGGTAAGTGAGGATGACAAAAACTTCAGCTAATTACAAACAAAAATCAACAAAAGGAGGCTCTTAGAGTACAAAACTTGAGTATTAGATTAAACACAAAAGTTCAAGATTTGAGTCACAAATTTTCAGTCCAATTTAACAAAGCTCACTAAGTTTCAACGTCTGTCAAGTGGCATGCCATCAGTACACAGAATCAGGCAGCAGTAGACTGAATGAGGCAGCAGCGAGTTGCAGGAGGCGGGTCCTTTTGAAAGGGTGCGCCACAGGTGAAGGATGTTGATTGGCCAGGCTGTTAATGTTTGCTCCAATCACATATCGAGCAGTGCTGTCAATCAGGTGGCAGCTGTGGGAGGAGCTGGAGGCCAGGTGCTGTAACAGTTTAATTGTTGTAATGAGCTTGTCAGGCTTGTCACAGCACTACACTATAATCATTATTCATTCACTTCCACACTTGGTGATAGGAAGCTACTATTGTAGCCACAGCTGCTCTGGGCCCTGACGGAGGCGAGGCTGCCAATCTGCGCCATTGGCCCCTCCGACCACCACCAATCATTCACACACACACCACTTTCATAATAGGCAATGTGGGGCAAGTGTCTTGCCTAAGGACACAACGACAGAACTTGGTCCAAGCAGGTTGCGGGACCAAAGAACACACACACCATATGAGGAGCTGGAGGCCAGGTGCTGAAACACTCTCCCCCATAAAATTCAACCTGAGGTATTTCACTAATATTACAAAATCATTAACGAAAATCATTTGCCAAATTCCCTTACCTACACTCGGGACAGGGCATCGGCAAACACATTGTCTGATTCCTTCTCATGGCGAATTTCCAAATGGAAATCCTGCACCATCAGCGCCAACCCCATCAGCCGCTGGTTCTGATTGTACCTGCGTGACAGAAATGTTAAGGGGTTATGGTCAGTAAGTACAGTGACAGGCTGAGAGCAGGACCCAAGGTACGCCTCGAAATGCTGGAGAGCAAGCAACATGGACGGCGTTTCCTTCTCTGTAGTGGAATATTTGAGCTGATGTTTATTGAACTTACGGGAGAAGTATCACACTAGGTGGTCTACACCTTCTGCATCCTCCTGCATCAGGGCCGCGCCTGCTCCGACCACGCTGGCATCTACCTCGAGTTTATACGGCTTGGAGGGATCCGGAGCAGCGAGCACCGGGGCATGACACAAGAGGGATGTAACGCTGTCAAAAGCAGATCTACACTCTGGAGTCCACTTAAACTCACTTTGGGGCTGAACAGATTTGTTAGAGGCAGAACGACACTGGAGAAATTTTGGCACCTGCCATGCCCAAGAAACGGCACAGCTCACGCCGGGTGGTGGAGGAGGGTAGGCACTTAGAGCGGCGACTTTAGCCTCTAGGGGACAAACTTGGCCCTGACCAACTTCACTTCTTCCTCAGTACCAGTGCAGGGAGGCAGGGTCAGAGGCAGGATCAAAGGCGAGGGTGCTGAGCCGGTCCAAGGAACAGGATGTTGACACGCGGACGATCTGGCGGTGAGTCGGGAGCGGAGTGCGAGCCGTGGTCTAGGGGTGAGACGTGAGTGCAGAGACAAGACGAGGAGAACAACACCGGTGCAGGGAAACAGGGTCGGAGGCAGGAGTGCTGAGCTGGTCCAAGGAGCGGGATGTGAACACACAGACAAACAGACACACAGACAAGCAGACGATCTCACCCTGAGTGTCTGGTCTTGGCTCCTCTTATCCACCACAGGTGTGATTAATGTTGATGGATGCCAGGTGCACACAGGAGGATCCAGGACTCCGCCCAGCTCCAGATTCAGACAGGTGAGGGAGGGAAGGAGCAACACACGAGGCAAGGAAACACAGGGACCATGACACAATAACCTTTTAGCAGATCTAATTTACTGACAAATTTAGCAGAACCCAGGTTGTCAATGCAATCGTCCATGCGGGGCCTGGAATAGGAGTCAGGGACAGTAACGGCATTAATTTTGTGGTAGTTGGTGATGAAGTGGGGGGAACCATCGGGTTTACCTATAACTAACAGGGTGAGCTCCACGCGCTTGTGCTGAGTTTGGCTAGACCGTGTTGTCACAAATATTCCGCCTGTTTCATTAATGAGCGTTTCACAGGGTTTACGCGATAGGGGTGCTGGCGAATTGGGCGTACATCTCCTACATCTATGTCGTGCGTTAGGACAGTGGTACGGCTTGGCACATCTCCGAAGAGACAAGGGTACTCATGAATTAAACTTATTATGTCAGACTGATGGTCTGGGGATAAATGAGTTAAATGAGAGGGCAGTGTTCTTAACGTTTCAGAGTTTGGAAGGAGCGCGTCTTGCTGTTTGCAGTTGCCTAAACCATCCTCATCAGGTGTCTGAGCGGCCACGGTTAACGCAGCCGCGCGCAGGGGCAGAGTTTTTGGTTCTGCTGAGTTTGGGTCACGAGAGGGATATAATTTTAACATGTTTACATGGCAGACGCGAGATTTGCCTTTACGGTCCGGAGTACTAATAATGTAATCTGTGTCAGTGATCCTTTGGCAAGACGAAGTTCAAATCTGTCAACTGGACAAATCGTTGTAGGAGTGAAGACGTTTCGCTGCTCATCAGATCAGTGATCCTTTGTTTAATCACGTACGGGCCGGAGAATTCGGACGAGAGCGAGTGACCTTGGCTGGGAAGAAGGACAAGCACTTTGTCACCAACATTAAAGTCACGTTTTACAGCCTTTCTGTTAAAACGACGCTTCATTTTTGTCTGAGCCTTGGCTAGAGTTATTTTGGCCAGTTTGTTGGCTTTCAGGACACGTTCACGAAATGTACTGACATAATCTAGTAGGTTATTAGGAGCAGAAGACGAGAACGAGGAAAGAAACTTTTCTTTTAATGCCTTCAATGGTCCACGAGAAGAGTGAGCAAAAACCAATTGCGCTGGACTGAATCCTAAAGATTCTGGCAAACAAAACAAACGGGACACCCTCATCCCAACTTCTACCCGTTTGGAGGCAATACTTTTTTAACATAGATTTTAAAGTTTGGTGCCAACGTTCCAACACGCCCTGGGACTCGGGGAGATGCGCACTTGAGACTACATGGTGAACGCCGAGTGTGTGTGGATTACTTCTTTAAAAATTTTTGACTGGAAATTAGTTCCTAGATTGGTTTGGATTATTCGGGGCAGCCCAAAAAGGGTAAAGAAGTGTGTCAATGCCTTTATTACTGAACGGGAGTTAATTTTTCGCAGAGGAATGCTTTTGGGAAAACGACTGACAGCGCATATAATGGTAAGTAAGTACTCATGTCCGCTTGGAGTTCGGGGTAGTCGGCCAACACAGTCAATTATGACACAGTCGAAAGGCTGGTCAATAGCAGGAAGAGGATGCAGCTTGTCGGATTGTTTGGTTTGGTTTACCCGTAATCTGTCACGCATGGCAGGTGCGACAGTGGTTGGTCACATCTTTCTTCAGACATGGCCAAAAGAATTGATTAAGACTAGACTGGTATGTTTTGGTTACACCCATGTGTCCAGACCACTGTCTTTCATTGGGGTAGGAAATATTAAAATGTTCAGCGATTACAATCAAATCTTTCTTTTTACAAACAAGAATTTTATCAAAAGAGGGTTGGTTCAAAAGAACAAATGATGCCACTTTTCTTTTTTTTTTTTTTTTTTTTTTTTGTATATCCAGTTAAAATCAGCCCACCCTGCACTTACCTACAAGTTAATTTGGTTACTAATTATTCCGGGGATGGGTTTTAAAAATCCCGGACAAGCCCCCAATATGTTACAAACCGTTCTCAGGGGTGAAAGGAAGTGACAAGTTTTAAGTAGCTTTTTTACTTTTAATGTTAAGGTAAGTGAGGATGTAACAAACAAACAAAAACTTCAGCTAATTACAAACAAAAATCAACAAAAGGAGGCTCTTAGAGTACAAAACTTGTACTTGTATTAGATTAAACACAAAAGTTCAAGATTTGAGTCACAAATTTTCAGTCCAATTTAACAAAACTCATTAAGTTTCAACGTCTGTCAAGTGGCATGCCATCAGTACACAGAATCAGGCAGCAGTACACAGAATCAGGCAGCAGCGAGTTGCAGGAGGCGGGTCCTTTTGAAAGGGTGTGCCACAGGTGAAGGATGTTGATTGGCCAGGCTGTTAATGTTTGCTCCAATCACATATCGAGCAGTGCTGTCAATCAGGTGGCAGCTGTGGGAGGAGCTGGAGGCCAGGTGCTGTAACAGTTTAATTGTTGTAATGAGCTTGTCAGGCTTGTCACAGCACTACACTATAATCATTACTCATTCACTTCCACACTTGGTGATAGGAAGCTACTATTGTAGCCACAGCTGCTCTGGGCCCTGACGGAGGCGAGGCTGCCAATCTGCGCCATTGGCCCCTCCGACCACCACCAATCATTCACGCACACACCACTTTCATAATAGGCAATGTGGGGCAAGTGTCTTGCCTAAGGACACAACGACAGAACTTGGTCCAAGCAGGTTGGGGGACCAAAGTTCTAACCACTGAGCCACTGCCACCCCACAAATAAAATGTTGTAAAAACTGTCACATTCTGTCACATTTGCTCCAGTAGTCGTTAATGACACGTTATTTCATAAATGCATCAACAATTGTTATAATGCAAAGTGAGGAAGGAGGCTGGCTCCAAACCCACTGAAATACACATGCACCATGCACCATGCGGACACAGAGGAGAAGACTGACGTGAGACTGAGCTGAGGCAAAGCAGAGAGATGATTGGGATATTATTTCTACATCTAATAATTTTTCTGCCGTGTTCACTTCGCTGAGTTGTTGTTGGCCTGGAGAAAAAGTTGGTGTAGTTAAAAGGCCAGAGTCCCGGGCATCGTAATAGGCTATTCAATTCATTATTTTTTTTTTTACTTTGACAGATACATATTTAAGTTTAATCACTACAATATGACATAAATTGGTCTTAGAAAAAGGCTGAGTAGCAATAATATGATTAATATTAAAACTATGAACTAATAAAAAATGCACATAATAAAGCAACACAGAGAACAGCTTTTTTATACTGCTGTGTGTATTCGGACCATATCTGATATTTGATGCAGAAAAGAGTCCTCCTCTCACTGCGGCTATAATCAATCTCTCTCAAACATGTGATGAACAGTAAACAGAAGCACACGACTCCCGAGTTCAGCCAATGCGACGACTTCTCCCGATTTCTCTTTCATTTACTAACTTGTAATGCTAGGCTCAGCTAACCAGCATAACTCACTTCTCACTGCTCACCTTGCCTGTATCTGATCCTGCTTAAGTGTAACCTGTTGTATTTAAGTTGTTGTATTTATGAAATTCAGATTCTTGCTTGTGTAATGTTCTTAAGTGAATGTTTTCAAGCTGCTGGCTGCATCACAATTGCCCTTTGGGGGATGTAATAAAGAAATCTAAATCTAAATAACTACTATCATGTTACCACAGGCGCCTAAAGCTTGACATTTACTCAATGGATCTTTGGGCAAAATGTTGAGTTGTTGATGACAAACGCTCTGCATACTTGTATACTGACAAAGCTATGAGTAATGTTATAAAACAGGTATCCATGTAATTTTAGGGTGTTAAAAATAAGTGCAAAACACTCCCTAATGATCATAAGCTTTTCAAACTTGTGCCATTGGTTCCAGTAAAGGCCAGCACCATCCAAATGTCACACAAAAATAAATGACAGAATAATATTTAATAAGAAAAAATAAGAGAACTCTTTTTTTCCCCCAATTTTTTTATTTTTTTCTCAGCCTGGCTTAAGGATCTTTGACGCCGAGGAGATAATAACCAGGTCAAGCAGGTTTTCACAACCAGTAGCCGGCATGTCTCTAGAGTGAATAACACCATTAGACCTCAAAGGAGCACGGAGGAGGACATGGAGGCTGGTTTTTGGAGCAAAAATCTGTGCCTTCAGTGCCCACATGAAGTGCATTCTGATTAGCAACAGGCTCCATTCACAAAATTCTCTTTTCACTCTCATTTAAGCACGTCTCTTTTATCTGTGACGATAAGGCGCTGCAGTGAGACAGGTCGAGAAAACGTATTCATGTTCTCGATCTGCTGTTCCTGCTGTTTGTATCTGCTACTCCATCTATTTCTTGGTCTCTAATAGTTCTTCTCACTCCAGTTGCGCATGTTCCTAGTCTCTTTGATTCAGATTGCCTCAGTCTATGTCATCAGAACAATTTATGCGCAAGGAACACACGATAATTAAAGGCACAAGCAGCATTGAATAAATGATGCTTCGCCCTTTGACTCATTATTACTTGTAGCAATAATACATTTGCATACTTGTTACTGGTTTTAATGATGGGTGCTCCTGGTAGGATGAAGGTGACAATGACGAGTGCGTGAGTGAAGTTAATTGTTGATTATTACATGTTAGCATAATAAATAGAGATGTCCAATGCACTGGCTATTGGTCATTGCTTAATGCTGAGAGCTCCTGGGTGGACCACGTTTTGAGCAAAGCTTCGCCCATCCACGTATCATTGCGAAACCAGAAAGGCCTGACGCCCTGTTGGAACTACTATGTTTATTAGGAAAGCTTTGGCCCTTGTTAACAGTTATAAAAAATGAAAAAATATTATAATTACCAACACTGCCAAACTAGGGTAAGGGGTTCAGCAAATAGTCTAACCTGCCATATGCACTTGAAAGCAATGAACTGAAGCAATGTCATGTCAGAAGAGGGTTTATAGTTGTTGACCCACTGAAACCTGAGTCTCTGAATTACAAAACATATAAAGTAGATACATAATGTGCAATTCATGCCCAACAAAGTGCTAATAAAAAAGGCAATAAACAAATAGGATGGTCAGTGTTTAATCCAAGGGTTGGTTTGGTTAGTCACCTGATGACACAATGATTACGTAACTGAGTGCCTTGCATGTTTGCACGCCTATTTTTCAAGGTAATTATCTGTCATTAAATTAAACTATATAAAATCCACTTACCTGTGGACTAGTACTAGTACCAGATCGCATCAATAGATTAAACTTTTACTGCTGCTAACAACTGGTGAGTGATTTTTTACACAATGTTCCTTTAAAGATGCCCTATGTAACTTTCTGGTGGAGGGAAAAGACTGAATTTGACCAGTTGAGAGATTTAAACTTTGTATTTGCTATGGATCAGTTTTGAACAACTGACTGAGGGATTATACAGACATTTTCTGGTGGAAGGTCCGTCACCTGCTTTTCTCCATGGAGATGTTGTAGGTTTGCCTGTAGGGTTGTCATTCAAAAATTAGACACTAATCAATATTAAAACTAGTACAGAAACTAGATACTGAACAAGTACAGATACAAAAATTTCACACATTCACAGAATAACTTTAGAATGATCTTGAGCTGTATCAGAACAAGTATAAGATCACACTGACTAGTAAATCATAGTGGAATTATAGTTATTTATTATATAAATAACTATAATTTAATGTTGAAAATCACATTCTATTATCCAAATAAAGAGGGTTTTACCTATTGTGGTATTGGAATTGGTATTGAATATCAAGTATCATGACAACACTATTTTCCTGTAATGCTCCACAGTATGACATTAAAAGCATCTTGCTCATGGAGACAAGCAGATGACACCGGACCTAGTTACTGCTCAAATGTTAGTCTGGGAGCGAGACCCCTCCACCGCAATTGTTTCTACCTTTTCCTTATTAATATGTTTCATTGGTGTAGAGCTTGGGCCATTATAAGTTTGGCGTCTTTTGTTTCAACTCAGCCCCGTTTGTTCCCGGACCCCCAAAATCCTCTTTTGACCAAGCCTCAGATGGAATTTTATGAGTGAGATTAAAAAGTGACGCTGTGCAGCCAGTGTGACAAAGTAATGAAAGTCAAAGATACTGACGTGATGAGGAATATGTTTTGTTGTTTCCAATTATCAGACAATTTATTAAAACTCTAAAAAAACAGAAACAAAAAATAGTTCACAGGCCCACTGTGACACTAACAATTAATAACAATTCAACTTAACCTTCATGTATTTGATTCAAACCTGACACAGTTGATGAAAGAGAAATTTTCACTGTTTATCTTTTAAAATGTTTGAGTTTGAGGTGTTTAAAAGAGGAGCGTTTATTCCAACTTTTTATATTTTGTATATAATGTCAAGGCTTCAACTACAAGCTGTACATTTTTAAGTAAAATTATTTTATACAACTGGGACAGACGGAACAATATGTGATGGGAAAAGGTCCCTAGAACGATAATTTGACGTTGTCTTCACAGATGTTAGTGCTCTCTGTGGACCGACCCTGTGCACACTAGATTTACTTCTGTTTACTTCACTTTGTGTACTTACTTCGTCTTCTTCATACACAACAAAACACCATAAGCTTCAAAAAAAACAGAGCCTATAAATACTGGCGCACTCCCCCTATATACTCCCCTATACACGGTGGTCTTTTCTTTCACCTGTGACTAAACACACTGTGAGGACTGTGTGAGCTGGTGGAGGAGGAGAAAACACTTTGTGAATGACACACAGACCCAGGCTCACCTGTGCCCACAGAAGCAGAAGGAGACAGTCAGTGATATGAAGTTGATCCTTGTCAGACGAACATGTCAAAAATAGAGGCACAGAGAACTTTTTTGTAAAGTATTTGTAAAGTATCTAAAATACTAAGGCTGGTTATTTTTGCAGATGATACAAATTTATATTGTTCAGGATTTGATGTTGATCAGTTAATTCCACAATTTGAATCAGAGTCGATGCAATTTAAAAGATGGTTTGATTTAAATAAGTTATCGTTGAACAAGAAAACAAAATTCATGATTTTTGGATCCAGTACGGCAAATTCTAATAAAAATGTGTTTTGAAATGGAATCGAAATAGAACGAGTTTATGAGACAAGGTTGTAGTGTAGTGTGGCAGACGTGTCCGTACACAGCGGGGTGCGTACAGCGCTTCCCTGGGGAGTTTTGGGTTCCTCAAAAATAATAAAATCGGAAACAAAGTAATAAAGATAAAATAACAGACATAAAACCAGGGAGAATATGATGGGGGCTCGAGAGTGGGGGGGGGAGCGGGGCCGGGCTGTGGATGGGGGGTTTGCAGGAGGGTGTGAAGAGTCTGGTGGATGTCTCTTCGCTTTCTCTTGTGGACTCTTCATCCATGGTTCTGTTTTGTTCTTTTGCTTATTTTTGAGTTTTTATTATATTTTCCTTGGGACCCAAACATCGGTGAGAGCTTTACACATTTTCTCCCGGTCATAAATGGCTGGGACCAACGGCAGCTGTGGCCTAGCGTTAAGGCAGACCACACAGGCTTTATCTTATGATTATTTGGGATTATTTATTATTTTGATTTGCGTGATTTTAATGTCTTTCCTATTTCGTAAAGCACTTTGAATTACGTTGTGTACGAATTGTGCTACACAGATAAACTTGCCTTGCCTTAAGGTTCTTGGTTATGATCATAGATTATCAGATATGTTGGAAAGCTCATATACATCAGGAGTAAAATATCAAAAACTGTTGGTATACTTTATAAAACCAAATCACTATTGAATAAGATATGCCGGCATATATTATACTATTATACTACATACTTGTACTTCCCTATTTATCTTATTGTTCGCAAAATTGGGGAAATGCCTGTAAAACATACGTTGATCCTATAATTAACTAAGAACTACAGAAAAGACCAATAAGAATAATTAATAAAGCAGAATTCCGTGATCCTACGGACATAGTTAAGTTAAAAATTTTGACAATTTTGTTTTGAGTGGTTAACAAGAATATTCCCGTAGGAATTCAACTCTTCTTTAAATTAAGAAGTAGTTGTTGTAACTTAAAAGATTTGCTTCAGTCTGAATCTAATAAAATAAGAACTAATGTTAGGCAAAGATGTGTGTCTGGTTTAGGAATAAGACTTTGGAATGATCTCACTGATGAATTTAAGTTAATTCAAACTCTGTCTAAATAAAAAAAAAAAAAAAAAAGCAAAAAAATACATACATCATCTATCTATCTATCCATCTAGAGACAATACTTAAACCCCTATAATGTTATACTGCTGTAGTCCTCATCGTGTCAGTATTCTTTGATCTAGTTTTCATTACTGTGGCATAATGTACAGTATGACTATAGTACTACTTTGTACTCACTCACAAAATTGGTCCAGATACTTGGTCTAAAAAGGGGGTTTTAGAGTCCTGTGACCTAACGAGGCCACATTGAAATAAAAGACCACAAACTCATAATGTCCTGAGGCCCCAAAGTACATTTGGTTTTAATAAGTGTGTTTTGATTTACAGGTTAAACCTACATTTTCAAGTGTGCTGTAAAACTGACTACAATGACATATTGGGTATAACATTTTCTCTACTAAAACATTTTATAACTTGCATGCTTGAATAATGAATCATAATCTTTTTGTTTTCATTTTTTCTACAGATTACAGCTTTTTTTATAGCATTCCTGGTTATAGGTGAGTTGTTTTAACAGCTGTTTTACACATTCTAAGGTTTTGTACATTAGCGTTTGGCTTAATTCAAGTTATTATAGTACATTACTGCAATGCTGCACAAGTATACAAGATGTACTTAATAAGTGCTGCCAGGTCACTGACAATAGATTATTCAGCATAACTTAAAGCCCGAGTACCTAATCTTTTAGTGGTGAAAAGTCAACTTTCCATGGAAATAGAAAACCATACTTCAGAACATTCAGCTTGAAGATATATAAGTTCTAGCCATACTAAGAAATATTATAGCCAAAGGAACAACATTTCCAAAGAAACAGGCAGAGGGAGGCCCTCCTTCAGGCCAAATAAGAACCAGTTTTGTGGAAATGCAAACCCACTCAGAGTAAGGAAGTGTGTTTTTCAACCAAAGACCACCATATTGAAAAGAATGCATTTATTTTAGTCTATTTTTCTGTTAAATAACTTACATACTGGGGCTTTAACTTTCAACAAAATGTTTAGCTTCATGTCAAATGTTTTGACTGACCTCAAACTGTATCTCCTGCAGGGGGCACAAGAGGCAAACAAATCAACGCAAATGGAAACAAAGGCAATGAAGTAAACCAAGGAACCACCAACAACAACCAAGGAAACAACAATAATGAAGGAAACAACAAAGGAAACAACAACCAAGAAACCAACAACAATCAAGGAACCAACAACAACCTAGGAACCAACAACAACCAAGGAACCAACAACAATCAAGGGACCAACAACAACCTAGGACCCAACAATAATCAAGGGACCAACAGTAATCAAGGAACCAACAACAACCAAGGAACCAACAATAATCAAGGGACCAACAGTAATCAAGGAACCAACAACAACCAAGGAACCAACAATAATCAAGGAACCAACAACAACCAAGGAGCCAACAATAATCAAGGAACCAACAGTAATCAAGGAACCAACAACAACCAAGGAGCCAACACCAACAACCAAGGAAACAACAACAACCAAGGAACCAACAATAATCAAGGAACCAATAACAACCTAGAACACAACAATAATCAAGGAACCGACAACAGCCAAGGAACCAGCAATGGTCCAGATTCGATCAGTGAAGAAAATGATGACACTGAAGAGGTTGAGGATAATAATTCAGGTGTGAACAGTGAGGGTGAGGATGACACTGAAGATCAAGACAATCAGGAAAATGAATCTAGTAACAATGGGAAACCAGAAGACAGTGATAGCAATGACAACACTAAAGAAAACAAGGACAGTGATGAAAATGAAGACAGTGATCTGAAAAGTAGTGGTGGTAGTGGAAGAAGCAGTGGCAATCAGGAAAATGAATCCAGTGGTAGTGATCACAGCAGCAGTAATCATGATGACAGCAAAGGTGATACGAGCAAGGTCAGTAAAGAGGTCAGTGGTGCAGATTCAATCAGTGAGGAAGATGGCAACACTGAAGAAAAAGAGGGCAGTAATTCAGATAAGAACAGTGAAGGAAAGAATGACACTGAAAATGACAAAGATAGTGCGCAAAATCAGAGCAGTGGTTCAGATAAGAACAGTGAGGATGACACTGAAGATGAGGACAAGCAGGAAAATGAATCCAGTGGTAGTGACCACAGCAGTGGTAGTGATGATGACAGTAATGGAGATTTGAGCGAGGTCAGTCAGGAGGTCAGTGGTCCAGATTCGATCAGTGAAGAAAATGATGACACTGAAGAGGTTGAGGATAATAATTCAGGTGCGAACAGTGAGGGAGAGGATCACACTGAAAATGATAAAGATAGTGAGCAAAATGACGACAGTGGTTCAGATGAGAACAGTGAGGGTGAAGATCAAGACAATCAGGAAAATGAATCTAGTAACAATAGTAACAGTGGTAACAAAGGGAACAACAGTGGAATAAGTGACAGCAATAGCAGCAAGGAAGAGAGATGTAGAAAACTAATGAACAAATGCATGAGGAAAAATGAGAAACCAGAAGACAGTGATAGCAACAGTGGTAACCAAGGCAACAGCAATAAGGAAAAGAAATGTAGAAGATTAAAGAACAAATGTATGAGAAACAATGGGAAATCAGAAGACAATGATAGCAAGGAAAACCACAGTGGTAACAGTGGTAACCAAGGCAACAGCAATAAGGAAGAGAAATGTAGAAGATTAAAGAACAAATGTATGAGAAACAATGGAAACAGTGGTAACCAAGGCAACAGCAATGGAAAGGATGATAAAGACAGCAGTAAGGAAGAGGAATGTAGAATATTAGAGAACAAATGCATGAGCAACAATGGGAAACCAGAAGACAGTGATAGCAATGACAACACTAAAGAAAAGAAGGACAGTGATGAAAATGATGACAGTGATCAGAAAAGTAGTGGTGGTAGTGGAAGTAGCAGTGGCAATCAGGAAAAGGAATCCAGTGGTAATGATCACAGCAGCGGTAATCATGATGACAGCAAAGGTGATACGAGCAAGGTCAGTAAAGAGGTCAGTGGTCCAGATTCAATCAGTGAGGAAGATGGCAACACTGAAGAAAAAGAGGGCAGTAATTCAGATAAGAACAGTGAAGGAAAGGATGACACTGAAAATGACAAAGATAGTGCGCAAAATCAGAGCAGTGGTTCAGATAAGAACAGTGAGGATGACACTGAAGATGAGGACAAGCAGGAAAATGAATCCAGTGGTAGCAACCACAACAGTGGTAGTGATCACAGCAGCAGTAATCATGATGACAGCAATGGTGATACGAGCAAGGTCAGTAAAGAGGTCAGTGGTGCAGATTCAATCAGTGAGGAAGATAGCAACACTGAAGAGGATGAGGGCAATAAATCAGATAAGAACAGTGAAGGAAAGGATGACACTGAAGATGAGGACAAGCAGGAAGATGAATCCAGTGGTAGTGATCACAGCAGCGGTAATCATGATGACAGCAATGGTGATACGAGCAAGGTCAGTAATGATGTCAGTGGTCCAGATTCAATCAGTGAGGAAGATGGCAACACTGAAGAAAAAGAGGGCAATAATTCAGATAAGAACAGTGAAGGAAAGGATGACACTGAAAATGACAAAGATAGTGTGCAAAATCAGAGCAGTGGTTCAGATAAGAACAGTGAGGATGACACTGAAGATGAGGACAAGCAGGAAAATGAATCCAGTGGTAGTAACCACAACAGTGGTAGTAATGATGACAGTAATGGGGAAACGAGCAAGGTCAGTGGTAGTGATGATGACAGTAATGGAGATTTGAGCGAGGTCAGTCAGGAGGTCAGTGGTCCAGATTCGATCAGTGAAGAAATGATGACACTGAAGAGGTTGAGGATAATAATTCAGGTGTGAACAGTGAGGGAGAGGATGACACTGGAGATCATGAAGATAGTGAGCAAAATCAGAGCAGTGGTTCAGATATGACCAGTGAGGATAAGGGTGACAGTGAAGATGAGGACAAGCAGGAAATCAAATCCAGTGCTAGCGACCACAGCAGTGGTAGTGATGATGACAGTAATGGGGATATGAACAAAGTCAGTAATGAGATCAGTGGTTTAGATTCGATCAGTGAGGAACATGAAGACACTGATGAGGATGAGGGCAATAATTCAGATGTGAACAGTGAGAGAAAGGATGAAACTGAAAATGATGAAAATAGTGAGCAAAATCAGAGCAGTGGTTCAGATATGAATAGTGAGGACAAGCAGGAAAATGAATCCAGTGGTAGTGATCACAGCAGCGGTAATCATGATGACAGCAATGGTGATATGAGCAAGGTCAGTAAAGAGGTCAGTGGTGCAGATTCAATCAGTGAGGAAGATGGCAACACTGAAGAAAATGAGGGCAGTAATTCAGATAAGAACAGTGAAGGAAAGGATGACACTGAAAATGATAAAGATAGTGAGCAAAATGATGACAGTGGTTCAGATGAGAACAGTGAGGGTGAAGATCAAGACAGTCAGGAAAATGAATCTAGTGGAAAAAACCACAGTGGTAACCAAGACAACAGCAGTAAGGAAGAGAAATGTAGAAAATTAAAGTACAAATGTATGAGAAACAATGGAAACAGTGGTAACCAAGACAACAGCAATAAGGAAGAGAAATGTAGAAGATTAAAGAACAAATGTATGAGAACCAATGGGAAACCAGAAGACAGTGATAGCAAGGAAAACCACAGTGGTAACCAAGGCAACAGCAATAAGGAAAAGAAATGTAGAAAATTAAAGTACAAATGTATGAGAAACAATGGAAACAGTGATAACCAAGGCAACAGCAATGGAAAGGATGATAAAGACAGCAGTAAGGAAGA
Organism: Periophthalmus modestus; assembly: GCA_019594935.1. Taxonomy (NCBI): domain Eukaryota; kingdom Metazoa; phylum Chordata; class Actinopteri; order Gobiiformes; family Gobiidae; genus Periophthalmus; species Periophthalmus modestus. The sequence goes on along the minus strand of JAIEZT010000016.1, from coordinate 1,373,338 downwards.
GGAATGTAGAATGTTAAAAGACAAATGCATGAGCAACAATGGGAAACCAGAACGGACAACAACCAAGGAACCAACAACAACCAAGGAACCAACAACAACCAAGGAACAAACAACCAAGAAAACAACAGCCAAGGAACCAACAACAACAACCACGAAACCAACAAAAACCAAGGAACCAACAACAACCAAGGAACCAACAACATCCAAGAAAACAACAACAGCCAAAGCACCAACAACAACCAAGGAACCAACAACAACCAAGGAAACAACAACAGCCCAGGCACCAATAACAACCAAAGAACCAACAACAACCAAGGAAGCAACAACAACAATCAAAGAAGCAGAAACAACCAAAGAACCAACAACAACCAAGGTACCAACGACAATCAAGGAACAAACAACAACCAAGGAAACAACAACAACAACAAAGGAAACAAAAACAACCAAGGCACCAACAACAATCAAAGAACCAACAACAATCAAGAAACCAACAACCAAAGACACAACAATAATCAAGGAACCAAAAACAACCAAGGAACCAACAACAACACCCAAGGCACTAACAACAACCAAGGAAACAACAACAACCAAGGAACCAACAACAATCAAGGAACCAACAACAACCAAGGAACCAACAACAATCAAGAAAACAACAACAACAACCAAGGAAACAACAACAACCAAGGAACCAACAACAATCAAGGAAACAACAACCACGCAAACAACAACAACCAAGGAACCGACAACAATCAAGGAATTAACAACAACCAAGGAACCAACAACAACCAAGGAACCAACAACAACCAAGGAACCAACAACAATCAAGGAAACAACAACAACCAAGGAACCAACAACAATCAAGGAAACAACAACAACCACGCAAACAACAACAGCCAAGGAACTGACAACAATCAAGGAATCAATAACAACCAAAGAACCAACAACAACCAAGGAACCAACAACAATCAAGGAAACAACAACAACCAAGGAACCAAAAACAACCAAGGAACCAGCAACAATCAAGGAATCAACAACACACCAAAAGAAAGAAACAACAGCCAAGGCGACAACAACAACCAAGGAACCAACAACAACCAAGGAACCAACAACAACCAAGGAACCAACAACAATCAAGGAAACAACAACAACCAAGGAACCAAAAACAACCAAGGAACCAGCAACAATCAAGGAATCAACAACAACCAAGGAAACAACAACAGCCAAGGCGACAACAACAACCAAGGAACCAACAACAACCAAGGAACCAACAACAATCACGGAAACAACAACCATGGAACCAACAACAATCAAGGAATCAACAACAGCCAAGGCAACAACAACAACCAAGGAACCAACAACAATCAAGGAAACAACAACAACCAAAGAACCAACAACAACCAAGGAAACAACAACAACCAAGGAACCAACAACAATCACGGAAACAACAACCACGGAACCAACAACAATCAAGGACACAACAACAACCAAGGAACCAACAACAACTAAGGAACCAACAACAACCAAGGAACCAACAACAATCACGGAAACAACAACCACGGAACCAACAACAATCAAGGAAACAACAACAACAACCAAGGAAACAACAACAACCAAGGAACCAACAACAACTAAGGAACCAACAACAACCAAGGAACCAACAACAATCAAGGAATCAACAACAACCAAGGAAACAACAACAGCCAAGGCGACAACAACAACCAAGGAACCAACAACAATCAAGGAAACAACAACAACAACCAAGGAAACAACAACAACCAAGGCAACAACAACAGCCAAGGCAACATCAACAACCAAGGAACCAACAACAACCAAGGAACCAACAACAATCAAGGAAACAACAACAACCAAGGAACCAACAACAACCAAGGAACCAACAACAATCACGGAATCAACAACAACAACCAAGGAAATAACAACAGCCAAGGAACCACAACAAGCCAAGGAACCAACAACAACCAAGGAACCAACAACAATCAAGGAATCAACAACAACCAAGGAACCAACAACAACCAAGGAACCAACAACAATCAGGGTAACAACAACCACGGAACCAACAACAATCAAGGAAACAACAACAACAACCAAGGAAACAACAACAACAGCCAAGGGCGACAACAACAACCAAGGAACCAACAACAATCAAGGAAACAACAACAACAACCAAGGAAACAAACAACAACCAAGGCAACACACAACAGCCCAAGGCAACATCAACAACCAAGGAACCAACAACAACCAAGGAACCAACAACAATCAAGGAAACAACAACAACCAAGGAACCAACAACAACCAAGGAACCAACAACAATCACGGAATCAACAACAACAACCAAGGAAATAACAACAGCCAAGGAACCAACAACAACCAAGGAAACAACAACAACCAAGGCAACAACAACAGCCAAGGCAACATCAACAACCAAGGAACCAACAACAACCAAGGAACCAACAACAATCAAGGAAAAAACAAACAACAACCAAGGAACCAACAACAACCAAGGAACCAACAACAATCACGGAATCAACCAACAACAACCCAAGGAATCAACAACAACCAAGGAACCAACAACAACCAAGGAACCAACAACAATCAGGGTAACAACAACCACGGAACCAACAACAATCAAGGAAACAACAACAACAACCAAGGAACCAACAACAACCAAGGAACCAACAACAATCAAGGAAACAACAACAACCAAGGAACCAACAACAACTAAGGAACCAACAACTATCAAGGAATCAACAACAACAACAACCAAGGAAACAACAACAGCCAAGGCAACAACAACAACCAAAGAACCAACAACAACGAAGGAAGAGAAAAACACTGAAGACAACAAAGACAGCGAGCAAGATGACAGCAGTGGGTCAGGTGACGACAATAGTAGTGATATGAGCAGTGATATGAGTAGTGATGTGAGCAATGAAAATAGTGATATGAGCAAATGATAATAACGCAGTGGCAGTGGACAAGGTGATGACAATGAAGTAGATGAACAACTGCCAACAACCAATCAGCAAGGAACAACAACAACCAAGGACACAAACAATCAAGGAACCAACAACAATCAAGGGAACCAACAACAACCAACCAGGAAAACAACAACAGCCAAGGAACCAACAACAACCACAACCAACAAACCACAACAACAACAAAGGAAACAACAACAACCAAGGAAACAACAACAACCAAAGAACCAACAACAACCAAGGAAACAACAACCAAGGAACCAACAACAATCACGGGAACAACAACACGGAACAACCAAGACCAACAACAACAAACAACCAAGGAACCAACAACAACCAAGAAACCAACAATAATCACGGAAACAACAACCACGGAACCAACAACAATCAAGGAAAACAACAAAACAACCAAGGACAACAACAACCAAGGAACCAACAACAACTAAGGAACCAACAACAACCAAGGAACCAACAACAACTAAGGAACCAACAACAACCAAGGAACCAACAACAATCAAGGGAAACAACAACAACCAAGGAAACCAACAACCAAGGAACCAACAACAACCAAGGGACCCAACAACAATCACGGAATCAACAACAACAACCAAGGAAAACACAACACCAAAGAACCAACAACAACCAAGGAACCAACAACAACCAAGGAACCAACAACAATCACGGAAACAACCAACCACGGAACCAACAACAATCAAGGAAACAACAACACAACCAAGGAAACAACAACAACCAAGGAACCATCAACAACCAAGGAAACCAAACAAACACAACCAGGAACCAACAACAATCAAGGAAACAACAGCAACCAATGAACCAACAACAACCAAGGAACCAACAACAATCACGGAATCAACAACAACAACCAAGGAAATAACAACAGCCAAGGAACCAACAACAACCAAGGAACCAACAACAATCAAGGAATCAACAACAACCAAGGAACCAACAACAACCAAGGAACCAACAACAATCAGGGAAACAACAACCACGGAACCAACAACAATCAAGGAAACAACAACAACAACAACCAAAGGAACCAACAACACCAAGGAACCAACACACAATCAAGGAAACAACAACAACCAAGGAACCAACAACAACTAAAGGAACCAACAACTATCAAGGAATCAACAACAACAACAACCAAGGAAACAACAACAGCCAAGGCAACAACAACAACCAAAGAACCAACAACAACGAAGGAAGAGAAAAACACTGAAGACAACAAAGACAGCGAGCAAGATGACAGCAGTGGGTCAGGTGACGACAATAGTAGTGATATGAGCAGTAATATGAGTAGTGATGTGAGCAATGAAAATAGTGATATGAGCAATGATAATAACGAGGGCAGTGGATCAGGTGATGACAATGAAGTAGATGACAATACAACAACTCAGCAAACAACAACTGCCAAGGAACCAACAACAATCAAGGAACCAACAACAACCAGGGAACCAACAACAACCAAGGAACCAACAACAATCAAGGAAACAACAACAACAACAACCAAGGAAACAACAACAGCCAAGGAACCAACAACAACCAAGGAACCAACAACAACCAAGGAACCAACAACAACAAAGGAACCAACAACAATCAAGGAAACAACAACAACAACCAAGGAAACAACAACAACAACCAAGGAAACAACAACAACAACCAAGGAACCAACAACAACCAAGGAACCAACAACAATCAAGGAATCAACACAAACAACCAAGGAACCAACAACAATCAAGGACTCAACAACCAAGGAAAACAACAACAGCCAAGGCAACAACACAACAACCCAGGAACAACAACAACCAACCAAAACCAACAACAATGAAAACAACAACAACCAAGGAACCAACAACAACCAAGGAACCAACAACAACCAAGGAACCAACAACAATCACGGAAACAACAACCACGGAACCAACAACAATCAAGGTAAAAACAACAACAACCAAGGAAACAACACAACCAAGGAACCAACAACAACTAAGGAACCACAACAATCAAGGAATCAACAACCAAGGAAACAACAACAGCCAAGGCAACAACAACAACCAAAGAAACAACAACAATCAAGGAAGAGAAAAACACTGAAGACAACAAAGACAGCGAGCAAGATGACGGCAGTGGGTCAGGTGATGGACAAATAGTAGTGATATGAACACAGTGATATGAGTAGTGATGTGAGCAATGAAAATAGTGATATGAGCAATGATAATAAACGAGGGCAGTGGATCAGGTGACGACAATGAAGTAGATGACAATACAACAACCAAGGGCAACAACAAACAGCCAAGGCAACAACAACAACCAAGGAACCAACAACAACCCCAGGAACCAACAACAATCAAGGAAACAACAACAACAAGGAACCAACAACAATCACGGAAACAACAACCAACGGAACAACCAACAACAATCAGGTCACAACAACCAGGAAACAACAACACCAAGGAACCAACAAAAACTAAGGAACCAACAACAACCAAGGAACCAACAACAACCAAGGAACCAACAACAATCACGGAAACAACAACCACGGAACCAACAACAATCAAGGTAACAACAACAACAACCAAGGAAACAACAACAACCAAGGAACCAACAACAACTAAGGAACCAACAACAATCAAGGAATCAACAATAACAACCAAGGAAACAACAACAGCCAAGGCAACAACAACAACAACCAAAGAAACAACAACAACCAAGAACCAACAACAACACGGAAACAACAGGACAACGTAACCAACATCAAGTGGTAACATCAACAACAAACAAGGACAACAAAACAACCAAGGAACCAACAACAACCAAGGGACCAACAACAATCACAGGAAAACAACAATCAGGGAAACAAAAACAACCAACAACAATCAAGGAACAACAACAACACCAACAAACAACAACAACCACGGAACCAACAACAATCAAGGAAACAACAACAACACCCAAGGAAACAACAACAACCAAGGAACCAACAACAACTAAGGAACCAACAACAATCAAGGAATCAACAACAACGGAACCAACAACAATCAAGGAAACAACAACCAAGGAAACAACAACAGCCAAGGCAACAACAACAACCAAAGAACCAACAACAACGAAGGAAGAGAAAAACACTGAAGACCACAAAGACAACGAGCAAGATGACGGCAGTGGGTCAGGTGAACGACAATAGTAGTGATATGGGCAGTGATATGAGTAGTGATGTGAGCAATGAAAATAGTGATATGAGCAATGATAATAACGAGGGCAGTGGATCAGGTGACACAATGAAGTAGATGACAATACAACAACCCAGCAAACAACAACTGCCAAGGAACCAACAACAATCAAGGAACCAACACACACCAGAGGAACCAACAATAAAGGAATCAACAACAACCAAGGAACCAACAACACAACCAATGAACCACAACAACAAAGGAACCAACAACAATCAACAAGGACACAACAACGACACAACCAAGGAAAACAACAACAACCAAGGAACCAACAACAACCAAGGAACCAACAACAACAATCAAGTGAAAACCAAACCCACCGGAACCCAACAACAATCAAGGTAACACAACAACCAAGGTAAACAACAACAACCAGGAACCAACAACAACTAAGGAACCAACAACAATCAAGGAATCAACAACAAAAACCAAGGAAACAACAACAGCCAAGGCAACAACAACAACCAAAGAACCAACAACAATCAAGGAAGACAAAACACTGAAAGACAACAAAGACAGCGAGCAAGATGAAGGCAGTGGGTCAGTGATGACAATAGTAGTGATATGAGCATAATATGAGTAGTGATGTGAGCAACAAAAATAGTGATATGAGCAATGATAATAACGAGGGCAGTGGATCAGGTGATGACAATGAATTAGATGACAATACAACAACCAGCTCAAACAACAAAACCAAGGAAACAACAACAACCAGGAAACAACAACAACCAAGAACCAACAACAATCATGGAACCAACAACAACCAAGGAACCAACAACAACCAAGGAACCACAACAAGAACGGAACAATAACAATCAAGGAAACAACAACCAAGGAAACAACAACAGCCAGGAACAACAACAACCAAGGAACAAACCAACCAGGAATCAACAACAATCAAGGAAACAAAACACGGTACAAACACCATCAAGAAAACAACAACAACCAAGGAAACAACAACAACCAAGGAACCAACACAACCAGGAACCAACAACAACCAAGGAATCCAACAACAACCAAGGAACACAACAACAACTAAGGAACCAACAACAACAACCAAGGAACCACAACAATCAGGAAACCACAACAACAACCAAGGAACCAACAACAACCAAGGAATCAACAACAATCACGGAAACACAACCAAGGAACCAACACAACCAAGGAACAAACAACAACAACCAAGGAACCAACAACAATCAAGGAATCAACAACAACCAAGGAAAGAAACAAACAGCCAACAACAACAACAACAACCAAAGAACCAACAACAACCAAGGAAGATAGTGGAAAAACAACTGAAGACAACAAGGACAGCGACAAATACAACACGGCAATCAAAGGTCAACAACAAACCAAGGAAAGTACAACAACAACAAAGGAAACCAACAACAAACCAAGGAACAACAACAACATGTGAAACAACAACAACCAAGGAAACAACAACCAACGACACAACAAATCAAGGAACCAAAACAACAAAGAGACAACCAACAACCATCAAGGAACCAACAACAACCAAGGAAACAACAACAACCAAAGAAACCAACAACAATCAAGGAACCAACAACAACCAAGGAACAACAACAACAATCAAGGAAAACAACAACAACCAAGGAACAACAAAACAACCAAGGAACAACAACAATCAAGGAACAACACAAAACAACAAAACGGAAACAACAACAACCAAGGAACCAACAACAATCAAGGAATTAACAACAACAAGGAAACCAACAACAACCAAGGAACCAACAACAACCAAGGAACCACAAACAATCAAGGAAACAAACAACAACCAAGGAACCAACAACAATCAAGGAAAACAACAACAACCACGGAAACAACAACAGCCAAGGAACCAACACAACAATCAAGGAATCAATAACAACCAAAGAACCAACAACAACCAAGGAACCAACAACAATCAAGGAAACAACAACAAAACCAAGGAACAAAAAACAACCAAGGAAACCAACAACAATCAAGGAACAACAACAACCAAGGAAACAACAACAGCCAAGGCGACAACAACAACCAAGGAACCAACAACAACCAAGGAGCAACCAACAACAACCAAGGAACCAACAACAATCAAGGAAAGACAACAACAAGGAACCAAAAAAACCAAGGAACCAACCAACAAACAATCAAGGAAAACAACAACAACAACCAAGGGAAAACAACAACAGCCAAGGCGGACAACAACAACCACAAGGAACCAACAACAACCAAGGCAAACCACAACACAATAACGAGAAACAACAACCATGGAACCACAACAACAATCAAGGAATCAAACAACAAACCAAGGCAAACAACAACAACCAAGGAACCAACAACAATCAAGGAAACAACAACAAACAACCCAAAGAACCAACAACAACCAAGGAAACAACAACAACCAAGGAACCAACAACAATCACGGAACAACAACAACCACAAGGAACCACAACAATCAAGGAAACAACAACAACAAGGAAACCAAACAACAAACTAAGGAAAACCAACAAAAACCAAGGAACCAACAACAATCACGGAAACAACAACCACGGAAACAACAACAAGGAGGAAACAACAACAACAACCAAGGAAACAACAACAACCAAGGAACCAACACAACAACTAAGGAACAACAAACAACCAAGGAACCAACAACAATCAAGGAATCAACAACAACAACAAGGAACAACAACAGCCAAGGCGACAACAACAACCAAGGAAACAACAACAATCAAGGAAAACAACAAACAACAACCAAGGAAACAACAACAACCAAGGCAACAACAAAACAGCCAAGGCAACATCAACAACCAAGGAACCAACAACAACCAAGGAACCAAACCAACAACAATCAAGGAACAACAAAACAAACAACCATCAGGACACAACAACAACCAAGGAACCAACAACAATCACGGACAACAACAACAACAACAACCAAGGAAAATAACAACAGCCAAGGAACCAACAACAACCAAGGAAACAACAGGAACCAACAACAATCAAGGAATCAACAACAACCAAGGAAACAAACAACAACAACCAAGGAACCAACAACAATCAAGGGTAACAACAACCAAGGAACCAACAACAATCAAGGAAACAACAACAACAACCAAGGAAACAAACAACAGCCAAGGCGACAACAACAACCAAGGAACCAACAACAATCAAGGAAACAACAACACAACAACCAAGGAAACAACAAAACAACCAAGGAAACAACAACAGCCAAGGCAAAACATCAACACAAACCAACCAACCAACAAAACAAGGAACCAACAACAATCAAGGAAACAACAACAACCAAGGAACCAACAACAACAACCAAGGAACCAACAACAATCACGGAATCAACAACAACAACAAAGGAAAGGAAACAACAACAGCCAAGAAACCAACAACAACCAAGGAAACAACAACAATCAAGGCAAACACAACAACAAGCCAAGCAACATCAACAACCAAGGAACCAACAACAACACCAAGGAAACCAACAACAATCAAGGAAACAACAACAACCAAGGAACCAAACAACAACCAAGGAACCAACAACAATCACGGAATCAACAACAACAACCAAGGAAACAACAACAACCAAGGAACCAACAACAACCAAGGAACCAACAACAATCAGGGTAAACAACAACCACCGGAACCAACAAACAATCAAGGAAACAACAACAACAACCAAGGAAACAACAACAACCAAGGAAACCAACAACAACCAGGAAACAAACAACAACCAAGGAAACAACAACAACTAAGGAAACCAACAACTATCAAGGAAACAACAAACAACAACAACCAAGGAAACAACAACAGCCAAGGGCACAACAACAACAACCAAAGAACCAACAACAACGAAGGAAGAGAAAAAACACTGAAGACAACAAAGACAGCGAGCAAGATGACAGCAGTGGGTCAGGGTGACGACAATAGTAGTGATATGAGCAGTGATATGAGTAGTGATGTGAGCAATGAAAATAGTGATATGAGCAATGATAATAACGAGGGCAGTGGATCAGGTGATGACAATGAAGTAGATGACAATACAACAAACTCAGCAAACAACAACTGCCAAAGGAACCAACAACAATCAAGGAAAAACAACAACAACCAACAACAACCAACAACAACCAAGGAACAACAACAACAATCAAGGAACAACAACAACAAACCAAGGGAACAACAACACCAAGGAACCAACAAGGAAACAACAACAACAACCAAGGAAAACAACAACAACCAAGGAACAACAACAACCAAGGAACCAACAACAACAAACAAGGAAACAACAACAACCAAGAAACAAACAACAACAACCAACAATAAACAACAACAACCAAGGAACCAACAACAATCACGGAAACAACAACCACGGAACCCAACAACAATCAAGGAAAAACAACAACAAACCAAGGAAACAACAACAACAAGGAAACAAACAACAACCAAGGAACCAACAACAACCAAGGAACCAACAACAACAAAAACCAACAACAACAACAACAACCAAGGAACCAACAACAATCCAAGGAAACAACAACAACAACCAAGGAACCAACAACAACCAAGGAACCAACAACAACCAAGGAACCAACAACAATCACGGAATCAACAACAACAACCAAGGAAATAACAACACAAGGAACCAACAACAACCAAGGAACCAAACAACAACCAAGGAACCAACAACAATCACGGAAACAACAACCACATGAACCAACAACAATCAAGGAAACAACAAACAACAACCAAGGAAACAACACAACAACCAAGGAACCATCAACAACCAAGGAACCAACACAACAACCAAGGAACCAACAACAATCAAGGAAACAACAGCAAACAATGAACCAACCAACAACCAAGGAACCAACAACAATCACAGGAATCAACAACAACAACCAAGGAAATAACAACAGCCCAACCAACAACAACAAGGAACCAACAACAATCAAGGAATCAACAACAACCAAGGAACCAACAACAACCAAGGAACCAACAACATCAGGGAAAACACAACCACCAAACAAACAACAATCAAGGAAACAACAACAACAACCCAAGGAACCAACAACAAACAAGGAAACCAACAACAATCAAGGAAACAACAACAACCAAGGAAACCAACAACAACCAAAGGAACCCAACAACTAATCAAAGGAATCAACAACAACAAAACAACAAGGAAACAACAACAGCCAAGGCAACAACAACAACCAAAGAACCAACAACAACGAAGGAAGAGAAAAACACTGAAGACAACAAAGACAGCGAGCAAGATGACAGCAGTGGGTCAGGTGACGACAATAGTAGTGATATGAGCAGTAATATGAGTAGTGATGTGAGCAATGAAAAATAGTGATATGAGCAATGATAATAACGAGGGCAGTGGATCAGGTGATGACAATGAAGTAGATGACAATACAACAAACTCAGCAAACAACAACTGCCAAGGAACCAACAACAATCAAGGAACCAACAACAACCAGGGAAACCAACACAACCAAGGAACAACAACAATCAAGGAAAAACAACAACAACAACAACCAAGGAAACAACAACAGCCAAGGAACCAACAACAACCAGGAACCAACAACAACCAAGAACCAACAACAAACAAAGGAAACCAACAACAATCAAGGAAACAAACAACAACAACCAAGGAAACAACAACAACAACCAACCAACAACCAACACAACAACCAAGGAACCAAACAACCAAGGAACCAAACAACAATCAAGGAATCAACAACAACAACCAAGGAACCAACAACAATCAAGGAACTCAACAACCAAGGAAACAACAACAGCCAAGGCAACAACAACAACCAAGGAACCAACAACAACCAAGGAACCAACAACAATCAAGGAAACAACAACAACCAAGGAACCAACAACAACAACCAAGACCAACCAACAACAACCAAGGAACCAACAACAATCACGGAAACAACAACCACGGAACCAACAACAATCAAGGTAAAAACAACAACAACCAAGGAAACAACAACAACCAAGGAACCAACAACAACTAAGGAACCAACAACAATCAAGGAATCAACAACCAAGGAAACAACAACAGCCAAGGCAACAACAACAACCAAAGAACCAACAACAATCAAAGGAAGAGAAAAAACACTGAAGACAACAAAGACAGCGAGCAAGATGACGGGCAGTGGGTCAGGTGATGACAATAGTAGTGATATGAGCAGTGATATGAGTAGTGATGTGAGCAATGAAAATAGTGATATGAGCAATGATAATAACGAGGGCAGTGGATCAGGTGACGACAATGAAGTAGATGACAATACAACAACCAAGGCAACAACAACAGCCAAGGCAACAACAACAACCAAGGAACCAACAACAACCAAGGAACCAACAACAATCAAGGAAACAACAACAACCAAGGAACCAACAACAATCACGGAAACAACAACCACGGAACCAACAACAATCAAGGAAACAACAACAACCAAGGAAACAACAACAACCAAGGAACCAACAAAAACTAAGGAACCAACAACAACAACCAAGGAACCAACAACAACCAAGGAACCAACAACAATCGGAAACAACAACAACCACGGAAACAACAACAATCAAGGTAACAACAACAACAACCAACCAGGAAACAACAACAACCAAGAACCAACAACAACACTAAGGAACCAACAACAACCAAGGAATCAACAATAACAACCAAGGAAACAACAACAGCCAAGGCAAAACAACAACAACCAAAGAACCAACAACAAACCAAGGAACCAACAACAATCACGGAAACAACAACAACGGACGGAAACAACAATCAGGTAACAACAACACACAACCAAGGAACCAAAACAAAAAGGAACCAAGGAACCAAGGAACAACAACAATCAGGAACAACACAACAATCACGGAAAAACAAACAACAAAACACAAGGACGGAAACAACAACAACCACAAAGGAACCAACAACAACCACGGAACCAACAACAATCAAGGAAACAACAACAACACCCAAGAAAACAACAACAACCAAGGAAACCAACAACAAACTAAGGAACCAACAACAATCAAGGAATCAAACAAACAACGGAACCAACAACAATCAAGGAAACAACAACAACCAAGGAAACAACAACAGCCAAGGCAACAACAACAACCAAAGAACCAACAAACAACCAAGAGGAAGAAAAAAACACTGAAGACAACAAAGACAACGAGCAAAGATGACGGCAGTGGGTCAGGTGACGACAATAGTAGTGATATGGGCAGTGATATGAGTAGTGATGTGAGCAATGAAAATAGTGATATGAGCAATGATAATAACGAGGGCAGTGGATCAGGTGACGACAATGAAGTAGATGACAATACAACAACCCAGCAAACAACAACTGCCAAGGAACCAACAACAATCAAGGAACCAACAACAACCAGGGAACCAACAACAATAAAGGAATCAACAACAACAACCAAGGAACCAACAACAACCAAGGAACCAACAACAACAAAGGAACCAACAACAATCAAGGAAACAACAACGACAACCAAGGAAACAACAACAACCAAGGAACCAACAACAACCAAGGAACCAACAACAATCACGGAAACAAAAACCACCGAACCAACAACAATCAAGGTAACAACAACAACCAAGGTAACAACAACAACCAAGGAACCAACAACAACTAAGGAACCAACAACAATCAAGGAATCAACAACAAAAACCAAGGAAACAACAACAGCCAAGGCAACAACAACAACCAAAGAACCAACAACAATCAAGGAAGAGAAAAACACTGAAGACAACAAAGATAGCGAGCAAGATGAAGGCAGTGGGTCAGGTGATGACAATAGTAGTGATATGAGCAGTGATATGAGTAGTGATGTGAGCAATGAAAATAGTGATATGAGCAATGCAAACCAAATAACGAGGGCAGTGGATCAGGTGATGACAATGAAGTAGATGACAATACAAACAACACCAGCAAACAACAACAACCAAGGAAACAACAACAACCAAGGAACCAAACACAACAAAAGAGACCAACAACAATCATGGAACCAACAACAACCAAGGAAAACCAACAAAAACCCAAGGAACCAACAACAATCAAGGAACCAATAAACAATCAAGGAACAAACAACCCAAGGAAACAACAACAGCCAAGGAAACAACAAACAAACAAGGAACCAACAACAAACCAAGGAATCACACAACAATCCGGAAAAAACAACAACCACGGTACCAACAACAATCAAGGAACCACAACAACAACAACCACCAGGAAACAACAACAACCAAGGAACCAACAACAACCAACGAACCAACAACAATCAAGGAATCAACAACAACAACCAAGGAACCAACAACAACTAAGGAACCAACAACAACAACCAAGGAAACAACAACAGCCAAGGCAACATCAACAACCAAGGAACCAACAACAACCAAGGAATCAACAACAATCACGGAAACAACAACCACGGTACCAACAACAACCAAGGAACCAACAACAACTAAGGAACCAACAACAATCAAGGAATCAACAACAACCAAGGAAACAACAACAGCCAAGGCAACAACAACAACAACCAAAGAACCAACAACAACGAAGGAAGAGAAAAACACTGAAGACAACAAAGACAGCGAGCAAGATGACGGCAGTGGGTCAGGTGACGACAATAGTAGTGATATGAGCAGTGATATGAGTAGTGATGTGAGCAATGAAAATAGTGATATGAGCAATGATAATAACGAGGGCAGTGGATCAGGTGACAACAATGAAGTAGATGACAATACAACAACCCAGCAAACAACAACTGCCAAGGAACCAACAACAATCAAGGAACCAACAACAACAACCAAGGAACAAACAACAACCAAGGAACCAACAACAATCAAGGAAACAACAACAACCAGGGAACCAACAACAACCAAGGAACCAACAACAATCAAGGAAACAACAACAACAGCCAAGGAAACAACAACAGCCAAGGAACCAACAACAACCAAGGAACCAACAACAATCAAGGAAACAACAACAACCAAGGAACCAACAACAACAAAGGAACCAACAACAATCATGGAACCAACAACAACCAAGGAACCAACAACAACCAAGGAAACAACAACAACCAAGGAACCAACAACAACCAAGGAACCAACAACAATCAAGGAAACAACAACAACAAACAAGGAACCAACAACAACCACAAACCAACAAACAACCAAGGAAACAACAACCAAACAAACCAACAACAAAACCAAGGACAACAACAAACAACCAACCAAACCAACAACAACAACCAAGGAACCAACAACAATCAAGGAATCAACAACAACAACCAAGGAAACAACAACAGCCATGGCAACAACAACAACCAAAGAACCAACAACAATGAAGGAAGAGAAAAACACTGAAGACAACAAAGACAGCGAGCAAGATGAAGGCAGTGGGTCAGGTGATGACAATAGTAGTGATATGAGCAGTGATATGAGTAGTGATGTGAGCAATGAAAATAGTGATATGAGCAATGATAATAACGAGGGCAGTGGATCAGGTGATGACAATGAAGTAGATGACAATACAACAACCCAGCAAACAACAACAACCAAGGAAACAACAACAACCAAGGAACCAACAACAACCAAAGAACCAACAACAATCATGGAACCAACAACAACCAAGGAACCAACAACAACCAAGGAACCAACAACAATCAAGGAACCAATAACAATCAAGGAAACAACAACCAAGGAAACAACAACAGCCAAGGAAACAACAACAACCAAGGAACCAACAACAACCAAGGAATCAACAACAATCACGGAAACAACAACCACGGTACCAACAACAATCAAGGAAACAACAACAACAACCAAGGAAACAACAACAACCAAGGAACCAACAACAACCAACGAACCAACAACAATCAAGGAATCAACAACAACAACCAAGGAACCAACAACAACTCAAGGAACCAACAACAACAAACAACAAGGAAACAACAACAGCCAAGGCAACAAACAACAACCAAGGAACCAACAACAACCAAGGAAATCAACAACAATCACGGAAACAACAACCACGGTAACCAACAACAACCAAGGAACCAACAACAACTAAGGAACCAACAACAATCAAGGAATCAACAACAACCAAGGAAACAACAACAGCCAAGGCAACAACAACAACAACCAAAGAACCAACAACAACGAAGGAAGAGAAAAACACTGAAGACAACAAAGACAGCGAGCAAGATGACGGCAGTGGGTCAGGTGACGACAATAGTAGTGATATGAGCAGTGATATGAGTAGTGATGTGAGCAATGAAAATAGTGATATGAGCAATGATAATAACGAGGGCAGTGGATCAGGTGACGACAATGAAGTAGATGACAATACAACAACCCAGCAAACAACAACTGCCAAGGAACCAACAACAATCAAGGAACCAACAACAACAACCAAGGAACAAACAACAACCAAGGAACCAACAACAATCAAGGAAACAACAACAACCAGGGAACCAACAACAACCAAGGAACCAACAACAACCAAGGGAACAACAACAACCACCAAGGAACAACAACAACCAAGGAACCAAACAACAACAACCAAGGAACCAACAACATCAAGGAAACAACAACAACCAAGGAACCAACAACAAACCAAGGAACCAACAAACAATCATGGAACCAACAACAACCAAGGAAACCAACAACAACCAAGGAAACAACAACAACCAGGAACCAACAACAACCAAGAACCAACAACAATCAAGGAAACAACAACAACACAACAAGGAACCACAACAACCAACCAACCACAACAATCCAGCAAAACAACAACCAAGGAACCAACAACAACCAAGGAACCACAACAACAAAACACCAACAACACACAAACCAACAACAACCAAGGAACCAACAACAACCAAGGAACCAACAACAACAATGGGAAAAACAACAACAGCCAAGGGAACCAACAACAACCAAAGAACCAACAACAACAAGGACACAACAACAACAAGGGTCAACAACAACACGAAGCAAGTAGTGATGGCAACAAACACCCATGCGACACAACAAGAGTGGGAAAGGCAGTGATAAAAACAACAACCATGGATCAAACAACAATGATAGATGACAATGACAACAACCCAGCAAACAACAACTGCCAAGGAACCATGAAATCAAGGAACCAACAACAACCAAGGAACCAACAAAACCCAAGGAAACAACAACAACCAAGGAACCAACAACAACCAAGGAAACAACAACAACCAAGCAAACCAAAACAACAAGGAACCAACAACACCAAGGAACAACAACAACAACCAAGGAACCAACAACAACCAAGGAACCAACAACAATCAAGGAACCAACAACAAGGAACCAAACCAAGGAAACAACAACAACAACAGTAAAAAACAACAACAACCAAGGAACCAACAACACAACCAAGGAAACAACAACAACAGGAACCAACAACAACAGAAGGAACCAACAACAATCAAGGAATCAACAACAACAACCCAACAACAACAACCAAGGAAACAACAACAGCCAAGGCAACAAACACAACCAAAGAACAAACACAGGAAGGAAGAGAAAAACACTGAAGACAACAAAGACAGCAACAACAAACGGCAGTGGGGTCAACAACAACAAGTAGTGATACCAGCAGTGAAACAACAGTGATGTGAGCAATGAAAAATAGTTGATATGAGCAATGATAAACGAGGGCAGTGGATCAGTGACGACAAGTAGATGACAACAACAACACCCCAACCACAACTGCCAAGGAACCAACAACAATCAAGGAACCAACAACAACCAGGAACCAACAACAAAAAGGATCAACAACAACAACCAGGAAACAACAACAGCCAAGGCAACAACACACAAAAAGGAACCAACAACAACCAGGAACCAACAACAACAAACCAACAACAAACAGGGAAACAACAACAACAACAATCAAGGAAACAACAACAACAAGGAACCACAACAACAAGGAAACAACAACAACACGGAAACAACAACCACCAGAACCAACAACAACCAAGGAAACCAACAACAACCAAGAAACAACAACAACCAAGGAACCACAACAACTAAGGAACCAACAACAATCAAGGAAAACAACAAAAACAAGGAAACAACAACAGCCAAGGCACAACAACAAAACCAAGACCAACAACAACAACAAGGAAGAGAAAAACACTGAAGACAACAAATGACAGTGAGCAAGATGAAGGCAGTGGTCAGGTGATGAATAGTAGTGATATGAGCAGTGATATGAGTAGTGATGTGAGCAATGAAAATAGTGATATGAGCAATGATAATAACGAGGGCAGTGGATCAGGTGATGACAATGAAGTAGATGACAATACAACAACCCAGCAAAAACAACAACACCCAGGAAACAACAACAACCAAGGAACCAACAACAACCAGGGAACCAACAACAATCATGGAACCAACAACAACCAACAACAACCAAGGAACCAACAACAATCAAGGAACCAACAACAATCAAACAACAACCAAGGAAACAACAACACAAGGAAACAACAAACACCAAGGAACCAACCAACAACCAAAGGAATCACAACAACAACCACGGACAAACAACAACCACAACCAACAACAACAAGGAAACAAACAACAACACCAAGGAAACAACAACAACCAAGGAACCACCAACAACCAAGAACCAACAACAATCAAGGAAACACAACACACAAGGAACCAACAACAATCAAGGAACAACAACAACAACCAAGGACAACAACAGCCAACACAACAACAACCAAGGAACCAACAACCAACAACAACACAACAACCAACCAGGAACCAACAACAACAAGGAACCAACAACAATCAACAAAAACAAGGAAAGGAAACAACAACAGCCAAGCAACAACAACAACAACCAAAGAACCAACAACAACGAAGGAAGAGAAAAAACACCTGAAGACAACAAGACAGCGAGCAAGATGACGGGCAGTGGGTCAGGTGACGACAATAGTAGTGATATGAGCAGTGATATGAGTAGTGATGTGAGCAATGAAAATAGTGATATGAGCAATGATAATAACGAGGGCAGTGGATCAGGTGATGACAATGAAGTAGATGACAATACAACAACCCAGCAAACAACAACTGCCAGGAACCAACAACAATCAAGGAACCAACAAACAACCAGGGAACCAACAACAACCAAGGAACCAACAACAATCAGGAAACAACACACAACAACAACCAAGGAACCAACAACAACCAAGGAACCAACAACACAACAACCAACAACAACAACAACAACCAAGGAAACACAACATGCCAACCAACAACAACAAACAAGGAACCAACAAACAACAACAAGGAAACAACAACAACCAAGGAACCAACAAACACAAAGGAACCAACAACAATCCAACCAACAAACAACCAAGAACCAACAACAACCAAGGAACCAACACAATCAAGGACAAACAACAACAACAACCAAGGAACCAACAACAACCAAGGAACCAACAACAACCAAGGAACCAACAACAACCAAGGAAGAGAAAACACTGAAGACAACAAAGACAGCGAGCAAGATGAAGGCAGGTGGGTCCACAATGACAATAGAAGTGACAACAAGCAATGATAATAACGAGGGCAGTGGATCAGGTGGACAATGAAAACAACAACAACCAAGGAACAACACAGCCAAACAACAACTGCCAAGGAACCAACAACAATCAAGGAACAACAACAACCAAGGAACCAACAACAATAAGGAAACAAACAAAACAACAACCAAGGAAAACAACAACAACCAAGGAACCAACAACAACCAAGGAACCAACAACAACCAAGGAAACAACAAACCAAGGAAACAACAAACAAGGAACCAACAACAACCAATGAACAACAACAACCAAGGAACCAACAACACAATCACGGAAAACAACAACCAGGAACCAACAACAATCAAGGAAACAACAACAACAACCAAGGAACCAACAACAACAAGGAACCAACAACAATCAAGGAAACAACAACAACAACCGAGGAACCAACAACAGCCAGGAACCAACAACACAATCAAGGAACAACAACAACAACCAAGGAACCAACAACAACCAAGGAACCAACAACAATCAAGGAAACAACAACAACCAAGGAAACAACAACAACCAAGGAAACAACAACAACCAAGGAACCAACAACAATCAAGGGAACAACAACAACCAAGGAAACAACAACAACCAAGGAACCAACAACAACAACCAAGGAACCAACAACAATCAAGGAAACAACAACAACTGAGGAACCAACAACAATGAAGGAAACAACAACAGCCAAGGAACAACCAACAATAAAGGAATCAACAACAACCAAGGAAACAACAACAGCCAAGGCAACAACAACAACCAAAGAACCAACAACAACCAAGGAAGAGAGAAACACTGAAGACAACAAAGACAGCGAGCAAGATGAAGGCAGTGGGTCAGGTGACGACAATAGTAGTGATATGAGCAGTGATATGAGTAGTGATGTGAGCAATGAAAATAGTGATATGAGCAATGATAATAACGAGGGCAGTGGATCAGGTGATGACAATGAAGTAGATGACAATACAACAACCCAGCAAACAACAACTGCCAAGGAACCAACAACAACCAAGGAACCAACAACAATCAAGGAAACAACAACAGCCAAGGAACCAACAACAACCCAGGAAAAAATAACAACCAAGGAAACAACAACAGCCAAGGCATCAACAACAACCAAGGAACCAACAACAACCAAGGAAGAGAGAAACACTGAAGACAACAAAGACAGCGAGCAAGATGAAGGCAGTGGGTCAGGTGATGACAATAGTAGTGATATGAGCAGTGATATGAGTAGTGATGTGAGCAATGAAAATAGTGATATGAGCAATGATAATAACGAGGGCAGTGGATCAGGTGACGACAATGAAGTAGATGACAATACAACAACCCAGCAAACAACAACTGCCAAGGAACCAACAACAATCAAGGAACCAACAACAACCAGGGAACCAACAACAATCAGGCAAACAACAACAACCAAGCAAACAACAACAGCCAAGGAACCAACAACAACCAAGGAACCAACAACAACGAAGGAACCAACAACAATCAGGGAAACCAACAACAATCAAGGAAACAACAACAACAAAGGAAAGAACAACAGCCAAGACACCAACAACAACAACCAAGGAACCAACAACAATCAAGGAACCAACAACCATCAAGGAAACAACAACAACAACCAAGGAAACAACAACAGCGAAGGCACCAACAACAACAACCAAGGAACCAACAACAACCAAGGAAGAGAAAAACACTGAAGAAAACAAAGACAGCGAGCAAGATGAAGGCAGTGGGTCAGGTGACAACAATGAAGTAGATGACGATACAACAACAACCAAGGAACCAACAACAACCAAGGAACCAACAACAACCAAGGAACCAACAACAACCAAGGAACCAACAATTACCAAGGAACCAACATCAACCAAGGAAACAACAACAGTCAAGGAACCAACAACAATCAAGGAACCAACAACAACCAAGGAAGAGAAAAACACTGAAGAAAACAAAGACAGCGAGCAAGATGAAGGCAGTGGGTCAGGTGACAACAATGAAGTAGATGACGATACAACAACAGTCAAGGCACCAACAACAACAACAACCAGTGAACCAACAACAATCATGGAAACAACAACAATCAAGGAACCAACAACAATCAAGGAACCAACAACAATCAAGGAACCAACAACAACAGTCAGGGAACCAACAACAATCAAGGAACCAACAACAATCATGGAACCAACAACAACCAAGGAACCAAAAACAACCAAGGAAACAACAACAGCCAAGGCACCAACAACCACAACCAAGGAACCAACAACAACCAAGGAAGAGAAAAACACTGAAGACAACAAAAACAGTGAGCAAGATGACGGCAGTGGGTCAGGTGATGACAATAGTAGTGATATGAGCAGTGATATGAGTAGTGATGTGAGCAATGAAAATAGTGATATGAGCAATGATAATAGTGATATGAGCAATGATAATAACGAGGGCAGTGGGTCAGATGTCAACAGTGAAGAAGAGAAAAACACTGAAGAGAACAAAGACAGTGAGCAAGATGAAGGCAGTGGGTCAGGTGACGACAATGAAGTAGATGACGATACAACAACAACCAAGGAAACAACAACAGCCAAGGCACCCACAACAACCAAGGAACCAACAACAACCAAGGAAACAACAACAGCCAAGGAACCAACAACAATCAAAGAACCAACAACAATCAAGGAAACAACAACAGCCAAGGAACCAACAACAACCCAGGAAAAAATAACAACCAAGGAAACAACAACAGCCAAGGCAACAACAACAACAACCAAGGAACCAACAACAACCAAGGAAGAGAACAACACTGAAGACAACAAAGACAGCGAGCAAGATGAAGGCAGTGGATCAGGTGACGACAATGACGTAGATGACGATATAACAACAACCAAGGAAACAACAACAGCCAAGGCACCAACAACAACCAAGGAACCAACAACAACCAAGGAACCAACAACAATCAAGGAAACAACAACAACCAAGGAAACAACAACAACAGCAAAGGCACAAACAACAAACAAGGAACCAACAACAACCAAGGAAGAGAAAAACACTGAAGACAAAATAGACAGCGAGCAAGATGAAGGCAGTGGGTCAGGTGACGACAATGAAGTAGATGATACAACAACAACCAAGGAAACAACAACAGCCAAGGCACCTACAACAACCAAGGAACCAACAACAACCAAGGAAACAACAGCCAAAGAAACAACAACAATGAAGGGACCAACAACAACCAAGGAAACAACAACAGCCAAGGAACCAACAACAATCAAGGAATCAACAACAACCAAGGAAACAACAACAGCCAAGGCAACAACAACAACCAAGGAACCAACAACAACCAAGGAAGAGAAAAACACTGAAGACAACAAAGACAGCGAGCAAGATGAAGGCAGTGGGTCAGGTGACGACAATGAAGTAGATGACGATACAACAACAACCAAGGCAACAACAACAGCCAAGGCACCCACAACAACCAAGGAACCAACAACAACCCAGGAAACAACAACAAGAAAAGAAACAACAACAACAACGAAGGAACCAACAACAACCAAGGAAGAGAACAACACTGAAGACAACAAAGACAGCGAGCAAGATGAAGGCAGTGGATCAGGTGACGACAATGAAGTAGATAACGATATAACAACAACCAAGGAAACAACAACAGCCAAGGCACCAACAACAACCAAGGAACCAACAACAACCAAGGAACCAACAACAATCAAGGAAACAACAACAACCAAGGAAACAACAACAACAACAGCCAAGGCACAAACAACAAACAAGGAACCAACAACAACCAAGGAAGAGAAAAACACTGAAGACAAAATAGACAGCGAGCAAGATGACGGCAGTGGATCAGGTGATGACAATGAAGTAGATGACAGTACTGACAAAAATGAATCCAATGGCAGTGATACAGGCAGTCGTAGTGATGATGACAATGGTAGTGATATGAGCAGTGATATGAGTAGTAATATGAGCAATGAAAATAACGAGGGCAGTGGATCAGATGTCAACAATGAAGAAGAGAAAAACACTGAAGAGAACAAAGACAGTGAGCAAGATGAAGGCAGTGGGTCAGGTGACGACAATGAAGTAGATGACAATACAACAACAACCAAGCAAACAACAACAGCCAAGGCACCAACAACAACCAAGGAACCAACAACAACCAAGGAACCAACAACAATCAAGGAAACAACAACAGCCAAGGAAACAACAACAGCCATGGCATCAACAACAACCAAGGAACCAACAACAACCAAGGAAGAGAACAACACTGAAGACAACAAAGACAGCGAGCAAGATGAAGGCAGTGGGTCAGGTGACGACAATGAAGTAGATGACAATACAACAACAACCAAGCAAACAACAACAGCCAAGGCACCAACAACAACCAAGGAACCAACAACAACCAAGGAAACAACAACAGCCAAGGAAACAACAACAGCCATGGCATCAACAACAACCAAGGAACCAACAACAACCAAGGAAGAGAACAACACTGAAGACAACAAAGACAGTGAGCAAGATGAAGGCAGTGGGTCAGGTGACGAGAATGAAGTCGATGACGATACAACAACAACCAAGGAAACAACAACAGCCAAGGCACCTACAACAACCAAGGAAACAACAACAACCAAGGAAACAACAGCCAAAGAACCAACAACAATCAAGGAACCAACAACAATCAAGGAAACAACAACAGCCAAGGAACCAACAACAATCAAGGAAACAACAACAGCCAAGGCACCAACAACAACCAAGGAAGAGAAAAACACTGAAGACAACAAAGACAGCGAGCAAGATGAAGGCAGTGGGTCAGGTGACAACAATGAAGTAGATGACGATACAACAACACCAAGGAAACAACAACAGCCAAGGCACCAACAACAAGCAAGGAACCAACAACAACCAAGGAACCACAACACAATCAAGGAAACAACAACAGCCAAGGAAAAACAACAGCCAGCCATGGCATCAACAACAACAAGGAACAACAACAACCAAGGAAGAGAGAACAACACTGAAGACAACAAAGACAGCGAGCAAGACAGTGGGTCAGGTGACGACAAAGAAGTATGAAGGCACCAAGCAAACAACACAGCCAAGGCACCAACGACAATGAAGTAACAACAACCACCAACAACAATCAAGGAAACCAAGCCAAGGAAACAACAACAGCCATGGCATCAACAACAACCAAGAACCAACAACAACCAAGGAAGAGAGAACAACCAGACAACAAAGACAGCGAGCAAGATGAAGGCAGTGGGTCAGGTGACGACAATGAAGTAGATGACAATACAACAACAACCAAGCAACAACAACAGCCAAGGCACCAACAAACCAAGGAACCAACAACAACCAAGGAAACAACAACAGCCAAGGAAACAACAACAGCCATGGCATCAACAACAACCAGGAACCAACAACACCAAGGAAGAGAACAACACTGAAGACAACAAAGACAGTGAGCAAGATGAAGGCAGTGGGTCAGGTGATGACAATGAAGTAGATGACGATACAACAACAACCAAGGAACCAACAACAGCCAAGGCACCTACAACAATCATGGAACCAACAACAATCAAGGAAACAACAACAACCAAGGAAACAACAACAACCAAAGAACCAACAACAACCAAGGAAACAACAACAGCCAAGGAACCAACAACAACCAAGGAAACACACAACACCAAAGAACCAACAACAACCAAGGAAACAACAACAGCCAAGGAACCAACAACAATCAAAGAACCAACAACAATCAAGGAAGAGAACAACACTGAAGACAACAAAGACAGCGAGCAAGATGAAGGCAGTGGGTCAGGTGATGACAATGAAGTAGATGACGATACAACAACAACCAAGGAAACAACAACAGCCAAGGCATCAACAACAACCAAGGAACCAACAACAACCATGGAAACAACAACAGCCAAGGAACCAACAACAATCAAAGAACCAACAACAATCAAGGAAGAGAAAAACACTGAAGATAAGACAGACAGCGAGCAAGATGAAGGCAGTGGGTCAGGTGACGACAATGAAGTTGATGACAATACTGACAAAAATGAATCCAATGGCAGTGATATAGGCAGTGATAGTGATGATGACAATGGTAGTGATATGAGCAGTGATAATAATGAGGGTAGTGGCTCAAATGTGATGGATGACAAAGATGACAACACTGAAGACGTTGAGGGCAGTGGTTCAGATGTCAACAGTGAGCGAGAGGATGACCCTGAAGACAATGAAGACAGTGAACAGCAAACGGGCAGTGGAGACAGCAGTCATGAGTGCAACTACGACGAAAGCAGAGAGGAGGAAGATGGTGAGTCATTTAAGAATGAGCTTCTTGGTCATTGCTTCATGTACAATGCACATTAAGTGTCTGCTAGTCAGTGTATCACAAATAATATTTAAAAATGAAATAATTAATATTGCAAAAATGCTACAGAAACATACACACACTACTCTCATCAATTGTGCACTTGCACTATTTAGCAGTGTAGCATGGTTTGATAGTAGTGGAGTATAAACTATTTATGCATAAGATAATAATAAATAACTACAATAAGAATCACAATACTTAATTTTTTTATGTATTATACAAAGAAATTGGACTTTCCAGGTTCACAAAAAATCTAAATTTTGTTACATCTAGTCAAGAGGAAAACACAGACATCTTCCCTGTCCACAAATGCACAAAGCACTTAACATCTGCACAGATTTCCCATTTTTTTGCTAGAATAGGCTGAAGGACATCAGTTGGCACTGCCACGTTTGTTTTGGTTTGGGTACCATACCTTTGATTTCGACACAAATCTCAATGCTGGTCTGTAATTGGTCCACCAACCAGTAGCTGGTCCTACCGCACTAGCAAGCCCAAGATGGATTCTCATGATTTTATGAACTCACAAATTTCATCTTACTGTGTGAAATTATATCACAATTACTGTGCAAGTAAAGTAGTAATTTTGTACTTAAAATTTAAACTAAACCGTGTATTGCAGAATGCTGGACAAAATGGTTTAATAGAGATGATCCCAGTGGACCAGGAGATTTTGAGACCCTAGACAGTCTTTACCATGAAAACCCTGGGATGATCTGCAACAGGCCTCTTCGTATTCAAGTCAGGACTACATCTGGGCAGAGTGTTTCTTCGACTGGGGATGTCATTACAATGTAAGAGTTTGAAGACGTCATAATCATTTTGTAGAATGAGTTGTGTTTTGATTCACTGGGTTCTCTTCAACAGGACAGACACACGAAACGGCTTTGTCTGTAAAAACTCTGACCAACCATCAGGTTCACAGTGTGAGAATTATGAAGTCCGTTTCCTCTGCCCTCAAGAGTTTTGTCATCCCAAAGGTATGTACATGAATAACTTCAAATATAACAGAAGTTCAGTAACTAAAGGGGGTGGGAAAAATAGAGTCGTTTTAGATGCATCATTGATTCTAATAAAATGATGATTGGAGATTGATTGAATGATTGAAGCTGTCTGCTCTGTCTGTTTGCTTTCCCTGTGTCTCTCCGTTACACCCCCTCCCTCCAGTCACTCAGACTAGCAGCACAACACTGTAGTGGACCACTGCTGGTGCTGCCCTGGCATCAGAGTTGTCCACTCTGCACAGTGACCTACAGGAATATCAGTCTGTTCAGGATTTGTCTGACACGTTTATTTTGTTCACATTTGAGCATTTAGAAAAAACTTCACAAACGACACCACAAGCTGTAGTTGTAACAGAAACATTATTTCTCATCTGGTAAACTAATCCCTGTCACAGAAAAAAATGATGCCATGCAATAAGCCTTAAGTCCTTGCTTTATCTTGCTACAATTTGAAATGAATGGCAAAATGTATGGTAAAACACTAAGATGCATTGATGCATTGTTCTTGCATTGGTTCGTGAGCCTCAGAATCGTAATCAAGTCAAATTGTGAGACACCAATAGATTCCTACCCCAGTTAACTAAACACATATTTTTTCTTTTTTGTGCCAGTGTGCTGGACCAAGTGGTTTGACCGAGACAGCCCCAGTGGCATTGGAGACTTTGAACTCCTTTGTGACTTGAGAGCTGAAAATCCTGGACAAATCTGTGAAAGTCCACTTTACATTGAAGTTGAGAACACGCTCAACAATATGCCTGCTGTATTCACTGGACAGTCATTCCACATGTATGTTCATTATTTATTATATTTTCCACATATAAGAACAAAATGACTAATTATAGTACTGTACACTTTTTCAGATACAGCCCCACTGAAGGTTTTGCCTGCCGGAATCGTGACCAGAAAAGCCGTAAATGCTCTAACTTCAAGGTCCGTTTTGGCTGTCCATGTGATGTTTAGACACTTTACCCATCATTGTCACATTAAAATGATTATCAAATCCAGGCCACTGGCCTCAAGATATTACCTATATTAAATTATTTATGTATTTATTTTCTGAGTTATTGCTTGTATGTAAAGATCATTTGTGCTAGTAGGAACATTTCTGGTATGATTGTTTTTTAAACATTGTATGTAACTTCTGTAACTCAACTAAATTATGCCAGTGGATGTATTGTAGAGGTGATTCAATTGTGTATGGGAATCTTTTCAAGAATATTGCATATTGTTACAGGCCAGGCCCATATGGGCTTTTAGGAGGGCCTGTTCTGCCACCGCCTCCCCACTTTATGCAAGTCTCCTCACATGCATACTCCACTTATTTATTATTGTAAATAAACCTTATGTCTGAGCACCAGTGTGGTCTCCCTCCTTCGTGTTGGGTTGAACCAACAAAAAAGACTTGCAGGCATATATCACAAATTAAGCTGGCAAAATAATAAGTTGTCTCAGATTGTCCCAAAGCAAACATTAATGATTAGTAATTAGTGATGAGTGCAAACTTTAGTTATTGTAGTCTTGACACTGTAATAATTCATGTTGTTGGACAGTAAGACCAGTAACTCATTTTAAACTGTTACATAAATGTAAGTGGAATATACAACCTACCAGAAGCACATTACTTCTTAAAATTAAACATAAAGGTTTTTGGTGTATCAAGCTTCAAGTGCATTTAACAAGTCTTCATTTTTTCACAATATTACTCAGTCAGGTGGGATAGTACCTGAGGTTACGGCGCTTGGCCTGGGTGTGTGCGTTTATCTATGATGTGCTTCTCATTTACATATGCTGTCCGAGTCCTGCCTTAGAGTAAATTTTTTGTTATTTCTTTATGTAAACCTGATTTATATTTGTGGCCCTCACTCTCCTTAACATTAAAACAGCCACTTAACCATTTAACAGTCTTGGTCATGTTACTTCCTTGATCCCTAGTAAACGGTTTGTAACAGAGGTACATGTAAACGATAGTTTTAAAGGAGTAATACAGGAAGTAGTGGATTCCATCCGTATAGAACTGATTTCCATGAAGTTAAGGCCAGAGGCTGCAGGTGAATGGAAAAGGAAAAGTCAGAAATTTGCCTACAGTGAGATTACTATGCATATGTAGCAGGTGTTGGGCAGATACAACCACCACTAGCAGTTTAAAATATTTGTTGGGGACAGTTGGCAACTGAAATAAACAAAGTGAGACGGAGACATTAATTTCATGTCCACATGAAACCCTGTAAGAGACCAAACTGACCAAACAGAAAATGGTAAAAAAACAGATTTTCCCTATAGTGTCTCCCCTTAAGTTAAGTGATTTTATTATCAAAACTGGGCATGGCTGTGGCTTTGCGATTTCATTAACAGCTTAGCAATACTGTAGACAGCTGTTTTTACGTTATTACATTCATTACATCAGTTATCTGAACTGTGGAATGTCCCAATCCTCATTCGCACCCCTGCACCCTTGTGCTCTCATGCAAACTTCATTGAAGTATGTAGTGCATAGTGCATATTGGGACAGGGCCTTGGTAAGAGTAACACGGTGTCACAGTGTTATGTGCGGTCACCTCACAGCAAGGGTTGCTCCAGGTATCCGAACATGAAAAATAAGTGCAATATTGCTTGCCCTCCGGGACACAGGATGGCTGCAAAGTAACAGTGTTACCATGGGCTTTAGTGAAATTACTCATCTAACCTGTCCCCTGTACAGGTGTACACTGTGTGATTTTGATTTTCTAAGAGTACATTTTACTGATTTTTGGTCAAATGTTTGTGTCGTGGCTCAAAAATAGCCATAGGCCTCATAGTGAAACATGGAGAAAGATTAAACTTAATAACTCGTGTTATGATTTATATCAAGCAGTGTTCAACAGCAATGTGACCAACAGTTAACAGAGACATGAACAACCGTATCGTCCCATATCTCTTTGATTTATGAACTTTTCCAAGGGCATGAACTGTTATTCTCAGCTCATAGCGTAAGGTTTATGTTATCACAAGAAAACTCGAGCTTGACACAATCAATTTTTTTCGTGGTTGTTTTTTGTTCTTGTATGTCTACAATTGTGTACTGATGTTATTTGCATCAATAATCGCAAGTCTTGTTTGAAAAATAATTTATCAAATACTATAGTTTCTATACAAAGGTTTGACTTTTCGATGACCATGCATATTTTACTGCATACTTTTATGCCGACAAAGGTATAATTAATCTTGTAAGACAGGTAGCCATGTAGTTTGAAGTTGGCCTTCACTCACCTGAACTTATTAAATATAAGTGAAACAAATTCCCTAATAATTATAGGCGTTTCAGAGCAGTACCATTATTTCCAGTACAAGCCGGCACTATTAAAGTGAGATCAAGGGCAAGGCAAGGCAAAGCATTTTTATTCATAACGTGTATTTCATACACAAGGTAATTCAAAGCTTTACAAATATCAAGATATTACAAAAAAAAAAAAAAAAAACACACACAAAAAAACTATGAATTACGTTAAAATATATTTTAGTTACCTAACCTAGGCATATATAAGGATTGTTTTTATTCATGTTTGGGGGTGACCCTATTTCAAGAGTAATCCATTTCATCTATTTGCAGCATAATAACTAAAAGCTGCTTCACGGTTTAGTTTGTACTCTTACATACAATTTAGTATTATAGTATTAAAGTTTTGGTGCAAATGAAAAAACAGCTGATGTTTACATCAAAGTCAGCTCCAACTATGACCACAATTTTCTAATGCAGAAGTCAGTGGACTTGTTTCTATTTTTAGTTGTTTTAGATCAATATTGCAATTTAAAATGTCTTAATTAAATCATAATGATCCATGGGTGTCGTCGATTATAACTATATAGCAGACAAATCACAATATGTCTTTAAATCCAAGCATTGTTCACGATAAGATAAATCACAGTGAAAAATTGATAAAGAAAAAATATTTAATATTTAATGCAAGCTTGAAACACGACTGGTAGTCAGCTGGTCGTCAGCTCGGTGAAAGGCTCTGTCACACCAAGGAGATGATCTCTGACCAATCTGGTTAGGCAGGTTTTTTCACGTGTCATGTCACGTTCAGGATTCTCGTTTATGGATTACACTGGTCAAATACATACACAGTTTAGCCACTAGTGCCACTTGCTGTTGTAGAAAGATATTTATTTGTTTTAGATCAATTAAAATTACCAAAATTATTTCTATTTCCTAAATGTCAGAATAATGAGAGGATTTTTTTGAAAATTTTCCATTACTTTCTTCAGAAAGTAGTGAAAATAGATCTAAGAGAACTAAAAAACAGGAAACAGGGAATCTGAACCTAGAAGGAAAGGTGTCACAATCCTGCCTGTTTGCCCCGCCGGGGGGTCTGACCCTGATCCTGCCTGTTTGCCCCACCAGGGGGTCTGACCCTGATCCTGCCTGTTTGCCCCACCAGGGGGGTCTGACCCTGATCCTGCCTGTTTGCCCCACCAGGGGGGTCTGACCCTGATCCTGCCTGTTTGCCCCACCGAGGGGTCTGACCCTGATCCTGCCTGTTTGCCCCACCAGGGGGTTCTGACCCTGACCCTGTTCCTGACCCTGCTCCGAATCCAGTTCCGTTTCTTGTTTGCTGCCTCCCTGGTTTTCTCCGCACCTGTTCCCAGTTGCTAATCGGGGGCATCCTATATGTTCTGTCCTTGTTCTGTTTAGTTGGCTGGATTCTTGAGTTATGTGAGTAACTTTCTGTTCCTTCATGTGAGTTTGTTCCTGAGTTTGTTTCGTTCATGTTCTTCTGTTCTTCTGAGAGAACATGCAGGCTCTGAATCTGTTTCTGTTTTTTTGCAATAAACCTGATCTGATTTTTGAGACATGGAGTTGGGCTGTACCTTTGTGCTGTGTTTGGGTCCACACTTCTACCCTCGTTACAAAAGGTGTAACTATTCCTTACACAGCAGGTGTGTCTGAACAACTTAAGAACATTTTCAGATAGTACAAGATTCCGGTTTTAAAACCTAGAAACACTTTAAGACTAAAACTGGTCCACCCTAAGGACACCCGAGCCATAAACAAAGTGTAGTCTACTCCATTCAGTGTAGTGACGAGTGCAGTGAGCGTTACATTAGAGAAACTAAACAGCCACTTCATAAGAGCATGTACTAACACCGGCTCCTCTGGACCCCAGTCCGCCGTACAGCTCCATCTCAAAGCCGCTAACCACTCCTTTGAAGAGAGTGAGGTTCAGATTTGAGCCAGAGAAAAGAAGTGGTTTGAGAGGGTAGTTAAAGAAGCTATTCTTGTTAGGAAAGACTATTCTTAAAAAGGAATGGGGACCTTAGACATCATCTCTCCCCCATCTATAATTCCATCCTTAGACCTAGACCAAGAGAACAAAAGCAGGGTCATTGAAGGCTGAATAGGATAGTTTCAGCTGAAACTGGAGACAATAGCTGTTTACAGTTTCAGTGTAGTTAGCCCCTCCGTTCAGATAAATAAAAGGCAGTGTCCACTAGCTATCGGGCCAGAACTGAAGAAGGAGCTTGGATGAGCAGCGAAACATCTTCACTCCTACAACAATTTGTCCAGTTGACAGATTTAAACTTTGTCTTTTGCTACTTTCTTCAGAGTCAGAAGTATATATACATTTAATTAGAATTTGGCCATTTTGCCTTTAAACTGTATGACTTGGGTCAAAGGTTTTGGATATCCTTCCACAAGCTTCTCACAATAGTTGAGGATGGTCACTGTTGGGATGGTCTTCTCAGGCTTGCAAGCATCCCCCCTTTTCCTCCAAATGTAACAATGCTCATTATGGCCAAACAGTTCAATTTTAGTTTCGTCAGACCACAGGACATGTCTCCAAAAAATTTGCAAACTGTAATGTGACTTTTTTATGTTTCTTTTGGAGTAATGGCTTCTTCCTGGCAGAGTGACCTTTCAACCCATGTTGGTACAGTACTCGTTTCACTGTGGATAATGACATACTACCAGCTTCAGTCAGCATCTTCTCAAGGTTTTTTGCTTCCGTTCCTTGGTTTGATATGCACATTTCGAACCAAAGCACATTCATCCCTGGGACACAGAACCCATCTCCTTCCTGAGCGTGTGATGACTGGACATTCCTGCTGAGTTTATACTTGTGTATAAACACCGATATTCCTCTTCTTCCTATCTTCCTGATATCTTGACTGATTTATTTTAACTTTCCGATGATGTTACACAAAGAGAAAGTATGTATCAGGCGTGGCTTCCAATACATCAGCAGGTGTGTCTCTAATTAACTCATGTCGTCAATAAACAGAAGCTTCCAAAGACATGACATCATAATCTGGGTTTTCCCGAGCTGTTTAAAGGCAAAGTAATCTTACTGTATGTAAACTTCTGACTTTGAAGAAAGTCATGAAAAACTGTCAAAAAAAGTCCTTCTCTCATTATTCTGGCATTTAGCAAATAGAAATAAGTGTGGTAATCCTAACTGACGTTAATTGAATCCTCTAATTCTCTGACTCATAAAACACATTTGCCCTCATTTACTAACATGCCAGTGAAAAGGGTCATAAAACAATCATCTGATGACCAACTACAATACCAATTTTGCAATTATATAATTGGCTTGTATTT
The DNA here is from genome assembly GCA_019594935.1 of Periophthalmus modestus. Classification (NCBI taxonomy): domain Eukaryota; kingdom Metazoa; phylum Chordata; class Actinopteri; order Gobiiformes; family Gobiidae; genus Periophthalmus; species Periophthalmus modestus. The sequence continues at coordinate 1,339,445 of JAIEZT010000016.1, read as the reverse complement.
TGAAGGTTGTCACACCTATGCTTCTTGGTAATTATCTGTCATTAAATAAAACTATATAAAAAACACTTCACTTAGTACCAAACCAGGTCACACCAAGAGATTCAACTTTGCATTTTAAGGAAAGCAGACATTAAGACAAGCAGACGGCAAACCCCCCACCAGAAAAGTTACATAGTGCACCTTTAATATTTGATTTTTTATTATTATATTTGAACTAATTTAGCATAAGAATATTATGGAAAACAGTTGTGTGTAATAAAATCATGTTACATATAAATTCATAAACATTTATAATGTTCTATGCATAATTTTCTCAGAACACAAACATAACTTTTTCATGTTAATGAAATGTGATAAAATAATGCTGAATGTGCATATTTGTTATGTTGCCTAATCATGGAAATTAGCCTTTGTTATGTTGTTATTTTTATATATAATTTAATTCTGCCTACACATTACATCTACATGCCATGTCAAACATTCTTAAAATGTTTTAAAGTAAAAGACGACAAAAACAGTCTTTAGTTTTCAATAATTCTGTCTTAAATGAGTCAAACACACAGTGCACAGTGACAAACAGCCTGTTTGGAGTTTGACGAGCGAAGACTTAAGCCATTTTCAGTAAAGAAGTTCTGATCTCTGCCTGTGGACACAGGAATAAGAAATTATTACAATATGATTATCTAGCACTTATTACTCTGTGCTTTGACAGAAGAGCAGTGAACATGCAGAAAGAATACTCACTATGTGCTGCTTTTCATCCTAAAAAGGCATTCAGTATAAGTAGAGCTGGTACAAAGTCCTACTACTGCCATACTACCCTGTAGAAACAAGTAAAAGTTCACTAGGAAGTATATGGTGAATAAAATACAATTCTGTTAAAGTAATTTCAGTTGGTTTACTTACTTGTGGTTCTCAAATGTCTTCTTTTTTATCTAAAAGATACAGGCATTTTATTTTGTTTTAGTCTTTTTATTTTAACTGATACACTCACTTGCAGAATGGTGCTAAACAAGATTATTAACTAACATCAACCATGGTCCTGACTTAGTCCTGAATTGTGGTAAGACACATTATTGCTGCGTATGAACTGGTCTAACCGCAGTAGGTAGAGACTGAACAAAAGGGGTCCCACAATTGACCCCAGGGGCACTCCAAAGGTCAGGGACATTTTATCTGAGGCACATTTTCCAGTTTCAACAAAGTACTCCCTGTCTACTAGATAGGACTTGAACCAGTTTAGTGCAGTAACAGGGATGCCCTCCCAGTCCTCTAGTCTCTGAAAGAGGATCCCATGATCCACAGTGTCAAAGGAGACTCAGATCTAACAGGATCCACACTGAAAGTTTGCCTGCATCAGTGTTCAGGCAGATGTCATTTGTCACCTTGATAAGAGCAGTCTCAGGGCTGACTGGAAAACACTGAAGGAGTTTGTCATTTGGAGAAAGTAAATAAGCTGTTGTTAAACAACTTTTTCGAGGACTTTGCCTAAAAACGGCAGATTTGAGATCGATAGGTCGGTAATTGTTCAATATTGACTGCTCTTCTTTAGGAGAGGCTTGATAACCGCAGTTTTCAAACCTCTTGGGAATGTTCCAGATTGAAGTGACATATTATGCAAACAAGTGGTGACAGCAAACTGTTGAGCACAGACTTTATACATTTAGTGGGTAACACATGGAGGCAGCATGTAGATGAACTCAGACTGGTGACGATCTCGTGGACAATGATGTCAGTTACAGGTGCATCGTGAGTCAGCTCAAAGTGTCAAGGTGACTGCAGGGGTGTTATTTGTGTTGTTCAATTGTTGTCATTTTAATGCCCTGAACCTTGTCATTAAAGAATACTGCGAATTCACTGCACTTATAAGTGGAATTTAGTTCTAATGGAAACACTGAGGTTGAGACAACAAACACTAACATTCCTATTGACTTAACTGGTCAAACCTTACACTGAGTTTACAATTATTATTATTTTAATTAATAGGCGTGGGTGACAAAAAATGAATACATAATGTGCATCATTTTGGGGTGCATCATCGTAATGACAATAACCACAGTTGTGGTTATTCCCTAAGGAAGGTACTATTCTTTTATTCCTTGTGCCATAAAAAGAGCTAAAAAGGAGAATATTAAGACATATATTGTCTCAAGACATGCTGCATCTCAAATTCAGATTTAAAAAAAAAAAGGTAGTGTAACATTTGGATGTTATTAAACAACAACAGTTGTTCTGTACATTTTTTAAAAAGCAGCTGAAGACAGAAAAACCTTTGGTTGACTGGGTCCTGTTTTATTTTTTCCTATTCTAGTTATTTTAGAGTTGCAATATCAGTGTTGGTGAAATTTGTTGTGCCTGCACACTGTAAATATGTTTTTTGTGATTTTTATTAAAAGCACTATATAAAGTGCACTTACTTTTTTCCACTATTTTAGATTCAGTCCAACTAAAGGATTTGTTTACCTCAGTCAAGCTCAAAAAGGACTCTGCTGCCTCAGATACACAGTTTGCGTTGACTACCTGTGACCTTGCTCTTGCTCTTGCTCTTGCTCTTGCTCTTGCTCTTGCTCTTGACCTTGGAATGTTGTCAAGCCTAAGACAGTCAAATATCACAAAATGTTATTTATTTATTTTATTTTTATGCTCAAGATTGAGGTGCTCTGTATTTAAAGTACATACTGTATGTTAAGGTAACTTCTTAAATAGATGCAAATTCATATTTATTAACAAAAAAGGCTTTTATCATTAAGATGTACTGGGGAAAAATATAATACATAAATCCATAATCATGAAAGGTAAAGGTTTGACATTAATTCACTATGTGAATTTGTTAATTGTGAGCAAAAGAGAAGATTAATTTCACTTTGTATGTTCAAATGAACTAGATTGTGGCTGGTTTTCTGCAAAGTTTAAGACTTTAGGGAGCAGTTATATTCAGTATTCAATGTTTTGACAAAAGAGTCGTGTTTTTGATAAATGAGCTCAAGCTGTTTGTGGCTTGGTTCAGTGAATGGCATTTAATTCTTATCATTCAAGAAAAACCAGTGCCAAAGATTTGCTGTCCCCTGGTGGTCAAAACATTACATTATTTCTGCTGAAGCAGCGTTTGTGCTTATTATACAGCAGTATTACATAATCAAACCTTTGACAAGTTTAGAAAATGCTTTAGCTTTGTACCACAACAAAAAGCTAAACAATTTCATAACAATTCCTTGTGCTTATGCTTTTGCAGCCACAAGAGCCCTAAATGAGGGCATACATTTACTTAACTGTACTAATAGACAAAAATAAATGAAATTAGATGTTCCTGATCAAATTTGGTGCATCTGAACGTGCATCCGAAAAACAACTAACAAGAGAACTACAATAACACTTCCACACCCAGTCTAACTCCTATCAAACAGCAGCTAATCCCACCACGACAGAGAGATGTTACTGTACAGAGGCACAGAGAAGTGAAAGATATGCAGAAAAAGCTGACGGTAAACCAGACTCCAGAAAGTTCAAAAACATTAGGAACTGAAAAATATAATCCAGGATCCCAGAAAGATCATCTTTGTGTAGAGTATGAAGCGTGTCATTTTGGCTGGTCATTCTAAAGTTTACAACGTACATTAGAATCAGGCCTCATGGTGAAGACGACAGAAGTATTTTGCTGCTCAGGGGACTTCAGTCTTATAATCATATAGAACATTGCATTATTGCTCTCTGTTTGAGAAGCTAACACCTTCATGAAAATGTGTTATTTCAGGATGCACAACCATTTCTTTAGAATTATAATGAGAATTTGAGCTCACAAAACCCCTCTAGATTTTCTTTGTGTTCATTAGCTCCTGACACACAAAGTTGTGTTGGAATTAACAGGATTTTTGTGCTACAATGGTAGAGGGTTAAAATGAGAGTGATTGTAATAGAAGATAAAAGTATTTAAAATCCCAATACCATTTAAAATTCCCCCAAAAATTACAGTGAAAACCTGATTTGTTCAGTCAAATTAGCTTACTACATAAAACAGACCTCACAGTTCATATGGAAAAGTACATACCAGATAAGACGCAGACTGTAGTTCAAGGTTGATTTCACAGGTCAAAATCTGAAACATATAATAATCCATTTTAGTGCAATACTAATGACTTCATACTCATCTGGTCCTTGGGAACTCTGGAAAATGTTTGCAACAACAACTACTCTTATTGGTTAGCTCAGTGAAATCTTTTATTGAGCAGGTTGAGTGATTTTATTGATGGTAAAACCTTGACTTTCCAAAATAAAAGAAACTCAATACAAGTCGAAATCCCAACTTCTCATCTCGGAATTTCGAGGTCCCAACAAACACTTGAATCCTGCAAGTGCATCGTGAGCCTTAAGGTGAATATCTACAATTCAAAATATTACTGATCACAAGGAACACAATGAATTATAAGATTTCATCTATTGACAATGTATTTTCATCATTATATTTTTTTGATATAGCCTGAAGAAAATTAGGGAAACTCAATGCCAAATAATCTTTACACTGGCAGCAGGGTTTGTTATAATTAATGATAAGACAAAAGTCAAAGTGAAAACATCAGATGTGTACATATATATATATATATATATATATTAAAAGTTTAAAAAGATGAAAAGTCCTATAATGTAATTATAACATTATTAATATTATTACATTACATGTGACAAAAAGCATCTTAAGGGGTTAATAAATTATGATAATTTATAATACCAATATGCGATTTTTCAGGAAAAAGAAAAGTCTTTGAAAAATATTAACGTTTTGACGATCTTATGGCAGTTTAACAATCTAAATACAGAAATAGTAGGAAACACTGTAGGTGCAGCGTGTCACGTGAGGGTTACATGTGTGACTGTCACGACGGACATGAGGGTTAAGTTAACGTCAATAAATCTGAATCTCTAAATATCGAACCTTAAAACATGGTGAACATTTATCAGTAGTTTTGTTCCGTTTCAAACACTTTTATCCTTTTGGCTTTATAAATAAAGCTAAAAGGCTTACTTCTTGTAATTAGCAACGTTAAAGCTCATAATGCGCATAACCTAATAAACCTGATAAATAACGTAATAAACCTAATAACCTGATAAAACACTGTAGAGTAGACGGCAAATCCTCAAATACATGTTAAAAGTATGTAGTTGTAATTAACGCGAGACTTTCGAATAGATTCTGTTGTAGACGTCTCGCGAGATTTGCTCAGCTGTTTAGACTGTTTTTTTAAGAATTGATGCTAGTCGGTCAGCACGTGGGGAGGAGAGTGACTTTCTATAGTTTCCACGGGGACACGGATTGAAAAACTTGCGTATTGATATTATTTCACTGTTGATTTCATCGTGGCGGCGCCGAGGACCTTAAAACACCGTAAGTGATCCGATACCTGTGCATAGAAACTGCTGCATTTTGCACAGAGCAGAGAGAATGCACATCGTGCTAGTGTGTAGCAGCAACATGGGTACACGGCGTGACTTCATTCAAACGTGCAGTTTCTGTCCTCACACCTTATAATACTTATGCTTAACCCATCCAGTAACACCGCTGTTTCACGCTGTTCACTGTTCACAATATGCCGTGGTCTGGGCTTCGTGCAGCAGAGCCATGTCATTGAAGCGTAAGCCCATACATCCAACTTTAGCTAACCCTGGTGACGTTGTGTAACTTGCTAACCTCACGCAAACCAAATGTCCATAGGCAATTTACTACAGCAAACTGGCATTCTTTATTACTGTTATTGAGTGAATTAAAGCATCTCTGGGCATTTATTTGTTTAATTGTTTGATATACTTGTGCAGAACCGGCTAAGTGGCTAACGTGAAGGTCTGAGGCCCGTGTCATTACCCGATTTGCGCCAGACGTGCTACTTTCTTGAACATGGATTTACTTTCAGAATAACCTATTTTTCCTTGTGCTAATATAACAGAGGTTTACTTTCTTATTCTGTCGAAACGGTTCTGTTTAAAACCTGCGTCCCTGGGTGACCTAATGGGGAACACAGAGCTAGCATTATCCAGCTACTTTTGTTTACCACATTTCTTTGCATGGCTGCTTTAGTCATTGCAGCCAGTCTAAAGGCAAATGCATATTACTGATAAGTATATTATACGTTTTTGCAGTGACCTGATGATGTTTGTCCAAGTGTAGTAGCCATACCCAACATGTCAGAGTGTCTCACGCATGTGTAGTGCACTTTTTGAGGCAAATCGGGCAGTGACTCAAATTGGGCAATGACAGTCCGAGTAGGAACGTCCTTTTAACCCCTCCACTGTGCGGCTCAGTCGTTCCCATTACCGCAGACAACTACAGGCCGCACTTATGGCAAGGCACGTTTATTTGTGTAGCACGATTCATACACAACATGATCCAAAGTGCTGTACACAATAAGAAAGAGATTCAAATCACAATACATAAAATCAAAGCATAAATAATCACAAAGAATCATCATTATTTGTGCCCTGAGCTTTTTCATGATTAGCTTGCAGTAGTGTGAATAAACTTTTGCTTGCTTGTCTATCTGGGCACGAAATAAATTGTTAAATGACTAATAATAATAATACGTATAATTTGAATTATTCCAGGGTTGTGAAAGTGTGGCTAATTTATCGCTTTGTAATGTTTTATAGAATCTTGCTATGGACACTGCTTGTAGGCTATCACTATCATAACAACATACAGACACTTAATGAGGATTTCAAATCATAAACTTTCAAAACTGCATTTTACCTTGGCGTAAACTAAGCCAAGTTAATTTTGTTTGCAGTTTATACTATCCATTTTCAAGTCAGTCCTGAAGAAGCGGCTTGGATGAGCAGCAAAACGTCTTCACTCCTACAACGATTTGTCCAGTTGACAGATTTAACCTTTGTCTTTTGCTATTCTTAAGTAAGCCTAGTAATGGGCTACTACTGGATAATGCCATCCCAAGTTGCATAGCTGTAGCCTGTTGGCCATGTGTTTAAAAAATTACATCTACAACAGTTGTTTTGTATGAGAAATTACTTCTAAAAAAATGTACATGCATGGTTCTAGCTGCTATTTTAAGGACTACTAAATGTTGTGGTTGCACTCATTATAGAGAGTGCATTGCCACAAGTGATTTGAGAGTATAGGTATTACTTCATAGATTTGTTTTGAATAAGCCCATAGAGTAAATGTTCGGTCATAACCATGTGTGAAGTGTTATGAGATTGCCAGTTATGCGTGTAGTAGTAAGCTGCTTAGGTCGGCCACCCTCAGGAGACTGGGACATGCAAATACTGCCACTCCCCTAACCAACTGAACTGCAAGGTCATAGTCTGCAAACTAACATTGAGGTCAACAATAAATGCACCAGTGAACATCAAAGTCCATTGTTAAGGAGAGATTTCCAGTCATTTAGCTGTGTTTCTCCTTGATCAAGGTGAATCTATTGCAACGGTTGTAGTCGGACATGCGTTGTCTTTAATTAAGTTCCACCGATGCTTATTTTATCTGTATAATTTGGTCGGTGACATTAGTGACGTGGGACTCAGTGCTGACATGTACCTGGGTGATGTTTGAAGTGGTGATCTTTTGATGGGCAAGCAGTTTAGCACTCCATATTTCATTCTTTCAGTCCTGCAGTTGTAAAGTACATAAATAACCATTCACTTATATTTAGGGCTCCACTTCACTTTACTGCACTATTTTTACCTTTGTGCCAAAAGCAAATCATTTACCACTGTCAATTTCACATAGTATGTTTTTGTTTTAGTAGATTTTGATGCAATCTGGTGGAGGGTTTGCCTTCTGTCTCAATTCCACATTATGACATTCAGTTTGTCTATCTCTGTGCAGCTGATGCCACCCGGGGAAGTTATAGGTAAGCTCTGTGGAGATGCAACCCGTTCACAGGAAGAAAGCATGTTTTCAAGCAATTTAATGAATGCAAGGTGGATAAATTTATTGTCATACTGTGGAATTTGCCAGGCAAGGCCATAACCTTTTCATAGAGATAAGCAGGTGGGAGACCCTCCATCAGAAAAGTTACATGGTGCTCCTTTAATTTTAATTGCACCATTGCATTGATATGTTTTATGGTTGGGCAAGTTGTCTTAGGTCTATATTTTTTAATTAATATTGCCCGTACAATGGCTTCATAAGCAACTGGATGCACCACCAGTATTTTGAAAGGTTTATGCTCCAGCTAGCGCTCACGTTCCCTATTTTTGTCTAGGATACAAAATTTGGTTGTATTCAAAATATATTTAAGCTATTGCACTCTGCCTGCTCTAAAAGTAAAATAAACAGAACTTTGCCTCACTAATTATGACACATTTTTATAAGTTTGTCAAATATCACAGCCCATAGAAGGAGAATATAAAGGAAAACGACAAGGACATTACTGGTGTCAAAAGGTCTATGCCGGTATTAAACTGAATTGGAGAAAAGACCAAACAAGCAATTCACGTTAACATGCAGCAGCCACATTACAGCATTTGTCCAACATGTAAATCTGATATATTTTTGTTATTTGGTTCATAACAATAGTCTGTTATAAGTACTGGGGGATTTTATTCACTTTGATCAAGGTGACTAGCTTCATACATAGTGTTGCAAAAAAGGTAAAATGCATTTCAGATAGGATTTTATGAGTTTGATTTAAAAAAAAAAAAGATATAAAAAGAACTAGTAAATTGTACTTTTTCACACTAGTCCAAACATATTCCTCCTCACTTTACTAATGCATTCCTATCATTTTAATTATTCATCGCAATGAGTTTATAAGCACTTTTCTCAGCTTTCACAGGCGAGAGTGGAGTTTTGCTGTTTTGCTGTATGCTAGCAACAACTAGCATGCTAACAGCGCCCCAGTCGTATTCTCCTGGTAACGATAAAAGATCATATTTTTGCAGTTTCATCAGAAAGTTGTTAAATTTGCCTAAAATTGTTTGGTTAAGTATCGCACAAAAGGCAAAAATAACACAAAGCTAACTGTGAAAATATAAAAATGTCACTGTACTCTTTATATTGCAAGTTAGAGGCACTAAACTTGATATAATTAGGTACATTTTCACTTAACGGGCACAATACATTGCCCACTTCTACTACTCATTCCTATTCGTTATGTAAGATCTGCACAAAACCATTTCACATTTTTGTCCTAACTTTGTACTAATGCTCTTTTAATGTTTAGGTTTCAATCAGCAGTTGGGACAGAAACTTTCTAAAATGTTCAGTCTTGTCCAGTTGTCTCCGTTGGTATTCGCTTTCCCACTACTTTGAGAATGAGTCATCGTGTTTATCCATTATTCAGTGCAGGCTCCGACCGCTTCCAGACGAATGCCACAAGTGTCCTCATTGGAGAGTTGAGACGATGCATTCGAGGATTACCAGAAGTGGCTGGATGTTTGCTTGGGATTAGACTTCTTACTCTTTGTTCCGTTTAGAAAAAAGTAAGATTAAGTGCAAACAGAGGAGTGGGAATTTTTGGGCATCTCAGAAACAGGATGAAACAGAAATACACACATATGAAATAGTTTTTGGATTGTGTTGTCTAGAAAGTACGTCCCTGAATATTTGTAAAGCTTATTAAAAGTTCTGAAAGTGTGCAGATTCAGATTTTAATGGTCAGTTGGTGCTCTATTTGCATCAACAAAGACGGTTTATATGATATACTTTTGTACTTTTTTTTTCCCTCCAATACATCTTTCCGATACAGGAGAAGCAGCTTGTCAGGAGTAGTATGTAGCATTTGCAGAGTACCTGAGGAAACCAATTTATGTCTAAAAAGTTACTCAAGTAAACCTAAAGAAATTGCACTTTTCAGAATACCTTTCTAGCAGCATACTTTTACTCTTACTTGAGTAATATTTTTATCAAAGTAACAGTAACATTTTGGTTACACCTCCCGCTGTGAGTAAGTCTACAAGTGACAAAAGCTTTATGTCGACAATATGAAATGATATCGATATGTGAGTTTCTTGCGCAGCTCCTTCAGATATGACTTAGTTTGTCTGTCCTTTTTGAAAATACCAGATTTTGTCCAGTATTTAATGTTTTGTCCTTAACTTTAAATTCTAAATCAGATGTTACGTCTCAGACATTTGCTCTTTAAATTACTATTACTTGAGTAGGACTTTTCCCTAATACTTTTTTACTCTTACTTGAGTTTGTGTCACTCATCCAGGTATGATCCATAGCAAAAAGAAAAATTCAGTTCTCCTCATCCAGGTGGCTTCTTTAGTTCAGAGCTGAAGAAGCCGTTTGGATGAGCAGCGAAACGTCTTCAGCCTAAAACTTTTGTCCAGTTGACAGAATTTTCATTTATCCTGTTGCTGTCTTTAATAATATTAGTAATGGGGTAATTTCTTGGACCACTACTTTGTACTTCTATAGTAATATTATTTTTGAAGTAATGTTACTCTTAATCAAGTACAATTTCTGTCCGGCCTACCCACCTCAGCCAACTAACTCTATCTGTCAACTTTCTGCAACCGTTAGTTCATGGAATAACCTTTTTTTTTTTTTTTTTTTAAACAAAATTGTACCTGTAGATTTTTTAGAAGTATCAAATAAATCTGAAAACGACTATCTATTTCTGCAATTTAGAGGATAATTTTAGTCTTTAGCTTTTTAATCAGCTTTTGTGCAACTTTTTTTTTTTTAAATAATTGAATCCACGACGTACTCGATATTCAAAATAACTGTCATGATATTTCCATATTTTGAGTATCTGCCCACCTGTACATGTTACACGTTCTCTTTGGAGCACTATTAGCAGCCATAGTCAGGACTGCCCTTTTCCTCGGAGCGTAATGAAACCCTCTTTCACAGTGTGTATAAATATATAGGAGGCAGTTTGTGTGAGCAGCTGCCAGCCTGAGCCGTGACTGGGCCTTTGCCTCAGTCACATGTGGTGCATACCTCCTAATGCTGCTCTGTAAGGAAAGGCATGCACCCGCGACCTTTTTTTAACACCAGCGACTCGCCGGTACAAAGTTCAGAGGGCACTGTCGCTCCAATGGGCCAAGCTTCATTCAAACTTAACACAGGCCTGTTGCGATAATCAGTATATCGACTTATTATTCATGAAAACTGCACTACAGGGACATTTTTTGTTATTTTTTGCTGTAAAAAGCTGTAAAAGGTTGAATTTATAACTTCAGAGACTCATTACAATGCAAACCTGTACTAGAGTGTTTCATTTTGCTGTTTATTTATTGCTGTTCATGATTTTTTTTAAACAATATTGCAGGTTTAGAATAGTTTTTCTTGGGTTTTTGTGTCAGTGGCATAAGTTTGTTTAAATATTATCGTCTATATTTACCTCAGTGATATGTCAAATTTCAAAATGTGTTATCGTGACCGGCCCAACTACACCCTGGGCAGAAGAAAAAATGTCTGTCTTGTTCAAAACTGTGACTGTTAGACTTGTATTCAAAAAAAAAAAAGAAGTTTATCTTAAGATATCTAATCAGTCCGGTAACTTTCACACAGCTCACTTGATAAACCAAAACCAACATTGGCAGATCACTAATTGACTGTTGATAATGTTACTAATGATACGTTTTTAGCAAATTTTTCTGCTTAATTTTATGTTCTACAACTATATTTATGACAAACTCATTAATCGGGACAATATTGTACTAAATGACAACTGAGCTGCTGTCGCCCAATAAGTATAGTGTTAGGGTGTTTGTCCACTGATCGGAAGGTTGGCGGTTCGAATCCTGCTTTCCACATAATCGTTAGTCGGGTGGTCAAATCCACTGATCCAGCTCCCACAGATGAATGCTGCCGTTGTGCCAGTGTCTGTGTACACTGGTGTATGAATGTGCGTGTGCATGGGCGAGTGGTTTCTTGATGTAAAGCGCTTTGAGGGTCTTGAAGGGGGAAGGTCATGAAAGCGCAATATAAAATGTGACCATTTATGTGCAGAAATTATGGTAAATCAAGTTAAGTTATTTTGATTTTTATTATTCGTATCATATTTATGGCATAACTATAAGCTGTTTTTTTAATAAATTTCTAGTATTGTGTGAGGGGATGTAAAACTGGAATGGTACCCTAAAGCAGGCATGCCCAAACTGTGGCTCGGAGGCCAAATGCGGCCCTCAGACCAATTTTTCTTGGCCCTCAAGCTTCCAGTTGAATTGGCCCATATTACCTTAAACAGTACGTCTTACTGTACATTTCTGAAAATCTACTTTAACAAGGCCATATCAAAAATTGACTGTGTCCCATTGAGGATGTGATCATGAATAAAGGTCTAACTTGTAATAAACATAGATTTGAAGTATTCACTTTATTCGCGACCAGTCTGTGGCCCTCAATCGTCCCTCAGCTTTGTCTGTGTTTTTATATGTGGCCCTTAATGAGAAAAGTTTGGACACCTCTGCCCTAAATATTTAAATATAAATATAAACATGTAGGTGGTACAAATACTGCATTTTTAATTCATAATTTTTTTTTTTTACTTGCAGTGTCTCAAATTTGCCATCTCCTTTTGTTTTGTGCTTCTTAAGGAATGAATGTTCTTTCTTCTAGTTTAATACTAAAGACTCTCATAATATGTCTTTAATTCATAGTTCTTTCTTTACATACAATCTCTCAAATTTACCGTTTCCTTTGTTTGTGCGTTTCAGGTTTAGCTGCTAGTGTCCTGTGGAAATGCCGCTGAGGTTTCGCTCGGTCGTGCCCTACACGCTGCCCGGAGTCCTCGCCCTGATCGGCTGGTGGTGGTACATCTCCCGAAAGAAAGATCGGGTTTTGGGCCACAGCGAACTCAAACGACCCCCCTCCTCCGCCAGCCTCCGAACTTCGCCAACAGAGGGCAGCAACGGCGTGATCGAAAATGGCACCAACTCTCCCACAAATGAGACCGCAAGACCAGACAGCCCTGTGCACACAACGACAAAGAGACTGGACCATGATATTAGCTCACACGCTCAAGATAATGGAGATGCAACTTTAAGAGTAGAAGAAAGCGTAGATTTAAAGGATGAGACGCGAAACGAGATGCGCTCATCTGATTTGGACATTTGCGAATCAAAACAGGAAGTTGTTTTGTCCGCGCAGCTTACCAAAGTTACACGTTTGGATCCCAATATTTCAGAGGAAGAAAGGCCTGAACCGGAGGGCGAAGTTGCGGCGGTGTGCGCAGTTAGCCCGTTGCAAAGAGTGGCGCCGCAAATCGAAGTAGAAACACCCATTTTGTTGCAGGATTTCCACCAAAATGTCCTAACAAGCACACCATCTTTGCCAGTATGTACAGCAGAAATGCAAGAATTTACCTGTGAGAAGGTAGATCAACAGCCAAAAGAAGTCGAGCCAGATTTGGAGCTCCTCGCAGCTGGTTTGATAACAGAAGTCATCTCCGCAGCAACGCAAGAAGTCATGGGCGACGCCAGCTGCCCGTTGTTGGAAAGTACAAGAATTTGCTCACAAGAAACAGACAAAACGGAGTATGAATTACTTTCGAGATCGAGCTCCAATGTCCAAAATTCTGAAGAGGGAATTTCGAATGGCTGCAACACAGATATAGTTATGGACAGATCAAACTGTTCGGGGCAAACAAAGCCGAAAGTTGAAGGCGTTTCGGAGGAGGACTTGGCTTGTAGTACATGCCACTCAGAGGTCAGCAGTGAGGACTTACACCCAGCAGATAATATCCAAGTGACTGATTTGTCTGCACCAGAGGAGGAGACGCAGATGGAGGTGGTGGGGGTTGATGGAGCAGAGCGGAGAGCCCTGAGTGAGGACGGTTCTGTGGAGGGAGTGTGTGACCTGAAGAGGATGAACGGGATGAGCCTGGGCAACGGAGCCCACGGCACAGACGCAGAGACGGACCAGTCCGGAGGAGAGGGTCAGTATTGCACGTCCTAATCCGATACACCCGTACTCGCCGATGTGGTGATAAAATTTGAATGGGACAAGATCTCGTGCCACAAGATCTCACAAGATCAAATTGCCACAAGGGGAAAATGATCTTGTGAGATATTTTCTCCATGCATTTCCATATGGATTCTTTATTTGTCAGGACCAATTGACCAATGCATTAATCTTAGAAAAGAAAAGATGATTTATACCAGATTTAGTTGCTGCTACTTTTTTTCTTTTTTAATTAAGGACAATAAAACATGAAACAAGCCACAAATACCAAAATAATAAGCTTATGAAATAATAAAATTTAAAAAAAGATTATGGGCCAAATGTGGCCCGCCATGTCATTTAATGTGACCCGCGACAAGTTAAATTAAAAGGTATGAAAATATCAGTTTATCAGGAGATACAGTTACACAGACATTTTTTTCATATCTATGCAAACTCTTATGCAATATTTGTAACTTGTAATAAATACAGAAACAGTTAATGAACAATATTAAAAAAAAGTAAAATTTATTTTACATTACATGTAGTTACATTTATGCTGTCTTCATCTGGCTCTTTGAGAGCAACCATTTTGCTGATGTGGCCCTCGGTGAAAATGAGTCTGACACCGCTACACATAAAGTTGGCAAAAACGGATACAGAACAATAAGCAATAAAACGCCAAGATATCCTGCCGAGCTATAACCAAATGCCGGGAAGAAGAGGTGGGTTTTTGTCTGGTCTTAAACTGTACAGACTGAGAACAAATGCATAAAAAAGCTACAGCTACTTTCCATGTGCAGTCCCTGGGCAGCTGAACACATCTAAAAATACTTCACAGTTACATTATAAGACTAACTTGGTTCATTAACATTAGCAGTAAAATACAATAAAATGTCACCATGTCCAACAGTACGTTTCCTACGGTCCATAGAGATATTAAAAATCATTATGTGCATCATGTGAATGTAGAAAAGAACAAATGAACTAGACTGATGTGGGCACACTTAATAATTTAACTAGAAATTTGTTTTAGATAATTAAGATCTGCAGACAACTTCAGACTATCTGGAGCTGGTTCCACTGTCTGATGGTTTGAAAACAGGCCGACTGAGCAAAGGTTGAGGATCTTTTTGGAACTTTGCAATTTCGGTTCTCATTGTATTGGCCACAAAAGGTTTAATGCCTAGTCAGTTAACATTTTTAGAAGGCATAGTTCCAAAAATCACCACTACAATGACGGCAAAAGTATTCAGTGAAATACATTTTTTAAAGTAAGGGCCAAAATTGTGAAGTGAGCCACACAATTTATTATAAAGGATGTCAAAATCTCATCTTGTCTATAGACTGTATATATAAATGGACATGGCAAACGGCTAACCATTACGTTCCAAATAGGAAGCGTTCATGGGCACTCTTTCGGCTCCATCGACTCCAGTCCACTTTACATTAGAAAACTGTGGCCCCAGCTGCTGTCAGGCTTGTCATTTTTGTCTTCAAATGTCGCTTTACATGATCCTGATGTTTTTATTTCGCTATTGTGTCCATAAATCGAGATATTAACATTAATAACAGACAAATCAGCTGCCTTCTTTTCCCGAGATCACTCCCGCTAGCGTTAGCAACGGGCTTGATTGACATTGTTGCTAAGTGCCCCCCTGCCAAACAATCGGTGCGGGCGGGAAAAGACGTTACCTTCAGTAGCCTCACTCCTGATTGGCTCTTTGGCTGCTATGATACTTGAGGTCCTAATTCTGAATGTGGAACTCGGCTCTATATTCATTTCTAAAACTGCTCTAGCTTCGATTACTGCATTTTTAGTTGGTCTCACTTAGTCCACCTCTTCATACAGTCTGTGGTCTTGTCTCGTTCTCGTCGTTCAGTCTCATGCCTGGTCTCGTCTTGTGGGAATTCTGTCTGGTCCCACCCCTAAAATTGAATTGCAACGACACTTTTGACCATCTATAATGATCAAATAGTGATTCCGTCTCTATTTCAGGCCTAGGAGTGGGCAATATTGATAAAAGTGATATTCAATGCTTAATAATTTTGCCTTCTCATTCATGATATCCAGACTGTACAGTTCTATGGATCGGGGTTCAAATGTCTCACAAAATAAGAATGGACCATAAAATTTATCGCAAAAGTACGGAAATATCACTTTATACATTTGATTGGAAAATTACACTAGATGTTTCTGCCATTTTATTTTTCATAGTTTTATACACAGATATGCAAAATTAGAATATCGAGTACATTTCCACAATTACGATATTATCCTTTTCTCGATGTATCTTCCACCCGTGTATTTATTGGAGCACTCACTCCTCTCACAGCTCTAACTCAAAACTCTTGGCCCCTTCTGGGGAGTATGGCGTCACATTCATGAATCTGAAAAGCATCTATTGGGGGAAAAATGTTGTATTTGTAGTTCTTTGTGAGTCTAAGTGCTGTTTGTGTA
This sequence comes from Periophthalmus modestus, assembly GCA_019594935.1. Taxonomy (NCBI): domain Eukaryota; kingdom Metazoa; phylum Chordata; class Actinopteri; order Gobiiformes; family Gobiidae; genus Periophthalmus; species Periophthalmus modestus. The sequence goes on along the minus strand of JAIEZT010000016.1, from coordinate 1,323,144 downwards.
CACAGGCTCTGATGTGAACAGTATGGACTCTGTGGACAGCGGCTGCATTGGAGAAAGCAACCACAGCTCGTCCAGTTCAGAGGTCATCATCTGGGAGATCGAGGTGCCAAAGGTAACGCAGACCTGATGCCCTGCCTTATACAAAATTGTTTATTTCACAAAGTAGGATAGTTATCGTTATGGTTAAGAAATATATTATTATCAAAAAGGACTGCAATAGAATTCGAAATACTGAACTATGATACAACAAAACTATGATAATTTCTCTTATAAATTATTGCATTTTCTAATTGGTCTCAAGCAAGCAAAACAACACTAAATCACTAAAATCTCTGTTTAATCAGGCAGTAAATGTGTTAGACAAGAAACCACTAAAGCGTCGTCATTTTCAAATCCTTACAAAATCTAAAATATTAAACGTTTAAAATTCTGTGTATTAATGGCACATCCGAAAACACATCCAAGTTCTCAACACCGCAGCACGTCCACCGCTTAAGAGATTTGTCCAGCTTTGCTCCGAGCAGACCACAGAACATCCAGGTCCACACGTCACTGCAGACTCCCCAGATGTAGCTCAGCCTTTGCACAGACCGTCTTCTCATACAAGGGCCTTAAAGAATGTAATAACCTCCTTGACAGAAACTCTCCTCTGACCTGAGGGACTTCTCTTATAATGTTAGAAAAGTCTATTCAGAGCATGGGTGTCAAACACGTTTTTACCGAGGGCCACATCAGCAAAATGGCTGCTCCCAAAGGGTAAAATAAATCTTACTACTCATTTAACTTGTTAATTAACTATTTCTGTATTTCTTACTTATTCAAGTTACAAATATTGCACATGCATTTGCCTAGATGTAAAAATATGGCTGTGTAACTGCACATCTCTTGATAATCTGACATTTTAAGACCGTCATACCTTTTAATTTACCCTGTCGAGGGCCATATAAGATGATGTGGAGGGCCGCATTTGGCTCGCGGGCCTTGAGTCTGACATATGTGATTTAGAGAGTCAGCTCTGTCAAAACTGATCCGTATTTTCGATGTGGAAGCTTATATGGTAATTTTTGACATGGTATTTGTGTAATTTAAAATGTGGAAATGTGGAGTGTGATGTTTTTAAATGAAAGAAAGAGAATACATGGTTTAATTGTAAGTGGATGGATACTTGGATGTATTGCCATTGTTTGTAACCTGCCTGGAGACGGCAAATGGAAATTAGATTTAGCCAAGTCTACTGTAAAGCATCTCTCTTTTATGAGATTAATGTGTTTGCATACGGTCCCTTAATAAAATAAAACCAATAAACTAAACTATTAATGGCCTTGGGCCTCTGCATTTGATCCATCCTATCAGACTACCAGAGGATAAGTAAACAAATTCTTGGTAAATTCATTAAGTAGATGATCATTTTGTGTAGTTGGACAGATAAAGTTCTACCTCTTAGCTACCTGAGCAATTTAGAGTCAAGTATAGTTATTAATTACAAAAGAATGATCACAGAAAGTTTGGTTATGTGTCAAAGGGGTGAAAGGGGAATTTTATTTGCGTTAGGACTGCACTTTACTTGGTCTTTGCTCATTTTCAGGGTAGCCAACATTCTCAAATTTCTACTTGCTGCATTGACACAGAAGACTGAAAGCATTCAGTCTGTTATTAAAACATCTCTACATCATGTTAAACTGAAAGGTGTAGGACACAGCTAAACAGCGAGAAACAAATGCAAATGCCAAATTTCTACATTTGCTACAGAGAAATATCGCGATAATATTACTGTATGCCACTAACTAAGACTTAAATAATGCAGGGTAATCCCAGCAAACCATTTAAATTTCATTAAAAATCATGAGCTGTAAGGAATAACTGGCAGAATGCACCAAGAATTAGCCATAAAAGGGACGTATTCACCCCTCTACAGCTTAAATCGTATCACATTACAACTAAAATATCCCAAATCTCCCCACTTCTGCAAAGAAAATGTACGCACGATAAATATTGAGGCCCAAAATATTAATTCTTTCACATACTGAACAAGGCCTAGGGACAATAAGCTGTACCTTCACAACGTAGGTCTCCCGCAAATGAGAAATAATTGAAGCGAATTGTCAGATTTAAACGTATTGAGCTTTGTGTTCTTCTCTTGCAGCACCTGGTGGGGAGGTTGATTGGGAAACAGGGCAGATATGTGAGCTTCCTGAAGCAGAGTTCGGGAGCAAAGATCTACATCTCCACTTTGCCGTACACACAGGAGTTCCAGATCTGCCACATCGAGGGTCAGTGTCTGCTCCAGGCTCTATGTGAAGAAATAATGAATGCACCTATGTTCATTTTGTTAATGTACACCTCATTTTTTTGGTTTGGTTTTTACGTTAATATGTTAAATAGGGAAAAACTTGAATTAACAAATAGTAATAATGTTGCTTTTTCTTTTTAGGAACGCAGCAACAGGTTGACAAAGCCTTAGCTCTGATTGGGAAAAAGTTCAAAGATTTGGACCTGACAAATTTGTACGCACCTCCAGCTCCTCCCCTCACACTCCCCTCACTTCCCATGACGTCCTGGGTAAGAACTAAACATGTGTTTTTCTTTACAGTTTAAGCTTTAAAAGGTTAATTCTGTGCGTGTCTGTGTGGGGCTGAACAATTTTGGTAAAAAACCTAATTGTGATTTTTTTCAGACAGGTTTTGCCATTGTGATTAGATATGAGATATATTTAAGAAGTGTCATTTTGAGGAGCATTAACGTTTGAGAGAAGCCTGAAATATGAACAGTTAAAGATCTTTATATTGTGCAAAATTGACCCTTGTGAGCTTTAAGTCATGTTTGAGAGTTGTTACCTCTTCAAAAACATACCCAGAGTTGTGTTTTGTTTCATTCACACATGTTTGAGTAACACTTTATTAGTCCGTCTACATCTCCAAGGCACAAAATGTTCTGTTCCACTTTGTCACGTCATGAAGCGGTAATTTTCAAGTTAACCGCAACCTTTTGTACCTTTTGTTTAGCAGAGATCTCCGTTTCAGGGCTGAAATTATCTAAATGATTCTAGTGAAGGTGCATGGAGTGGAGCACTTCCTGTATTACAACATGGCACTGAGATGAGCCCATAAATATGCAGGGTTGGTGTGGTGAACAATTAAAACAAATGAAAGTGAAACAAAACACCTATCAGGTATGTTTGGGTTGAGGAAACATTATAACATAGATCAAGACATAAATCATAGGCAATTGTGGTATGTTGGTCAACCACAGGTACAAGATTTTTCTGATAAGAATATTTTGTTGTGGGCAGAGGACATTCTGTAATATCAATAATGATTATATTCTTTTGGTTTGATAATTGCACCAACTATTTATTATTACAGGCCTAGTGTGGTTTAATGACAAGAGCTTCTGTTCATAATAATGATGAATGGGACTAGAAATGAGCCCATCTTTTGGCCACTAACTAACTTGGCCAGCGACATAAATCCAAATGATATTCAGTTCTGAAAACTCTTGAGAATACATCTGGCCAGACTCCCGTTATTGCAATTGGGCCCAAGACACCAGTGGTTTGGAGACTGGGCCAATCACAGGGCAGTATTGTGATCTGGACCGATGCCAATGTGCCCAAACTAGAGTTGACAAAAGTATCGAAAATCAAATGCTAATTGTTGATGAAACTAGCAGGGACCGATACTGCTATCTCTTCATTTTGAGTTTTACCAGAACTAGTTTAAGACCACATGGTATAGTTATTTTGTGTTGCAAATTACAATATTGTCGAAAAAGAGCTTTTAAAATGGTCATTTGAGTATCAAAATCTGTACTGAGTCTGTTCTGTAGTATCGAAATAAAGTTTGAAATTTTAATATCGTGACACCCGCCCAAACAAACAGGGGGACTACAGGGGAAAGTGTCTTTTATAAATTGAACTTTGAAGGCTGTAGTTCTGAGCTTTGACTCCAGTGCAAGTTGCATTTGAACCCAGACATATTTTACAGAATTTAAACCCTCTTTTCCACAAGTGTCCATTTTTACACCACATTGCTAATTTTGTTGCATTATAGACGCCTTAATAAACATAAGAAGAGCAATTGTCCTATGCAGTGGTATTAAAAACATAATATTAACCCTTTCTCCTCCTCCTCAGCTGTTGTTGCCGAGTGGCGTCACGGTGGAGGTGATCGTGGTGAACATCGTTTCTGCTGGTCACGTGTTTGTTCAGCAGCACACTCACCCCACGTACCACGCCCTGAGGAGCCTGGACCAGCAAATGTTCCTCTGCTACTCTCAGCCCGGGACGCCCGCCCTGCCCTCGCCCGCTGAAGGTAAAAAAAACCCCAAAAAAACAAGCTTGCTCATTTGTCGAAAATTGCGCTGGGGCAACAGTAGCTCGGTTGGTAGAGTTTGTCCACTGATCTGAAGGTTGCCGGGTTGAATCGTATGGACATAAAACATGAACTGAGAGATTTAGGAGTTATCAATCTACCTGCAGCTGTTCCACCCATCTACCCACCTGTGCATCTGCTTTATTTACGACGCCAACGTCACACTTCCGCATGGGGTTTCCGCAAAGTATTGCGAGATTTCGGGTTGCTATGGTAACAGGAGCTTACAGACTGTAAGTAAGCGAAAATGTAGAGTGCAAAATGTATAAATCTATTAATAATATATGATTGTATACAAGCTGGGTTACACAAGGCACTTAACCCGCCTCGCCCCAGTGTCTGTGTACACTGGTGTGTGAATGTGTGAGCGGTTCCTTGATTTAAAGTGCTTTGAGTGTCTTGGATGTGGAAAAGCGCTATAGAAAAATGTGTGACCAACATCTTTGTGGAAATGCCGGTCTCTCGTTCATTTGAAGTGTTTGCTGAATAAAACTAATGTACAAGTTTGTGCGCCTCTGTGACCTCCACGTACCCCTTGACACACTTGTCATCAGAGCAACAAATACACTGCTCGATTGTTGCCACCGTATAGTCTTACTAAGAAGCTGAGGGGGGAGTTGGACGCAAATCTAACCAGGGGGGAACAGAGTTGGTTGACACTTGTGCCGAGTATTCAGCACAATCTGAACCTGAGTCTGATTCTGCCCTCTGGTGAGCTTAATCTCTGTAGTGAGGGAGTTGAGTCAAGTCCTACGTATAAATGGTAAAAGAAAAATTCTAATCTGTCAACTGGACAAATGTTTTACACTTTCGCTGCTCATTTAAGCTGCTTCTTCAGTTCTGGCCTCGTTACTGTTGGACACTCTGAAGGGAGAAGCTAACTACTCTGAAACTAACATCTATTGTTTGCAGTTTTGTTTGTTAGCTAGGTCTAATGAGCTACAACAAGTGAGAACTGTGCCGGAGTCATATTTAACATAACCATTCAAGCCCCTAATGGGTCCTCTCACATCTATTGGCGTACTGGCTCGCACTTTTGTTTTCCTTATTTAGATTTAGGTCTGGTCAGATTGCTGGAGTCCATTCTCGGAGTGAACACGCTGCTTATCAAAGCTGCTTCTTCAGCTCTAACAACTTTTTGTCTAGTTGACAGATTTTAATTTTTACTCTGCACCAGAGCTGAACGTTTGAGGGATTACATAGACACCTACATATGAAATGAATTGGTCTTTAAAAAAATCTAAGTTTGCATATTATCTTTCTTACTTCTAACTCTTATAATTCCAAGACGCTGTAAACACATTATTTCATTTATGTTTGAGTAGTCCTGTATTGTCCTGCATTTGAGGCTTGAGTACTCTGAAAATGTCTGTACCAGGGGAAAAAAAAGTATTGTTTAAGAAATCCAAACCCTGTGTATTCTGTGTGCAGTGGGTGTGATCTGTGCTGCGCCGGCTGGAGAAGGCGCCTGGTGGAGAGCTCAGGTCATCACGTTTTACAAAGAGTCAAACGAAGTCGAGATTCGATACGTCGACTATGGAGGATACGACCGCGTCAAGATCGACACACTGCGGCAAATCAGGTCTGACCCCACAGCACCGACACTGTGTAAAATCAGATCCTAATCGATATTAAAACTAGTACTGACACCTGCTCAAATGAGTATCTTGTTTGGATACTAAAGTCACACTCACAGGACAGAAATGAACCTTGCCTGAACATCTTTAGACTGATGTTGAGCTGTGTCTTTCACAAGTATAAGACACAGACGAGTACAAACACCATGGACACTATGAACCTACTGGACACTGAGGGATTACACAGATATAACACACATGGGAAGAGAAAAGAAAGTACTACCATTTAATGTGCAAAATCACATTCTATTGTCTAAAGGAGTGTTTCATTGGACCAGGGGTGTCCAAACTTTTTTCACCGAGGGCCATGTACTGAAATATATTTGAAGCTGAGGACCAGAGATCAGCGTCGAGACAGAGTCAAATGGTGCATTTAACACAGGTTTGACAGAGACATTGTGCCTTTAATAAGACTTGAAAGATTATTTTTAGATCTGTGTCACAATGCAGTGTGATGTTAATCAGGTTATAGAGGTAGAATCTCTTCAATTTGTAGTAAAAAATACTTTCTGATCAACTGGGCCAGTTTAGGAGGAGGGCCAACAACAAATTGGTCTGAGGGCCGCATTTGGCCCCTGGGCCGTAGTTTGGACAGCTCTGCTTTAGACAATGGAATTGTGGTATCGGAATAAGTATTAAGTATCAAATCTATTCCTTAGTGTCAAAATAGTTTGAAATTGTAGTATCACGACACCACTACTGACCAGACCCTGTTATTACATTAATTCTACATCATAATTATAAATTCAGAATGTCTTATTTTAAGCAGTGACCTTCTTGTACTTGTTTTCGGTGTGAATGGGCTGTGCTCTTTGTGCAATTTCTACATCTGGTTTTACTTAATTCATTGTAATAGTCATGTCCATATGAAATAAATCTCCATTACGACAATCGGTATCAACAAAATGGCGCTATACATTCTAGGCCTGTCATAATTACTGTATCGACTTGTATTGTCCCAAGTATTAAACAATACTTTTGGGCTCAATGTGTATCGTAGGGACTTTTTATTTGCAATAATTGGGAGATTTTTGTTATTTTTGTTGCAATACCATAAGATTTTCAGTGTGGATGGTTGAATAAGCCACTTTTATGGCTAATTATTGCTTCATGGTTATATTTGTTTGTTGCAGCTCAGGCCTTTTAATGATATATGTATGTATATATATGTATATTTTAAAACTGGTTTACTACGATTGTTCTGGTTTGTGTCAGTGGTATAAAGTAGTTTCAGTATTATCATTTATTGTGGTATTTCTCTAACAATATACTTACCTTTACCATGGCTCTCAAATCTTTTGTGATGGCTAACTTTTCTGTGGAGCCCTCTGGTGGTGGACTTCATGAGCGACTTAATAAAATAACCTTAACTCTTTTTTTTTTTTTCTTTCCACAGATCTGACTTTGTAACACTACCATTTCAAGGTGCTGAAGTTTTGCTTGACAACATCGCACCACTTCCAGGTAAAAGATTTTTTCATGCAATTATTTTCTCTGATCAAATTTAAACTTTTATTATATTTACCACAATGTGCAAATTTGTAAATGTTTTAGGAGAGGACCGTTTTTCAGCCGAAGCCACCACGGCGTTGGAGGAGCTGACCAGAGGAGTAGCACTTCTGGCACAGGTTAAACTTTTATTTTATTAACAAAAACTAAATGATTAGACCTCTCTATGAGCGGCCCACTATGGGAACTAATGCGTTATGTTTTTTGTATTTTTTAACTTTTGTAAAAATCAATATTTACTGCATAGTGTGGATATTTACAAGTGAGAAAGGAACATTAAGTGGACATACAAAAGTGAAGGAAATATGGGATACCAGACAGAGGTTTATAGTAAAGTTGTAATAAAGAGGGAGACGCAACCATAAAAGTCATAATGATAATGAAAATAATGCATTTTTACACAGTAACCTCTCAATATGTGTTCGAACAAACAGACCCATCACTTTTAGAAATGACTTTGGAAGTTCATTTGATACATTAAAATAACACTGTCAAATATTCAGTGAAATGTAAGGGGGAAATATTTACCTACTTGTACATTTGATTAAACAATTCTGAGAACATCCCATACATGACGTGTCTGTGTTTAGGTCTCAAACTATGACAACAACACCGGGCTCCCATTGGTCCATTTGTGGAATATGGTCGGAGATGAGGTATGGTTTTCCAGCTCATTATAAGCAGCTTGCAGCGGTCCAAACTTAATCCTCACTTACCTTATGCATTCCTAGCATCTTTATTCTTCAACGTGAGAAGTTTATAAGCGCTTTTCACAACTTTAGAGGCCAGAGCAGAGCATGCTAACCTTAGACTATATATAAATGGACATGGCTAACCTGCTAGTCACCACACTCCAAATGGGAAGTGATCATAGCCGAGCTTCTGGCTGCAACTGCAATTCACTTTACCTTTAAAAACTGTGGCCCCTCTCTCTGTAACTGCTGCACTGAGCCTTGTCATTTGATCTTAAAATGTTCACATTAACCCTCTCTACATGATCCTAGTATTGCTATTTTGACATTTTGTTCGTGAATCAAGATATGAACATCAATAACAGACAAATCAGGCGCCTTCTTTCTCTGAGGTCACTCGCACTAGCTTTAGCACAGGTTTGATTTACAGCGTTGCTAAGCGTCCACTCCCTGCTAAACCAGCTGTGCCGGTGGAAAGGGGCTTTACCTTCAGCAGCCTCGCTCCCGTTTGGCTCTTTGGAATTCCAACCGAAAGTATCACAGGAAACAAAGCGGAACTTCCTGTAACTTAGCATCCTCGATGAACTTCATTTGACTTGATTAGACCTGAACTCTGGGTCACATCGCACTCCCTTAGGCGACTTCTTTATACATGATTCTCTTACAGTAAAACATTTTATAATTAAATGCTCTCTCTTAACCTTGACCTAAAGATCTGCTTATATAATATATCTGTACTGGGGCAATACTTATTTTGCTCAAATACATGGGGAAAGTCGGGAGAAGCCCTTGACATGATGAATACCTCCTTGTTTTCCAGGTGGTCTCTGTGAACCGTACATTGGCTGAGCGTGGGCTTGGCGTTTGGGTGGACAGCTTCTAAACTTCCATCAAATTTGGACCCACCATCATTTTTGCAACACCACTGGATCTATGAGGAGTTTTTTTTTTTTTTTTTAGTTTCTTTTTGTTTTTTCTTTCACCATTTTGCCCTATATATATCCTTAAAACTTCAAAATATTAAAATGATTTGCAGGCATAATCTACACCAACATGGCACTGCTTCAGTCTGTACAAAGGAGCGAAATAAGAAGAGGTACTTGTACATTTTTAAAAAGATAAATCTATATTGTAATTAAATAAAGGTTCACCAATATTTTTTCCTCCTTACATTTTCAACAATAATTTTGCTATGGGCCCTTTGCATGTACACTCAATCCTAATGCAACGTCCAAGGAATCCTCCCATCCCATAAAATCATGTTTGTTTTTCTCCATTTCATACATTTTGGGTTTTAAACCAGCAAAACCACTCACTTTTCAAGGCAAATATTTTTTTTTTTTTTTTTTGACCGACGAGTAATGCCACTACACAGTTCACCCAGGAAGACGAGACACAAGATATTTTTGAAAACCTACAGAAATTTTGGCATTTTGCAGCTAAGACGCGAGAAAACGAGAGCTTGCACTAAACAGAAGGATGTTTTAAACCACCAAGAAATGAATTGTAAAACTTGAAGTTGGTCAAATCTACATACTCCCATTTAGCATGAATTGGACAAGGCAGGTCACCTAAATTGCGCTAAAATAATCGATGAGCTAAAAGTAAATTGCACTCAGCTCTGACAACAAATAGGGTCTGAAATTGACTTATTTTTTCATGTGCAAAATTGTGATGACAAAAATCTAGCCGCAAGCTTTACCAGGAATTACCAGGATTTCAAATATTGCTGGAGGAACGTCTTAAAACTACATCTACGGTGGCATCGTTCAGTGCCAGGCCTTTTTGTCCAGAGAGCAAACTGTTATTTCACAATCAAATAATGCAAGTTTGTGCAAAGAAACATGACGTAACATTATAACGGTGCAGGAATTGGGTTTATATATGTTTGAAGTACTGGACCTACTGGAAAAAGTCCCAGGAACGACACAATATTCCCACAGTGCTGATCCAAACAACCTTTTGGATCATTCTCCTTCAAATCCACCAATAAAATGTCTTCAGTTTGTCTCTCAAGTCTAAAATTGTACTTTTACATTCACCAAGTTCCTCAGAGTCGGTTCATGGTAAATGGGAGTAACTTGGATTTCAGTGTCCTTAAACGCATTGAAATGATGAACTCTTAAGTGTTTTGTAATGTAAGGGGTTTTTGGTTGCATGTGATGTGAGCAAACTGACTTGAATCATGTAGAATTGAATGAAAAACGTGCTCTGACAGGTCCTGAATTCTTGAAAGTAAAGTAATTTGCTCTGAAGTAACACTAGTGCATACAAACTAAAGGGGAAGTTATCTATAAAATCCACATCGACTGCTACTGTGTTAGTTTAACAGACTTGACTCCAGACCGACACACGTTTGGACAGTCCTGGTTTTAAGCTGCACTGTGTAACTTTTCTGATTGGTCCGCTGCCGCCTTGTCTCCTTGGAAATGTTTATTGCTTTGCCTGGAATGTTCCACAGTATGTCATTAAACTTCTCTATCTTGGACGAAGCAGATGCCACCACCAGACAAGCGCTTGCACTATGAATTCAGGTTTTCAAGGTGTTTTTGAGCAATAAACACTTGTAATTAAATGGAAAATAGACAGTTTTAATCAGAGATCGACCGATGTGGGTTTTTTCACAAACTGTTTAAAATACAGAGCGACCTATGGCAGATGTAAAGGTCCGAATCCGAAGGTCTGATCATTTTCCTCAAATTATGTCACTGAAATTTACTACAAACTGACCCACAGCACTTTTTTTTTTTGCCACAAATCTTAAAGAAAGCTGTGTAACGTGAAGCGATAACTGCTCTAAATGTGATAAAGTGTTAAAATAAAGCTTTGTGTGTATGTTCTAAGCAGCAATTTGACCAAACCAAAATATCGCCATCTGCTGGAGGTTTAAGTCCGATGGCAGATACGCTAAAAAAATCCAAATATCGTCCAACCGATATATCAGTCTCTAGTTTTAATGCTTTACTAAGGGACATTCGAGGCAGTGCAATGACATGTCCAAGGAAACAATCAGGTGGCAAATCCCCCTCCAATCTGAAAAGTGACACGGAGCAGCTTGTACATTCTTAAAAATGAATCTCGCACTAAATCGACAACAATCTGCTGCTATCCCTTTAAAAATACAACACGACTTTTTTGTAGTTTTACCATTTCACGTTAGTCTCTGGGTTTCTGATCGCTGCTCCCTTCTATCGGACAAACTGCACTGCGGGTCTCATCACTGTAGTTTTTCATTTTCCTAAACTTTTGAAGGGATTTTTTTTTTTTTACAGTTTCTATATCAACTTCATTTTTTTTTTTAATAATCATTGTTACTCTATTAGCAATAAGGCAGCTTTTTAAGTTGAAGGACAGTATCAAAAATACAAAGGGAACTTGGAAATCGGGGGTCACTCTACAGCTCGTGAAATAACTAACTTACTGTAATTCATACACACAAACAATACAACAATACTTAAACTCAGGAACGGTTGGAAGGGTTTGCTGTACATTTTCGTGCCTATGTGGGCAAATAGGAACGTATGTCACATGGTATTTTCGGTTTCCTGTATTTGAAGTCTGTAAGGAAGGGGCTATATGTACTCTGTAAAATAAGTTGCAATAAAAAAACTTTTAAAAAGCAAAAGTTGAATAAATACATAGGCCTGTCATGATAACACACTTTGAATTGCGATACTGTATAACGTTGAAGTAAATGTAGATGATAAATGATAATATTGAAAGCAAAAAAAAAGCAGAAATATCACCCAAAGATGATTCTAAATGTACAAAATTGTGTTAAAAAAATAGGCAGCAATTTTTTTTAACACAATCTTACACTTAACTAGAAGAACAGAAGAGACAAATAACACATTTTCCCACAAATGCAAGGGAAAATATTGACCTCTAAAAGTGATTGTACCAGCTTTGATATTCTGAAATTAATTATCACGACAGGCCTTTAAATAGGACCTTGATATATACCCACGTACAAGATAGTACTGCATATGAAATACATACAGTCTTGTGCATTGAAATAACTGTGTAATCCCTCAGTCGTCCAGGTATGATCCATGGCAAAAAAGAAAAAAATCTATTCTGTAAACTGGACAAAACTCTTAGAATGAAGATATTTCGTCAGTTCTGGTCAGATTATTGTTGGACACTGCCTTAAATCTGTCTTAAAGGAGCTGCTAACTACGCCAACACTTCATGTCTTCACTCTAAAACCTTTGTCCAGTCGGTAGAATTCTGTTTTTCTTTGGCTACTGAAATGATAAACGCATTCAGATAATCTGGACTTGAATTGGTCCATAGAAGTAATAACCAAATGTCATTCATGATTGTATAAGACATGATGCAGTGTATTTTTGATTACCACTGACTCTAAACTCTCTCTAGCCACTTTGTACGCCACAATATGCAATAGCCTGTTATTAAGTCTGTACTACAAATGCTTTCTGGTGATTATACTACTCAAATCTACATTTAATTTCAAAATTTTGAGTCCTATTTCATGTACAGGGTGTCTATAAAGTCTCTCTACATGTTTAAACTTTTAATTAACAAAGGCAATGGATAAGATATATTGTAGATCATTGGATTGAAAGGGACCACCTGATATCACACCTCTGGATTTCTTTCTACGGGGGTTTGTTAAAGAAATCGCATATCGAACAAAGATATGAGACATTACTGAATTAAAGCAAAAGATACAGCTGCGATTGAACCACTGCTGAGGCTCTGCTACAGCGCAAAGGGCAAGAAATCGAGCACCGTCTCAATGCGTTTCGTGCCCCTAGTGGTGCCCATGTAGAGGTGGATTAAATGAGGTAAAACACTTTGGAAACCACTGAGAACAATGGAACAAGTCTGATTAAGATATCTTATCAATTACCTGTAATAAATGTTTTAAATTGTGAAGAGACTTTATGGGACACGCTGTATTTTAACAATCACAGGCCATTTCAAAGTTAAACCTACATATAGCCCCTTTAAGTCATCAGTAGAAGTGTGTTGTCATGGTGCTGGATTGGGACAATTAGCCATAATAACTTTAATTTTCTTTTTTTTTTTTCAATGGGTTGTCTTCCCTCATTTGGATCATTGTATTATCTGTACTCAGCTCACTGCTTCTGCTTCTTGTCTTGAATCACACGTAGAGTTTTTGGCCGGTTTGAAAAGGTATTTATGGGTTAGCCGGTGTGAACCACGGCTAAGTATAAATACGGGTTTGGTTCTGGTTTGGAGTCGCAGACAGGTGCAACAACCAAAGAATAATATACCTTACTGTACCTAAAAGGAAAGTTGATATATTGGCTAAATGAAGTAATGTGTAAAGTAGGGCTGGACAATAAGAATATTTAATACAACAGGCTGCGTTCACGTTCTGCAATTTGATGACTGGGCCTAAAGAACTACCTGAGAGTTTCTGTTTTTGAAAGAAATTGAAAAGTTAATAGAAATCCGCTAACTAACCTGATCATTATTGGGGTTGGGTCCACAAACTTGCCATATTCGTTTAATTTTATGTATTAAAATACTTTCAACTGACAAATCATCACGTATTTGGGGTTGAACAGTGGCACCATCAGAGACTATTGTTAAAAAAAAAAAAGGGGCAGGGCTTCAGGGGGGGCCAGTCTCTCCTAGAATGGCCAGTGCTCCACTTTCATAGCACATCCAAACTTGACAAAAATTACAAAAACTAAAGAATTCAAAATGAGACTAGAATAACAATAAATCCATATTAGGTTTTTATAGATCACTGAAAGGGCTAGTTACATTTAAACTGGTTAAAACAGCGACTCAAACATGGTAGTGGGTGGGAGTTGCGCTCGTGTCCATCAACGGCTCTAAATCAAGGGTGTCCAAACTATGGCCCGGGGGCCAAATGCGGCCCTCGGACCAGTTTTTATTGGCCCTCAGGCTCCTGCTGAACCGGCCCAATTCATCATAAGCAGAACTTTTAACAGCAAATTAAACTATTTCTACCACTGTATCCTCAAACATCACATTACAGTGTGATACAGACCTAAAATAAATGTGTTTCAAGCCTTAATAATCCACAGCGGCTCTGTCAAAGCTGTGTACAAAGCACTGCACTGATCATTGATCACTGGTGTGGCCCTCTGCTTCTTTGAAATGTGGCCCTTGATAAAAAAGTTTGTCACCTCTGCTCTAAATTAACATATTAAATGATCGCCCACATTGAAGAGCGGCCCCCGCAGAGCTCCTCCAAACAAAACTGTCTGGCGCCGCCCCTGGGAAAAGCTGAAACTGTTGAACGTTGTTGTGTCTGTTTCATGTGGATTGGCCCCAGAATTACAGCGATATTAACCATAAACCAGCTCCACACATCTGCAATTTAACAGTTTAACAACAAATTCCACCTGAGAATTCTGACCTCAGTGTTAAACGATGGGGTTTCTACAGTGACAGTCACGTGAACGCAACCTATTGTCAGCCTCTGTCGTGCTATGAGTGAGTGACAGGTGGTTTAAACCAATCCGAACCAAGTCTGAATTTTCAAAGTAAGAGCATGACTTCAATTACTTCTCAAATATAATAATAATGTAGATAATTGTGCATGAATCATAGAAAAATCCAAACTTTAAGCTACATTTTTTCTAGCCCAACTGGTAGCTAATCTTATAAATCATATAATTCAAATGTAGGTTACAAGAAAATGTTTTTTTTTTTTTGCATCACGTACCCATAGATGCAATTAATCTTGTAGCATTTACCCACAGACACACCTAAAAGTCACAGATGAAGTTATTTTACTGATTAAAATCCTTCTGTCTGCTACTCCAATCCTGTAATATAAAAAGTTCACTTAAAATCACATCCATTGTCCATCAATATCTTTAAAAACGTATCTCCAGACTGAATAATTCTTTCCAAATCAGTTTCTTTCAGCTTTTGTTGCTGTAAATGTAAAATACTTTTCTATTTCACTGGGCAGATTTCAAAGGGAACATTACTGCATCTATTTGGTCCATATCGACTCACTGTTTAAGTCCATTTTTTTCAATTTTTTTTTTTTTAAAGCCGTTGGACTGAAATGACTGAAGTGTTGTTTGCATAGTTCTAGACAAGTCATCTGATTGATTATTTAAATATGTGTGTATTTTTCGCAGTTTTTTGCCCAAAAGCATTTAACGACGTGTACAGATCATATTTTGCTAGAGGGTCATCTCTAAAGTTTGATTTCTTGATTGTACAGATCTATTAGGGAAGAATAAAAAGATATGGAAAGTAAAGTCTGTTGGTTTGTAATTTTTTTAAATGAATAATCACATATAAATCACAATAAAAGACACAACAAAAATAGCAGAACTACATCAATGAAGAGTAACATTCACAAATTTAAACCATTTCTCAGATTCTAAAGTGTGATGATGCCAGGTTGCCAGATGGGGGCGCAAGAGACACTTTTCCCTATTGATTACACTGTACTTGGATTACCTCATTTAAATATATCACTCTTTTCCATTTAATGATTGTATTTATTTTATTTTTATTTGAATAATGACAGATACAACAGACAGATCTGATGCAGGGACACAGTGTTTTTAGTCTGTGATAATGTGTGACGCCTGTCTCCAGACGAGCTTTAAAACTGTTCAAAGATTAGTGGGATTATGTGAAGAAAAAGCAAATGAATAAAGTGAATTTATCAAGAGAATCAAATATGATCTCTCTCTCTCCCCCTGCTCCCCTCCCCATATTCTCTCTCTTTCCCTCTCTCCCTCTGCCCCCTCTCCCTCTCTCTCTCTTTCTCCCTCTCTCTCTCCCTCTCCCTCTCTCTCTCTCTCTCTCTCCCTCTCTCTCTCTCCCCTACCCCCATATTCTCTCTCTCTCACTTGTTCTCTCTCTCTCCCCCTGCCCCATACTCGCTTTCTCTCTCTCCCTCTCTCTCTTTCTCTCTCTTCCCCCTGCCTCCCCACTCTCTCTCTCTCTCTCTCTCTTTCTGCCCTCTCTCTCACTCCCTCCCTCTCTCTCCCTTTCTCTCTCCCTCTCTCTCTCTCTCTCCCCACTCCCCCCCCCCCCCCCCCCCTCTCTCTCTCTGCCCCCGTATTCTCTCTCGGTCTCTCTCTCTCCCCCCCACTCCCCTCTCTCTCTCTCCCTGCTCTTGCACACTCTCTCTTTCTCCTTCTCTCACTCTCTCTTTCTCCCCCCTCTCTCTCTCTCTCTTTCTCTCTCTCCGCTCCCCCCCCATATTCTCTCTCTCCTTCTCTCTCTCCCTCTTTCCCCACCGCCCCTCCTCTCTCTCTTCCCCCCTGCCCTTCTACACTCTCTCTCTCTCTTTGAGTTTTCATTTGTCTGTCTTTCTTTCTTTCTTTCTTTTTCTTATTTGGATTAATTTCATGCTGGTGGGTGGTATATTAAGCATGAAGCCAACATTTTATCTCAAATTTCACGAAACATCTCCATGGAAACAAGCAAACGATGGACCCTTCAGCTGAAAAGTTGCAGTGCACCTTTAGATTTAAACATTTTTATTTCCAAATCCTGGGATATATTTGTACATTTGTCTGTTTTGCAGCGCTGACAGTTGTAGTATTTCCTTTTTGATGTGATGTCACTGCTTTTCATTCATGGAGTGTCTGAAGTGGGTAAATCTGGGTTAAAAAGCTCCACCGGAAGTGAGAACAAGTCCCCTTCAAAATAAAACGCCAAAGTGCTTGATTTTCACGTGATGTAGGTCTCTTTGTTTGTTTATGTGGGTCAGACAGTCCTTTGTCCATTAAGCTGCTGCTGTGACATGGTTTAACACTATTGTCCGAGTCTAAAGGGGAATTTCCAGTTTACTCTGTGCAGTTGTTGCTGTTTAGTACGAGATCTGAGCAGTTGCAGTTTTTCATAAATAAAATTGTATTTCTATCATTTGACCTCAAAGGCCTTTAAGACTCTGTTCACATCGCTCAAGAAGTTCAAGAAATGCCACTAAGTTAGATTGTGTGTTTGTGTTATTTGGGGATATGAATAAACACATACACACAGGATAAAATAATAATATAGTAGTAATATTAAAAACTCACACATTTATAAGAAAGAAAATGCCAGTTATATCAATTATAAGTCACACTTTTTCCCATAGTTTGACCAGAGGTGTGACTTATACTCAGATGCGATTTATATGTGAAATATATGTTTTTTTCTTCATTATTAAGCATTTTTTGGCTGGTGCGACTTATGCTCCGGGAAATACTTATACATTTTAGACGTCTGTGCTTTCTAATAAAAATTCCTGCTCAAAGAGCAGAAGAAGAAAAAATAATAAATATATTTTTATGTAGGCTTTTATTTATTTATTATGTAGGCATTTATTTATTATGTAAGCATTTATTTGTTTATTATATAAGCTTTTATTTATTTATTTATTTATTATGTAGGCATTTATTTATTTATTTATTATGTAGGCTTCGATTTATGTATTTATTTATTATGTAGACTTTTATTTATTTATTATGTAGGCATTTATTTATTAGGTAAGCATGTATTTGTTTATTATGTAGGCTTTTTTTATTTATTTATTTATTTATGTAGGCATTTATTTCTTTATTTATTTATTTATTATGTAGGCTTTTATTTGTTTATTTTATAGGCTTTTATTTATTCATTTTATGTAGGCTTTTATTTATTTATTTATTATGTAGGCTTTTATTTCTGTATTTATTTATTTATTATTGTAGGCTTTTATTTGTTTATTGTATAGGCTTTTATTTATTCATTTTATGTAGGCTTTTATTTATTTATTTATTATGTAGACTTTTATTTCTGTATTTATTTATTATGTAGGCTTTTATTTGTTTAATGTATAGGCTTTTATTTATTCATTTTCTGTAGGCTTTTATTTCGAAGCGCGCGCACATTGACGTCACTTCCGTCGCTCCATGGCCGCTCGTGTCTCGCTCTCTCCCCGGACGGTTCTCCTCTGGCTCCCGTTATGATCAGATCTGCTTCTATCCCGCTGCTTTCTCCGGTCTCTGCAACGATCTGTGGAGTTTACGCGCCTCATCGGACTTTTTTTCTCCCGTTTTCGTGAGTAAAATCTTTCAAAAACATCACTTAAATGCAGTAATTTGACTCCGACATCTGGCAATAACCGTTTGTTTCTGCGCTGTGTTCGCTTTGTAAACAGCTCATCGGAAAAAAGTACGTTTCCCCCTCACGTTTTGGCACAAATTCTTGCTATTTCCAGGTTTTTAGGATATTTTGCACGTATTTTTATTTGCATATGTTTTTTTGTATGGATGTTGCCACGGTCCAGACATCACCGAGGGCCTCACGAATCAGTGCCCGCTAGAGGAGCCCCATGTTCGGCTTGCAGAGGCTGGGTTAACCCCCTAAAGGCCGCGGCTAACCCAGGCCATCTGTCCCACTGTTACAGACCCGTTTGCCCCACAATCTCCACTAAAATAACATTTGCTTTTAATATTTTAATGTTTTTGCTGACACAGGGAAAAATAACTATATAAATGCATTGGTCAAAAGTCAAATCAGTGCAGTTTAAAAGATATAAATCACATTGTGGAGCTAGATAAGATTATTGTATTGATGTTGCACATTGGTCTTATATAGAGATAAGGTTGTCGGCTCTGCTTTTATGTAGTTAAATCCCCAGTATTGCATATGATTATTCAGTATAGGCACATATAAGATTTATTACGCTGTTGTAATCCTATTAAAATCTAAATAACGTAATGACAAGATTTTCACTTAGACATTTAATCTATAATTTAGATTTTTGGCTGATGTTTCATTTGTGCAGGAAACTGGAAACTGCGATTTCAGCGGATTGTGGTTAATTAGGTAAAGTAAAGTTAAAGGAGTAAGATTTTGATTTGAGTTTAATACATGAAAGGAGGAACAATGCTTTTTTTGGGGTTAGTATTTGTTATGTGTACTTTTTCTTTGCACTTCTGTTATTTTTTTGCTGTATGATCAGATTTAAGACGCAAAAGGTTGAATTACTAACTACTATGACTCATTACAGATGCAAATTAAGAGCGAAAGTGCAACATTCTGCTGTTTTGTTTCAGTTTTTTCCATTTTTTTTTTACAATTTAGAATAGTTTTTGTGCTCCTCTTGGGTTTTTGTGTCATAAATTAAGTTCAGTATTATCGTTCATCATCTATATTTACTGCAGAGATATGTCAAATTTTGTTATCGTGACAGGCCTAGTGTCCCTAAGTGAACCTGAAATGACTGATGTGGATGGTCACGACCTAAACCCCAGTCCCTGCAGTCGTTAGTCAGTGCTAGTGCAGCCTTTGCAGCTCGGTGGGTGAATTCTGGAGGCTTGTACATATTGAGAATAGTGAGAATGTGAAAAACTAACCTCTGTCTGCAGGTATATGTTTGATGGAATAATCATTTCTGTGGGTCAGTGGTTATCGTGGTACTTTTCTTTGTCCTGGTGGGGAACTTTTTGTAATTTTTCCTGCTCGACGATGAGATTTGAGCGGTAAAAGTTTGTATCTATAATGAGTCGAGAGTCGAGAAGTTATGAATTCAAACTAATAACCAAAGTGTTTCATTCTGCTGTTTAGTTATTACACCATATCGGACATTTTGAATTTTTTGGGGGGATAATTCTGCTTTAGGGTTTTTGTGTCAGTGGCATAAATGAGTTTCAATAGTATCGTTTATCGTCTATATTTTCTATCGAAGTTCTGGTAACCCTCGTTCATTTGTGATTCCTTGTTTTAATAAAAAGGAAGCGCTCAGGCTGCAGTTCCTTTTTAAAGTCTTACATAAAAGTTGAACAGATCCCAGCTTAAGTTTTGAAACGACTGGTCAGTTTCTTGCTGTTGGTCGATGAAGCTTTGATGACGTGTTTCCAGGATGTTTCCCTGTTAATAATTCATTTCAGTTTGGCTTTACATTACATTAAAATGTGCACTTGAACGTAGTGTTTGACCTGCATTGTTTTATCGATTATAGATTCATATTGTTCCGAGGGCGGAGTTGAGTCTTTTTGATTCCTTTAGAAATCAGGCGACCTCAGGAATGAAATTGTTCCGAGCTTTGGTTTAGCGGCTGCGACTGAGAACACGGTGTGCATTGTGTCCTACTTCAAACAATTTCAGCTTTCAGAATAACGGAAAAAAAGATGAACAACTTAAAACCAGGCGTGTCACAATAATGGATTGAAGTAAATATAGACGTAAACGATGATATTGAAACTCTTTAGGCCACTGATGCAACAACCCGAGAGCAGATTTAAACCACGAAAACGATTCTAAAACTACAATATTGTTGAGAAATCATGAGCTGCAATAAATAAACTGCAGAATTAAACACTTTAGTACTTATTTTACATCTGTAATGAGTCACAGAAGTATTTAATTCAAACTTTTACGGCTTAAATCTTATCATATAGCCACAAAATAACCAAAAAATCCAGTAGTGCAAAGAAAAAGTGCACATAGAGCGATAGTCGATAGTCGAAAGTGTACTAAAATTAGCTGGAATCTTCCTACATTTCAGATTTGAAGATGGGTTTCCAGATGCTGTTTTTGTTGTATCCTCTTCATTCGGACCTAACCTGGACTTGACGCTCTCTTGTGGTATTTCTGTGTGTTTCAGATTTGAAGATGGGTTTTCAGTCTTGCTTTATCTTTTATTTGTATCCTCTTCAGAGCACTCGGCTCGCTAACCTGGAGTTGAAAAACAAACTTAACAAACAAATATATCGGTACAAGTCCATATAAACATTAAAAACAGGAGGATTTGTGTGTTTAGAAGTGCGTTACCACATTATTAAAAGTGCGATTGTGGCACCGGCATGTCCAGTTTGTCTTTTCGTCGGAGTGTATTCACCTTGACCAGACTCATTCTATTATTATCTGTTATTGCAGTGATAAAATTGCTCACTCCGCAGCTTAACAACTTCCACATGAACAGTTTAAACTCATTCAAACTGAACTGATCTCCCGGCTCAGTGGTTATTATCCTGGTTTAGTCCTGAACAAACTAAAGATAAAATAAATTGAACCTAAAATGATGTTTTGCCACATCCGAGCCCTACTTTGGACCTAGTTTCGGCGTGTTTTAATCCTGATTTTGCCTCCTCTCTCTTTTACTTTCTTAGGTAGCTTTTTTTTTTTTTATCAGAAAACTTAGCAAATCTGTTGAATAGTGGGGAAGTTTGGCAGTTGGAATCCCTCTCTCTTGACATAAATATAATTGTTAGAGCAGTTAAATCCACAGAGTGTGCGATTCCAGCTCTCACAAATGAATGCTGTCATTGTGCCCTTTGGCAAGACACTTAACCCACCTTGTGTTTGCGTACACTGGTGTGTGAATGTGTGTGTGAACGGGTGAGTGGTTCCTTGATGTAAAGCGCTTTGAGTGTTTTGAAGGTGGAAAAGTGATAAAACGTGATCATTTACCATTGGATCTTAAAATAGAACGTTTAAATTCTTAAAATATAACTACAATGTCATCTACATACTGTCTAAAATCCATTCTTCTCCATCTTCTCTTCACTCATCAAAAGTAAATCCATGTGTGACTGTCCCCGGTTCGGGCCCCTTTGTCTCTCTGAATGCTGCCGTCTGATTGGTCGATCCACAGGAAGCACTGCCTTTTGTGGAGGCCCATGGCAGGGTTCAAACCATTCAACTCCATCATAAAATATGAAGCAGCTTAAAGTGCATCTGGCAATGTCTTTAAAGCGACAAGCAACACACGAGCCAACAGTCTGACAGTGTCCATACTGAATGCATTAAAAACATGCAAACACAGCTATAGATGGACTGGACCTGATTAAGACCTGATTAAGACAGGACTAAACCAGGACTAAACCAGGTCTAAACCAGGACTAAATCAGGGCTACAACAGAACGAAACCAGGACGAAACCAGGACGAAACCAGGACGAAACCAGGACGAAACCAGGACGAAACCAGGACTAAACCAGGACGAAATCAGGGCTACAACAGAATTAAACCAGGGCTAAACCAGGACTAAACCAAGACTAAACCAGGTCTACACCAGGACTACACCAGGACTACACCAGGACTAAACTAGGACAAAACCAGGACTTAACTAGGACTTAACTAGGACTTAACTAGGACTAAACCAGGACGAAACCAGGACGAAAACGGGGCCAAACCAGGACCACACCAGGACCACACCAAATGGAGAGGGATTAAACCAGGACGTCAACCAGAACCTCACGAATACTTACGCGGGAGTAATATATTTGTGAGGTAAATACTTAAAATACATGAGTAAAACTAGGTCTATATCCAGCAAAAATGTGTAAACCTCAAAAGGTGAATGACTTTTTAAATCACATTAAATCAAATGTTGTCAGTCGCCAAAACACAGACAACAGTTATTTAAGTAACATCATTTCCTCTGCAGACAGGTCATGTCAGCCTTTTTTGTGTCTGATTTAAACCAATTTAAAAAGCCCAATGATTAATTAACAAAAGCTATGGTCAAATGTCTAACTCCAAAGTTGACGTGGGCCTCCCAAGATGATCACCGACCAGTAGAAATGACTGAATCTTGATCTTGATTCAAATTCAATTACTCACAATGCCCTAATCCATATAGTTCACAATTTTCTCTCACTACTCAGATAAGAAACAACTTTGATCCTAAGCAGCTATTGTTTTAAACCTGATTTAAACTGTGCACGCTCCTAAACAATCAATAAATATCGATACTTGCCTGGTCTTTTTGGGGTTTTTTTGTAGTTTTTTCAGGAATATCAGTCTGATCACCATTCTCTCCATCCAATTAATAATGTTTCACCAACTCTTAACAAAAACATACATTTCTTCCTCCAAAATGTGAACTCCAAGCTACACGATTTTGCTGACGGGCTGTAGACGTCTCCGTTAAAAAGACCCAAGACGATGAAAAAGACTGACCGTTATAACTGAATCTCGATCTTGATTAAAGTTTGATTAACAGCACCGCCCGACCTCAGACTGATGCAATTATCTCCATCCAATTAAACATCACATTTTGTTATTGCTTACTCCTTATTTTTCCATTACAGCCTCACGCTTAAACTCCCCCATAGATCACGGCTCCCTCGCTCCTATTGTTTAAGCCGAGCCCATCTGGTCTCCCCGAGCGGGGTTATGATCCGTTTTAATTTCACGGCCTCCATCTTGGACTCAATCCAGATGTGGAAATCCAGACCCAGATCTCAGCCTGGTCTGACAGATGGACCCTCCACTGTCACTGCAGGTTGTGTTGGGTTCAGGGGAGGTGGGAAATTATATCAGCACGAATGGGCTAGTGTTGTCACGATACTAAAATTTCAAACTTGAGGTCGTATACTAGTCTGTGTGTCTTGTACGTGTTCTGATACAGCTCAAGTTTATTCTAATGATATTCAGGAAAGGTTCATTTCTGTCCTATGTGAATGTGACTTTTTTTTAGTAGTTTTTACATTTTAAAGAGTCTTAAGTTATTCCTCACTTACCTTATGCATTCAGAGCTTCCTAATTATTCTCCACAATGAGTTTATAAGCACTTTTCACAATTTTTAGATACCAGACCGGACTTGTTTATGTGTTCTCAATCAACATGAAGTTGTATT
Source organism: Periophthalmus modestus (assembly GCA_019594935.1). Taxonomy (NCBI): domain Eukaryota; kingdom Metazoa; phylum Chordata; class Actinopteri; order Gobiiformes; family Gobiidae; genus Periophthalmus; species Periophthalmus modestus. Next base: position 1,299,378 of record JAIEZT010000016.1, on the reverse strand, counting down.
TTTACACTATATTGGCAAAAAAAAAAAAAGTGACATTATTCTACAAATGTATTTCATTATTAATGGAACCTACTGCGGCCTACAGGTCTAAGCGTCGAACTGGAGTCAAAACTACAACTAAACTAAGACTGGAGTGAGTTTAAACCTGAACAGTATTTTCATCTCATGGCCTTGAAGCCGTGGTGTAAATTCTGACCTACTTCCTACATTTCTGCCACCAGAACTGGTTAATTAGTCTATTTTTACCATATGAGCAAATAAGAATAATATATCCCACAATAATAACCACTGTAGCTTCCACACACTGTCCAAACTACAGGCACCATACACTGAAAGGAAAATGACAACTCGTAAACTGGGAAATTGTGCCACACAAAAAAAAAAAAAAAAATGCATTAGTTTCATACAGTGCTCCTTTATTGGCTCAAATTGGTTTTACAGTTTTGTGCATTATTCATTTCTTATTAGGCCCGAGCCCCTACAGGGCGTAGGGCCTGTTGCTTTCCCAACGATGAGTTCACGGGCGAAGCACATTGACTCAATTTTGACAAATGTTGCACGAAGCGCCGATGCCACCCAAACACTCTCCTGGCATCAGCACTATCCCAGCACCTTATGTACGACTGCAAAAAACGAATGGGATTCAGTGGTGGGAGTCGGTGGGAGTCGGTGGGAGTCGGTGGGGGTCATTTGGCGACCCCCGATGTGATGGCGAATGGCGAGCCATCACATCGGAGTTGGTGGGAGTCGGTCGCAATTGGCGACCCCATGGCGAATGGGAAATGTTGAGAGCTTTCAAAAAACATATAAGTTGTTGCCATGGCAATGCATATATTGTTTTTGCTAAAAAAAATATTATTAAGACAATATTTTACATTTGGAATACTTTTTAGGGACATTTCTGCGTTATGTTGTGTCAGTATGATTGTTAATTGTCTTCATTTCTTTCACCAATATGTCGCTCTTCAAAATGTTACTGTGACAGACCTTCTCTTATCCAAGCACTAACCAGGCCCAACCCTGCTTAGCCTCTGAGATCTGACCATCAGACTTTGACGAGGACGTTTGGCCACAACATTTGAAATAGCAACGAAATCATTTGCAAACCGCACAATATTCCATAGGATCAAATTTCTTCTCCTGAACTCCAGCCCCCACACTTTCACTCACACGATAAAGTAAAGTTAACATTAACAGCCAGGGTCACTTTAGTGGAGTCTAGATTCACAATTCTTCATCACTGTGAACCTCAATATTCACAATTATAAAATAACCAAATAATCAAAAACATGAGATAATGTTCTGAAATGCACACGCTCTTTTCTGGCAAAGCTTCAGGCCCAAAAACAATCTCTCAAAACCAGTTCCCCAACCTCTCTTTCCCACCACGTTCTTATGACTATAATAACTTCTCCACATATATTCCCAGTGTTAACTTTATTGTTGCGTGTTAAACTGTCCCTGAGAGCACAGCGAGGCCTGGATTGGGGTCTAATTTTAGCTCGTTCTTAGGTGCAGATTAATATGATGTTGTTGGGAAGATATCGCTCGGACTAAAGCTGCTGTACCTGTCCACTGTCCTGCTCTAAAAGGTTTTCAAATGGACAGAAATAACCAGGTTCAACAGAACAGTGAACAGCTGCAGGGTAAATATAGTTATGGCTAAAAATGTTCTATAGCTAGCTTGGGTAAACCTATTTCTTTTTGCCTAAATATCGAAATCTGTTGTAGAGAAATGTATCTTTGAAATAATGATTTAACAACTAATCTTTAATAGAGATTGGACGATATAATAGGCCGATATTTGGGCTTTTTGGTGTATATGCTATCGGCCTTAAATGTCCAGCACAGACCGATATTTTGTTTTGGTCGATTTGCTGCTTAGAACATGCACACAGAGCTTTATTTTAAGACTTTAACATGAAGAGATAACTGCTCTAAATGTGATATAAAGCTCTCTTAAAGATTTGTCATAAAAAAAAGACTGTGGGTCAGTTTATAGTGAACTTTAATGAGATAATTTGAGGAAAATAATCAAATTTGGACCTATAAATCAGCGCAAAAATATTGTCAGAGCATCGGCCACGAAAAAACACACATCGATCTCTAATCTTAAAGTACAAAAAAAAAAAAGTGAATACAAAATATGAAAATAAAAAGTGTTTCTATCATGGTCTTGAGTTGGCGTATGATTTTAGCTTGAATACTGTGAGCAGGCTTGCACCTCCACAAACCTGGCTCTCATTTGGCCTGGAGAAGGTCCTGCTTGTCGCCATGGAAATGTTGTTTCCTTTGGCTGTAATATTACACAGTATGGCATAACGCTCATCTATCCCCAAGGAGAATGGTCTGAAGTATGGTTTAACTTTCTATTTCCATGGAATCAGGCAGGTGACATGGTACCTTCAGAAAGTTACATACTGTATCTTTAATCTCTAAGAAGTCTTTTTTTTCATGTTTGCAGCTTGATCATGTGATTTATTTCTGCCTGTGTGAAGTCCAGTTGTTTTTAGACTATAGACTATGGGAGTGTAATTTACAGCTATGTTCATTTATTTATTAGTAATGTTTCCTTTTTATTTTCTTCACAGCTCCTTATGATGCAGCGATGAGAATCCGCTCTCCTCTCTCCTCCTGGTGACTTCAGAAAACACCTTTTTGCCTTGGATTATTTTCTTTTCCTCCTCCTTCATCGTCAGCCATGTTGGATTGAGATAAATCGTCCAAACACTGCGGATAAAACGTTCTTTTTGGGTTTTTTTGATCACGATTCACGGCTGGCATGTTACGATGATGAACTGAGAGCTTGAGTCCACACAGAGCCGGTAGCAGTGAGCGTTGAAGTGAATTTTAAAGGTGTTTGTTTGGGCTTGGCGCTGGACCAAAGATGACCAGTCTGTTCAGGAGGAGCAGCAGCAATGGAGGGTCCAGAGGAGGAGCCCATCTCAACAACAGCCGGCCCAACAGACAGGTCAGACCACACAGAATACACAAAAATACCTGCAAGACCTACACCTCCGAGATGTTTTTTCTTTGCCTGGAAAGTTCCACAGTAAAGGAACTTACCTTATCTCCATGGAGACAAGCAGTTAATGCTACCATGCGTTGCAAGATGGAGATGTTTAATGCTACACTGTGGAACACTCCAGGCAAAGCAATAACTCCCCATCAGAAAAGTTACATATTAAACTGTTTTATAATACTAACTAGACAGTATATCTTGGCGTTTTATGCTGCGGCGTCAAAAGTAGTTCTAGTTGGACGCTTTTGCATCTGAGGCAGACACCTCCTACATGCGTCCACGGCAACCATGACGCGCGTCGGAGGTGTCTGGGGTGTTTGGGGCGAACGGAGCGTCAGATGCGTGAGCGCACAAGACGTGTTGGTTTGGATAAACAAGACAGACTTTTAATCAGTGACATTTAACACAAATATCAATAGCCCCATTTATTTCTCCAAAGTCTGAACTCTGCTCCAAACCACATACTTTTACCGACAGAGGATTGACTGTAGATCTTTATTCCACAGACCCAAGCTGATCAGTGGCTACTAGAAATGTCTCAATGTCAAATTACTACTACTAGATTCCATAATGTCTCCGTAAAGTCTGAATACCTGCCTTTTGTCTGTCTCCAGGTGCGTCGTCTGGAGTTTAACCAGGCCATGGAGGACTTTAAGACCATGTTCCCGACCATGGACTACGAGGTGATCGAGTGCGTCCTCAGGTCCAATAACGGAGCTGTGGACGCCACCATCGACCAGCTGCTGCAGATGAGCCTGGACGGACAGGGCTCCGACGACAGCTCCGATTCTGACGACAGCATCCCACAAGAGGTCAGCGCTACGCCTGCCACAATAATCACTCCATCAGCTTATGGTTCAGTGAAAGCAGGAACAATATATTTTTTGAGGCTCAGTGTTTATCACGAGGACTTATTCTTTGCAAAAGTGGGGAGACTTTTGGTATTTTCGTTGTAATATGTCTGCGTAATCGCTCAGTCGTCCAGGTGTGATCCATAGTAAAAGGAAAATTCAAAACTGTCAACTGGATAAAACGTTGTAGGAGTGAAGATGTTTCGCTGATCATCCAAGTTAGTTTCAGTGTAGTTGGCTTCTCCTTTTAGATAGATATAAGGAAGTGTCCAACAGTAATCTGACCAGAACTGAAGAAGCGTCTTGGATGAGCAGCGAAACGTCTTTTTGTCCTGCTGACAGATTTGTTGTAATATGCTAAGATTTGAGCTGCAAAGGATTGAATATGTTTGTCTATTTTTAAAGATTACAATGACTCTGAAAGCTTTATATTTTATGGGATTATAGTATTAATGAGTTTAGACTATATATATTTTTTTTTCATTACATTTTCATTGGGTATAGGGTATACTGTACATTGACACAGCAGCACCACATCTACAGTCTCCCTTCTCCTTTTTCCAAAAATAAATCAATTTCCTGTACACGTATTGCAAGAATTATCAAGCTTAAACCAAACTAGAATAGAACATCTGAGGGATTACACAGACGTTTAGTAGAAGTGATTTTGTAGCCCGAAAAAGATCCATATACTGTGAGTATCTGGTAAAGTTCTGGGAGTGACTTATCGAGTTCACTTAGACAAAACATCTGCTAAAAGAGACATTTTGAGGTGTAGCACGTTCTCGTCGGTCCATCCACTCCCAACTCCTGTACTCCCCTTTGTCTGCGTGAAATATCTTTGAAACTGCTTTCTTCTTTATGTCGATCGCTTGAGCTTCTTCCCCCATTTGTTCTATCCATAAAATGCTGTCACTCCTTATGGAATGCTGCAGGTTTCTTCATGAATTCCTCTTCTGAAGCTCCCTCAGTTCCCTTCTCCGACTCCAGACAGTAGACAGGGCTTTATCCTCAGCTGTAGTAGGTGTCTGGATCGCTGACAGATAATCTTCTCCTCACCATATATTTAGTGGCTTCCTCTGCTGAGTTGTAAACGCAGGTTTTTGAGTCTCTTGTCCTGAATAGGGATGGGCCTGTATATAATGGTATGGTGTGCTTTTATTTAGACAGGGACAGTGCGCGACATTACATTGAACTTATACAGGAAAGATGTATGGTGCCAGGTTATAGTTTAAATACTCATTTCCACCTGTAATAACAATCTGACAGCTGGAACAATACCATTAGAAGCTCAGTATTTATCGTGGTGGGTATTAGTGGTGAGATTTAAGCTGTAGAGGGTGGAATAAAAAGCTGCTATGGTATATATTATCAGTTCATCAGTCCTGTCTCTTTAAAAATTGGTTCACTGGGATTGTTCTGCTTTGTGACAGTGGCATAAAGTATTTTCAATATGATTGTTTATCGCTACAAAGGATAGGTCGCACTTCAAATAGGGGGTTTAGAAGCGAACTGCCCTTTCTCGTAGCACCTTTATCACTTCACTGTGCTCATGTCTGCGTTTTAGGACCTTTGTGATGTGATCATGGTCCATCGAGAGCTTCTTCTCTCTATAAATGAAGTTCCTTTTTTGCCATATGAGCCTTAAAACTTTCTCCCTCATCCTGTAGCTCGAAAACTTGACCATTATAGATCATGGAGGGGCGCCAGGCAGTGCTTTAGGACCATAGACATAGACTGTATATATAAATGGACATATCCGCGTTCCAAATAGGAAGTGAGCACGGGCGTGCGTCCGGCTCCATCGACTCCAATTTACTTTGTTTTAAGAAACTGTCGCCCCTCTCTCTGTGACATTTCTGTAAATGCACCAGAATTAGCCAGATATTTTGATATCTGTAGTCCCTGGACCGATGGTAATTGGTCATCCTAAAAACATAGTAAAGATTAGAAAATTATAAAATGATGGAGCTCTCCCAATGTTCAGATCAACACTGCCCCTCCAGATCAGTCACATTAGCAGTGAGTTTATGTTGTTTGATTTGCTCCGTCATTGTTTCTTCAAGTAGCATCGTTCTATCATCCACGTCACACGCGCCTCCACTTCGCTGATCCTAGCGGTAATTGACATCAAGTTGACTTTCACGTCTTTAAAGTTCGATGTATTTTCCCAGTGGGATTGCCGCATTTCACAGAGGATTGACTCCAGATTAGCATCTCTAACCTCGCTTGCCTCTGAATGGCTAATAATGTCGTCTTCTTCCTCGGGCATTTCATTCATTTCGTTCTCCACAGTCTGCTTGGTCACAGAAGCTGGATTTGTGCATTTACTCTTGGGCGGCATCGTTATGGTGTAATGTATTTATACATTAGTTCCTTTACCTGTACTAAAAGTTGAAGTTTACAAAAAGGGGGAGGGTGGACTCGGAGTTTGTGCTGCCTCCATCTTTACATTTCTTCATGATTGCAATTGACCTGGTTCATGTCAGACTGATTTGTATAAAACTCTGAATCAGGTTCTAAACATTTATCAATCTGGAGCAGCTCTGGCTGAAAGCGATCGGGACAAGGCAGAATGTCATGATGAATATTTGAATCTGATTGGTCAAAGTGTCACAACAGAGGAACAAGCAGAAAACTCAGACTTTTGTTAAATCTCAGACATCTCCCCTGTCCACAAATGCACAAAGCTCTTCCCTCTGCACGTTTTACACAAACAAAATGGTCTGTATTTCTGCTCAAATACAGGCTGAATTGCATCTGTTGGTTTGTTTAGCTAAAGTTCTGAACAGTAAGACATTCTGAAACATCCTAATTCTCCTCTCTCACTGGCTGTGGTTACAAACTCACCAAAATCTGATGATTATCTGATTTCTGGACCTTTTGAGATTATTGAAATGGCAGGCAAACTGCAAAATCTGATGTGATTAATCACAGGGAGCATGATCAGAATGAAACTGGATGATTTTGCTGTTTACATTTAATTTGAATAATTTTATAACTCCAAAAATCAGTTAATAATCAGATTCTGACTGTGCATGTAACCGCAGCCGCTGTCCCAGCCTCTGTTAAGCTCTGTACCAAAATAAAGCCATCACGAGCTGCTCTAATTTTAGCTCCTCGTATGTGACTGAGGTGCGTTTGATTTCAGATCCTGGAGCGCACTCTGGAGCCGGATAGTTCAGACGAGGAGCCGCCCCCTGTTTACTCTCCTCCGGCGTATGACATGCACATCTACGACAGGAAGTACCCCGAGGCCCCGCCCACTCCGCCACCCAGGTGAGAACGCCCAAGTAACCACACTAAACAGAATCAAGTCAAGACCTGCTGGACTTGTTTTAGATCTAGTTTAGTCCTGTTTTAGTCCTGTTTTAGTTCCAGTTCAGTTTTAGTCCTGTTTTAGTCCTGGTTTAGTCCTGGTTTAGTCCTGTTTTAGTCCTGGTTTAGTCCTGTTTTAGTCCTGTTTTAGTCCTGTTTTAGTCCTGGTTTAGTCCTGTTTTAGTCCTGGTTTAGTCCTGGTTTAGTCCTGTTTTAGTCCTGTTTTAGTCCTGTTTTAGTCCTTGTTTAGTCCTGGTTTAGTCCTGGTTTAGTCCTGTTTTAGTCCTGTTTTAGTTCTGTTTTAGTCTTGCTTTAGTCCTGTTTTAGTCCTGTTTTAGTCCTGTTTTAGTCCTGTTTTAGTCCTGCTTTAGTCCTGTTTTAGTCCTGTTTTAGTCCTGTTTTAGTCCTGTTTTAGTCCTGTTTTAGTCCTGTTTTAGTCCTGTTTTAGTATTGCTTTAGTCTTGCTTTAGTCCTGTTTTAGTCCTGTTTTAGTCCTGGTTTAGTCCTGTTTTAGTCCTGTTTTAGTCCTGTTCTAGTCCTGTTTTAGTCCTGTTTTAGTATTGCTTTAGTCTTGCTTTAGTCCTGTTTTAGTCCTGTTTTAGTCTTGCTTTAGTCCTGTTTTAGTCCTGTTTTAGTCATATTTTAGTCCTGTTTTAGTCCTGGTTTAGTCCTGTTTTAGTCCTGTTTTAGTCCTGTTTTAGTCTTGCTTTAGTTTTGCTTTAGTCTTGCTTCAGTCCTGGTTCAGCCCTGGTTCCTTTAGTCCTTTTGTTACTCATATATAGTCTCTGATATCTATAGTGTGCTGTGCAAAGAAGAAAAAACAGTACAAGTATGAGCCTGTTGTACATACGTCCCCTGGAACTGTCATTACTCAGTCAACTGGTTTTGGAGAAGTGCCTTTAAAATACCTCTAGCAACATCATTTTGCACATCATTTTGCACATTTTTTGCACATAAAAACACAAAGGAGCATTAATATTTGATAGAAGACTCAAATCTGAACTGCTAAACTAAGAGCCTTTCAGAACATGTTTGGAGAGGTCTAAACTACAGGGTCACCTGTTGTAGCTCCAGCTAAGTCAGTTCTTCATGGTTGTGTTAAAACAAAGCTCTGAAGTTTAACTTGAGTAACAGAGCAGTGCCTACAGTTAGCATCACACCCCCAGAGACATCAGCTGCAAAGTATCAATAATATCTGTATCAAAGTAGTTACAGTGGATTTTTTTTTCTAATTAAAATATTTATTGATTTTCACAATTGAAAGCATTGATATTATGCAAAATCAACTTTTTGGAGCTTTCTATAATGTCATCCATTCATGTCTGAGTAATCTAGCGATCTCTCCTGGGCACTTGTTGAACGCTCCTTGTAGTTAGCAGTACGAGCCTGTCCAATGCTCCACCCACAAGTCTAAGTTCTTAAATACGCAAAAGCATGATATAAAACAATAAACTACACCTTAGGACTGTACCAAAAATCATAAGCTCGATAGACCGCCATCTAAACTCTGGTTGATCTCGTTGATGAGGCGAGCGCATTATAACTGACAGGTCTACAGCCGATCATGTGACGGTGAGAGCGTGTGGTGATGAAGAGGAGTGACCGCTCTCCTGTTTAGGTTAAAGCTCTGAGTCGTGGCCACAGAGTGTCTCTTTATGTCTCCTCACGTGTCCTCGAGTTTCACAAGTTGTAAATCCACAGTTTGTCCAGTCTGTGTGGTGCCGTCTGTCTCCGCTCCGCCTCCCTCTCTCTGATCCAGCCACAGCTCCTCGGCTTTTCTTCTCTTTCTCTCCTCTGGCGCTTCTGTTCTGTATAATCCAAGTTATGGAAAGTAAATGACAATTTTCTCACAGTTTATGAGTGAAACTTAAGACCTAATTTAGCTGACTGACATCGTGCTTCTGTCAGTAGCTGTAGTGCTTTTAGGCTTAATATATAGAGCAAACGCATTCTAAACTTTAAATGTCGATTTTTCCATAATGTTTGGAGTCCCGGCTCAGTCCCGGCTCAGTCCCGGCTCAGTCCCGGCTCAGTCCCGGCTCAGTCCCGGCTCAGTCCCGGCTCAGTCCCGGCTCAGTCCCGGCTCAGTCCCGGCTCAGTCCCGGTTTAGTCTTGACTCTGGGCCCCACAGCAGGCTGTTCATATGTCACTAACATACTACAACTTCACAAATGTGATGTTTCGTTAGTAGAATGCACGCTGATTGTGTTGTGATAACACACTGAAGTGACTAAACATTTTAATATGTTGTTTTGGCGAGTATTGTATTTTGAAACCAATAAAAAGTAACCTGCTGATCTAAATATGTTCTGTGTTAACAGGTAATACCCCGCAGGAGTGTAATAGTCCGTCTTAAACAAAGCATCAAAACACTAACAGTATAATAAAATAAAATACTAGGATAGGTCAGGAAAAAAAATCTCAAAAAAATAAAGACAAAAACTGAAACAGCTGTAGACTTGTACAGACAAATGCAGTGGACTCTTAAGTGTTTGGTTGTTGCAGGTTTGAAGCCCAGCCACCTCCGGGTCATCAAAAAGTCCGAAGTTACAGAAACTGGAATCCTCCGTTACTCGGAAATCTGCCCGACGACTTCCTGAGGATCCTCCCCCAGCAGCTCGACAGCATCAAGGTAACTACAGCGTATCACTGTGGCTTTACGGGTCGACGCTTGGCTCAATAAAACTACAATCTCATTATTTTAACTGTTTTACTATGGCAACAGCACAGCATTTTGTAAAAGCCAACTATTACTAAGTGCCTCTTAAAGTTGCACAATGTAACTTCTCTGGAGGGAGAGTGGGACAGCCGCCACCTGCTGGTATCCATGGAGATGTTAGTGCTTTGCCTGGAGTGTTCCACAGTATGGCATTAAACGTGTCTATCCTGTATTTATTCTATTATAGGTGTTTTTATTGTCTAAAAAAGTAGAAAATGCATTTATGTGTACAGCAGTACAGTGAATTTTTGTCAAGTTTAAATATGTAATGTATGTTCACCACAATGAGTTTATAAGCACTTTTCACTATTTTCAGAGATGAGAGCAGGGTTTACTATGACAGTGAAAGTTAGCAACATCTACAATGCTAACCACGCACTCCTGATTCTTGGACAATAAAATGTTTTATAATTAACCATTTACAGGCTCTTTAAATTAAATTCTACTTGTTAATCTTTTTTCTCAGAGTTCTCAGAGCAGCCTGCCGCAGCCCTCTTCCTCCTCCTCATCTGTGTCTTCAGTGGGACAGTGGACAGCGCCCCCTGGTTCTGCTCCTGGTAGTGCAGGCTCAAACGGACTCTCTGCTCACAGTACAGGTCCCACTGAACAGGACAAGAAGCTGAAGCAGTACCTGGAGGACGAACGCATCGCACTTTTCCTCCAAAATGAGGAGTTTATGAAAGAGCTGCAGAGGAACAGGGAGTTTCTCATCGCCTTAGAGAGAGGTACCACACATTTCATTTATTTATTTACATTATTTTATTGTTCATTTAATTAAGACATATATACAGGAGCTGAGCTGTTTTATCTCAGTGTAATTTCTTTGGGATTGTAAAGTGATGATGGCACTTCCAGGTCCAACCAGCAACTTCAGCTGATTTCTAGCTTTGTTTTTGTTCCTTATTCATCAAAAAAGAGACAATTACCATTCAAAAGTACATTTTTAACCATAAATTTGATTCAGATATGTAAATAATCTCATAATTACGTATCGCACTGGATTATCAGTGTATATCTCATTACCTGCCGTCACTGCTTGAGCTCTTCTAGCCAAGCTTCTTACCCCAACGTCGTGCCCTTTGTCACACTAACCTTTGCATTAAACAACTGCAATGCCTTTTTTCACGTGAGCTGCATTGTTGCTAAAAAGAGGAAATTATAAACATGTCCATTATTTTAAAACAGCTGATGTTCCTTGGACCGGGAAGTGACATCACACTTAACAATCCTATATATGAATTATCAATTAAAATTTGTATGTATTTTTTTTAATCAAGATTCAGTTCACAGTGCACATTTTACACATTTTAAACCAGAGAGAAAACATAAAATATACAAACCTCACAGAAACAGAAAATGTTGTTAAAACAGCTCCAAACTGTAGCCTTTGAAATTTAAAAAGTTAGATCATAATTTACATTTCCAGTCTGTTTGGCATTATTACTTCTGCCCAAGTACATAATGTTTTTTTGTATTCTGATCCTGTTTTGACGATTTTAACCAAATAACATATATTTAAATTTTTTATGTACAGTATTAGCACTTTAGGTTAATTTGGTTTGGTACTGGTTTGGACCTGGTTTGGACCTGGTTTAGATCTGGTTAAGATCTGGTTAAGCCCTGGTTTGGACCTTGTTTGGACCGGGTTTGGTCCTGGTTTGGACCTGGTTTGGTCCTGGTTTGGACCTGGTTATTTTTGTGCTGGCTTTTCTCAGCAATGCTACTCAAGCTTTTGGAATATCATTTGCCCAAGAAAACTGATGTAATATTGTTCCATATTGACATAAACAGTTACTTATTTCCATCTTGGCATTTTTATTGAGCTCAAAGTTGATGGAATTACAACTGCTATTCAAAAAACAATGTTGCAGTTGTAGCTGCAGTTTTGTTTTTAACGACTTTAACTAAATAGTACATATTTTCTAGATTATGTATGTATAGTATTAGCACTTTAGGTTCATTTGGTTTGGACCCGGTTTGCACCTGGTTTGCACCTTGTTTAGACCTGGACCTGGTTTAGTTTCCTGGTTTGGACCTAGGTCCTGGTGTAGGCCTGGTTTGCACCTGGTTTACACCTGTTTTGGACCTGTTTTGGACCTTGCACCTGGTTGGACCTGGTTTGGGTGGACCTAGACCTGGTTTGGACCTGGTTTGGGACCTGGTTGGACCTGATTGGACCTGGTTTGGACCTGGTTTGGACCTGGTTTGGACCTGGTTTGGACCCTTTTATCTGATCTTTGCTCTGGCTTTTTCCAGTTATGCATCTGAAGCTTTTGAAATATCATTTGCCCAAGGCTACAACATTGACTGTGCCGTTATTATTCTTCCACATTGACATAAACAGTTACTTATTTCCATCTTGGCATTTTTATTGAGCTCAAAGTTGATGGAATTACAACTGCTATTCAAAAAACAATGTTGCAGTTGTAAAACCATTTCTTTCTTGGACAAATGCATATTCCTGACGTCCATTTGTTGATGTTATCTCCAGATATTAACCCAAGCTTTAGTTTTTTTTTTTTTGTTTTTGTTTTTTTTACATTTTAGTGCATTACAGAAGTGTGTGTGTACAGCTCATACAGATCTGAATGGTTGATATCAAAGTAACAAAATAATTATGCATTTGACCAGCTTCTGTTTCTGATGGAGACGCAAAACTATAGTGCATTATGTAATTTATCTGGTGGTGCTTGTCTCCATGGAGATGTTACTGCTTTGCCTGGAATGTTCCGTATTTTTGCAGTGAACTTTTTTCTTGGGCTTTATTTCATTCATGTGTGTGTTTTTACTGCTTAAAAATACCTTGAAAAACATCTATTTTTTACTGTGAGATCTAGCCTATAGCTTCTTAGTTTCATCACCTACTTGTCTCCATGGAGATAGATATGCTTAATGCTACTGTGGAACATTCCTAGCAAAGCGACAACATTTCAAAAGCAAGTTGCAGACCCTACACCATAAAAGTTACATAATGACTTTTTTTTTTTATTTGCAAAAACGCCGTCGTAGATAAGGACATTTGAATCTAAAAATAAAACAAAGTAATGTGTCCTGTGGGGAAACCACTTCAGTAAATTACTGCTTCCCTCAGTAATGTCTTTGAACTCTTTTGGTCTATTGGTTTATTGTTTATAATGTTCAGTACATCTGGTCAATAATTACTGAAAACTAGGGAGTTGTGGTACGTGTGTTTAGCCCTCTGCAGTAGAGATGCACCAACACGACACTGGTCACGAATATCGGCTCTGATCCAGGAAAATTTGCTGGGGTGTCGGGTGTCGACTCTGTGAGATTCCAGCTGATTTCCTGGTTGGGCCTTTCATTGGATGTAATGAGACTGACGACTGATGTAGGCCCAGGTCGTTTCATAATGTTTGAACTTTCACTCATACAAAGCTGTTTAGTGGTTGCTTATTTGCTGTGTTTTGAGGGTACACTGGTATCGGTTCCCATTGGATAACAGCCGATTCTTTAAAGCAGAGTATCGATATTGGTATCAGAGCTGAAAAAGCTGGATCGGTGCATCCCTACTTTGCAGACGGCCCCTGGTCAAATGCGCCCCCTAGCCCCCATCACACGCTGCTGCTCATTTTGTGCTCTGTCTGTTTTAGATCGGTTGAAGTTTGAATCAAAGAAATCTCGGTCTCATTCATCTAGTGTGGAGAGCTCAGGTAGAGACTCACCCGCCTCCTCTGCTTCTGCTTCTGCTGCTGGTGCTTTGTCCCTGTCTGCCCCTGTCTGTTCTCTGTCCATGGTTCAATTTTTACTTTTTGTTGAAGTTTGGGGTTTTGCAGGTAGAGCTGTATCTTAGTTCAAACGCAACATCCATATTAAAATACTCCCGGTTACATGTACTACATAAAGAAAGCTAAGACACAGCTATAAAACATGCTTTCATTTTTTTAATAATATAATATAATATAACCCCAGTACCCACATTTTCACTTCTATAGCCACAACTGCCCTGGGGTAGACTAATGGAAGTGTGGCAGCCAACCTGAGCCTATTTTCCATCCAAAAATACTCAACATTTTTACATAAGGAAGGAGTGAAGTGTTGCTCAAGGGCACATTGGCAGATGCACGTTCATTACCTGGAGAGCGATAGTAACATTAACCCTTGTATATTACACGCCCGACCTTATGCTAAACCGTAACCCATTTAGCACAGAGCTAAAATCGTTTTCGCATATATTTAAATCACACGCTTGATCTAGAATTACGAGACCTGATTTTTGTCCTCATAAGGGAGGCAGGTCCCCATGACGTGAGTGTGTGCACAGATTTTAGTCCCCGCAGTATGATTAAATAACCACCACTTATTAGGATTGGGATGGAACGACAAATCTTCGCATTTATGGGCAAAAAGTCCATCACTGTTGTGTCACTGCTGCCTCACATCACCTTTCATAACATATAGACAGGCCCTTTGACTAAAATTTGAGGGCGCGGGGCTAGAAGACTTACATGGACCCCATTCTAATATAACACTCCAATTCTGGTTCCCTAAGACTCTGGGGCCCTGGACAACAGACCCCTTTGTCCCCCCCGGTCACCCCCCTGCATGTACACATTACTATACTAACCAAATTCTACAGCTCTACTTCAAAACTCCCAAACTTTCTCTGTTTGTGTCTCGTTTCAAAGCTGTTTCTGTTTTCAGGGGATTACTCAGCTGCTTCGATGGAGGCCGTGTCAGACGACGCTCTCTTCAGGGACAAACTCAAACATATGGGAAAATGTGAGAACGATTTATATGATTTAAAGTGTATACACTGATTGAGCGGTTAATGGGCAAGAAACTTAACCCACCTCGCCCTTACTGTCTAGATTTAAAAATGTTCCCTGTAGTATATCTTAAAATGTGTCTTAGATATACCCCAAACCTTAAGATGGCATGAAATTTGTCTACAAAAAGAATGAAAAAAGGCTCAAATCTTTCTCATAGTTTGTATTAGCATAAATTGTTACTCAGGGAAAATGAATCGAAACAGAACACAAAAACTTTTCATTATTATCAGTCCTTAAGAGACAAACTTTATCAATCTGTGTGGTGTTTTCTCTCCACAGCGACCAGGAAGAAGCTTTTTGAAATCGCCAGGACGTTTTCAGAAAAGACCAAGAGAAGAAAATCAAAACGGAGAACGCTACTAAAGCACCATTCGTATCCTTTCATTATAGCGCACACATTGAATCTTAATTGGGTCTGTGCACAACGGTATCCGGCTCCACCATTTCCAGCGTAATTTAATGTCTGTGAGGTTTTTGCCGAGTCACACTGAAATCAATAAATCGTGACAGACCAGGCAGTGGACAGAGAGCTGCGGGTGGATGTCACTGACAACATGTTAAACCCTTTACAAACCCGAGGAAAACTATGGACAGGAGGGTTCTGTGTGTACAAAGGTATTTCTGTGTGTGTCAGGGCTAATCATAGACTGTATAAAGAAGTGGACTGAGGGAGTGCGACGTCACCCATTGCGTTCGGCTCCAGCCAAATGAAGCTCATCAAGGCTAGTGTGTTAGCTATATCCTTTTATACAGGGTGGCCCAAAAGTCACTGACAGTTGAAAAAAATTCATAACTCTTTTGTTTCTAAATATATTTATTTTATTTTTTCAGAGCATTTAGAACGACCCTTCCGACATTAATCTGAGCAAATACAGCACAGACGAACAAACCCTCATTGTACAGTGGTACTTTGAGTCACATGGGTCAAATTCACAAACCCTTTGGTGTTACCGTCGACATTTTAATACCAGAGATGCCCCGAGCGTAAATGCCATTAAAGGAATAATAAGTGTTTTTCACAGACAGGGGGCAGTATGTGATCTCCACAGACCTGACTCGTCCCGATTTCTTCCTGTGGGGCTATCTTAAAGAAAAGGTGTTTGTGAATAAACCTCAGACAATAAACGACTTAAAATGTAATATCAAGGACCAGATAAGATTAAATTGTGTTGTTATGTTACATTTAACATTATAATAGAAGTTAGCATTAGCGTTAGCCTCGACACACAAAGACGTACCTTCCTAAAACACAAGTGTCCTGTGGTGTTTTCATTCGTAAAGTGTTGGAACATTTTGTCAGTGACATCCACCCGCAGCTCGCCGTCCACCTCCTGACCCTAGCCCCCTAACCTCTGACCCCTGACCTCTAACCCAGCCGCAGCTCGCTTTCCACTGCCTCATCTGTCAGGATTTATTGATTTTAGCTCCACTCGGCAAAAACCTCATAGGGATTATATTACTCCGGAAATATATTAGTTCGACTGTCCCTCTGACTGGAACTAACCGGCTACTGTTGTGCACAGAACCAGTTGCCTTAAACATGGCTCATTTTGAACTCAGATTTGTGAAAGGTTTTAAGAAGATTCCCCTAAACTGTCTCGCTCTCTGGTTCACTTTTATTAGCACAATGTTCCCGTCCCTCTGACCATCCTCAGGTACTGAAATGTACTAATAACAGAGAACCAGGAGCGAGACAGTGTGTGGGAGTCTCCTTAAAACCTTTCAGTCACGTCTCTCCTCCTCCACATCCGTCGCCCTGTCAGGTGTACAGAATCTACACTTAGATTTGTTGAACAGAAATATGTATATTCAAACTTAACTATGTTCCTTGTAAGATTGGGCACAGCCAACTCCACAGCAAACCTCCTCGACGACGTAGACTCCAACCCCTGCGGTGAGTCGACCCTTGGATTTGATCAGTTTGATTAAATGTCATATATTCAGATAGAGGGGAGATGGGACATTTAATGTTACTTCTGATCCACAAACGTTAAACCTTTTCTTATTTTTTAGCAATTGGCCACACAAACTTGCCATATTAATCTTATAAAGTTCTTTCACCTGACAAGAACTTTCTGAAGCTGTTGTGAGAAGATAGTTCCTCTTTTTATTTATACTGACAAAGAAGACATTGAACTATGTGCCAGTTTTTGTTTCATGTGAATAAGTCCAGTAATTACAGAGATATTAACCATAAACCAGGTTAAAAAAAAATCCGCAATCTGACAGTTACACAGCAAATTCCACTATAGAGCTCTGACCCGTCTCCAGCTCCATTTTAAACTACAGGGGTATTTGAATGTTGTCATGGCAACGTAACATATTCATTCATTGTAACTCAAGCTGGTTTAACATTTTCTTAGTGCCTATTTTGCGAGCTCATGCTGTTACATAAACCTTGTGTTGTAGTTAAAGGGCCCATATTACATTCTCTCAAACAGAAAAAACACTGTTCCACCTTGTGATGTCATCATGTGGTAAAACGGGAAGAGCTCCACTGTGTTTTTAAACTCCACACTCCTTGAATCCCTTGAATCATTTGGATAATTTCAGTTCTGGAATTGCCGATCTTTGCTGAACTTAAGGTAAAAGTAGCTGTTAACTTGAAAACTACCACTTCATGACATCACAAGGTGAAACGGGGCATTTTAAGGTTTGAAGATGTAGACAGACTCAAACGTGTGAATGAAACAAAACACAAACCCAGGTCTGTTTTTGAGGAGGTAACAACATTATAACAAGGCTTAAAGCTCACAAGGGTCAATTTTGCATAATATAGGACCTTTAATGAGATCCAGAGATCACTTCAAATATTTAAAATAAGTTGCAATAGAAGCTGTGAGGGCAGTTTTATGTAAAATGTTTAATCTGTTTCTGTTTTGTCCCAGAAGAGGGCGCTCAATCAAGACGAGCTGCAACTCAGGAAGAGACAGAGCCACGCGCCGAGCCTGAATCATGGTAAACCTATAAATACATTTTAAAAAGCACTATGTAACATTTCTACTGTAGAGTCTGCCAGATACCTCAACCACGCCAAGCTACTGGTCAGATCTGTGGAGGGGCAACACTGATCTCATTAAGAATAAATGTTATTCTAGGTGTTTTTCTTATCAATTAATATCATAAATGCAAGAAAAATGAATGTACTGTAATGCCAAACTCCGGAACATTCCAAGCTACGCATTAATATTCCCAGAAAGAGTAGCTGTGATTAAATGGGCAGCTAATAGACTCCTATTAAAACGGGAAAGACAAGCAGGTGTCAAACTCGCAACAATCAGAAATGTTACAGAGTGCTGCTTTAAACACTCGTCATAGTAAAGAGGGGGGTGTTACACTTATATGGGGTATATACACATAACATATTTAGCTCACCATGTTATTTTTTATTGTTTGAAAATGCTATATTTGCCAGAAACAGCAGGGCTAACACATTACAATCAGTGTGGACCCCCCCTAATGAAACTACTGCACATCGCGTCAGGTTTGTGAAGCTGTAGTGTATCACGCTTTTATTTATTTATGGAAAAACGAGGAAAGATTACTCAAACATGCACAGACTACATCTAAAACCTCTTCAGACACGTTTTCGATGAGGGAACAACTTTATAACATGGTGGAAAGCTCCAAAAGGTGGATTTTACAAAGTACCTCTTTAAGACACAAGGCACGCACTTGTTGGTGTTTGATTCTTTGTGTTTAGAAATGCAGTTTTTCCATTATTTGTTATTGTTAAGGTGGAGTTTGCTGATGTAACTTCCAGTGTTTTGCTCAAAGTTCTCCACAGATTCCTTCCAGCAGAACCACCCTTTCCTTCCATATAATGACTGTACTACATTACTGTACACTGCAAAACATACATGAGTTCGGATGTATTCAGAATATGGATATTGTTTAGGTGTTTTCACTACTTGAGGTTATTCGTTTACTTATATGATGAAGTCTTTCAGTGGGGTAAAGCTGTAATGGCTCATTTTTAGTGCTATAACTATATTCCTGTATTACTTTTTGCTACGAAACTGTGTTAATGGCGTTTGTCTACTGTTCCTAGTCACTGTTGGAAATTTTTGTGCAAACTAAGTCTTTATTTGCAGCTTTTAGTTCAAAAATGTCTAAATCCAAGTGTGTGCTGCAAATTCAAGTAGTTGGTGACATCACAAAGACTGCCCTCATTACATCCAGATGTGATTACAAACACCTGGCTGCAGGGGCGGAGTTTGAAGAGTGGATACCTGTTAGACCAATCACAGTGTTCTTTATACCTCCAGGCCCCGCCCCTCCTTCCTGCACACTCTTTTCGTTAGTCCTCCAGGCACTGCCCAGTGAAGGCGTTTAGTCCTGCTTTAAATTAGTTTAAAATCCAGTGGTTAATAATGTGAGTCCAAGTTAAAACTATGTTAAAAAGCTGCTTTGATTTCGCAGTATTTCCAAATAAACTGCTGTTAAAACCAGTTAAAATGGTTTAATTCAGGGTCTTCTTTTGGGAAGTAGTACTATAGTTGTACACAATACAAACTAAACCAGACACCTATATTTAAAGTCTCATATTTCACTTTACCAAAGACAAACATTTGGATTTGAGTAATTTATATTCTGTAATCTTATGTGCAGCTTAGTTATAGTGATTTTCTTTTAGGCAGAAAACCCATAAAAGTATCATAAAGACAAGATGAATATTACCAAAGTGTATTTTCTTGTATATTTGGGCTCATTGTTACGTCAAAACATCACTTTTCTGTCTCTTTTTTTACAGATCTTATTGCTGCAACATATCAGCGTTATGGACTGACATCACTGCAGAAAATTACCCAAGGATCCATTGGGTTGTGTTTGAATCCACTCCACAATCATTGTCGAAGGAAGTGACAAGGAGGAACTGTAGTATTAAGGGCTCGGCTACTGTAGGGCCAAAAAAGACGATACAAATACACAGAACAAAACGCCTCTAGATATATGTAAAAAAAATAGGCCAGAAATCCCCTTCATCTTAATAATCTCTTTTGATATTTTTGTACAGTCTGTAATTTCAGGGCATCTGGCTTTACGATGAACTGTGATTGGACTGAGCAAACAGCTAGAAATAACGGTGTGATGAGCACTTTTGAATACGCACAAAGCTGTATTACAGTTTCATGTGTTTTCCCTTCACTCCAATGTTTCACACATCATTTGGCTGGATTTGCAAGTCGTTTTCCCTCTAGCGACTCATGTTATAGTTGAATCCGTGGTTTTCAGAGTGACTGTAATGTTGGATATAACAATTAGCAATTCAAAACAAAGTAGTCGATCTTTTGAATGGTGAAAAGTACTCAAAATGGCGCCTATAAAACAGCAACCGAAGCTCATGAATTGGCCTATTGTGCATTCATCTACATTACGCTGTTTCCTCGTGAAAAACATACTTGCGGTTGTGTTTTCTTTTCATTCACACACGTTTAACACACAAAAGCGCAAAGTTTGAGTTTGAGTTCTTCTCTCAAAACTGAAAGCTCACTGTTCCACCTTGTGATGTCATCATGTGGTAATACAGGAAGTGCTCCACTGTATTTTTAAACTCCATACACCCTCACTAGAATGATTTCAGCCATGGAATTTCTAATCTATACTAAACAAATGGTAGAAGGTAGCTTGAAAACTACCACTTCATGACATCACAAGGTGGAACAGAGCATTTTGAGCTTTGGAGATGTTACAGACTAATAATAAAGTGTTACTAAAGCATGTGTGAATGAAACAAAACACAATTTCAGGTCTGTTTTTGAGGAGGTAACAGAATTATAACATGGCAGGAGTAAATTTAGCATAATATAGGACCTTTAAGTTAACTATACATGCCCTACCCTTGTACTGACCGAGCAGCTTTACGATTGTGAGTGGATTCAGAAAAAAAAAAACACAACATGGCCAATCACACCAGGCGAGACATTTGTGAGGGAGATGACTTGACCCACTCACCCCCCCCCCCCCCCTTCTTCCTTGAAGGTTGTCCCCCAGCAACAAACGACCAGCGTTACCGTGGCGACACACGAACGTCCGTTGCCATGACGACAGACGGGGTGGCGGCACTTCCTGTCTCTCTCCGAAATCCTGATCCAAAACAACCAGCTAAATGCGTTCGGAGCATCTGAGGACTGGACTGATCCCCGAGGGGTATATAAACAATATCTCTGTACTATAGTAGTCCGTTTATATATGATTTTAATGTAAAGGAAACGCAGTATTACCGGTATTTCTTAGTAAAGGGTTCCTACATTCGTTTGGTTTTATTAGTCTTGAGATTTGACCCTGTGAGGCCACTGTAGTTGTAGAAAGAAAATAGTCTGGTGTTTTGATAAATTATGATTGCTGGATTACACCGCCCGCTTTGGAGGAAGAGACAGGAACAAAGATATAAAAATTAAAAGGGCCTGTACATGATTTCAGACCACGTTTTAGTTTAAACTTTAGCCCCGCCCATTTAGCCCCTTCCTGACACTGTTATATGGCACCATGACACAGAAACGACTGTCTAGGATTGTGTCAAGCCCTGAAGTAATAATTTGGAGCAGATTATTAGAAATGGGACTTTTGGCTCCTTTATGAGATCTGATTCTTTGGGATCCATTCATTTCATAAAGTCGTCCAAAAGACTGGCTATTTTATTAATCGTTCATATGACATAAGCTAATGTGAGAACGCATTTTAGCAACAAATTGAGCACTGAGAGAAACAACCAAGGCTTAAATGTGTTTTAACTGGTGGGATGCGTTTACCCTTTTAAATTATCAAATAAAATAATAATAATAATTTAAAAGTAACTGTTAATATGACGCTAAATATGTTTTTTGTGCCATTTCGCTCGCTCTGCTTCTGTGCTCATTCGTGTGTTGGTTCAGAAAATGAGATCCGGATCCAACTGTTCGCGTTAAAGAACCGTTCAAGAGCCGAACATCACATCACTACAGATTATCATAAACCTGTCTAAATATCACTGCTCCTGTCTGCTTCTCCAAATTGGGAATAAGAAAAACACAAGCCAATACTCAAATCCCAGGCTATATCTTGTCTTTAAAATAGAAGAGAAATGGGTTGATAATGATCTGATTTCACTGCGTGGGAACCCTGTACTAGCCTTCTCCCCGTCTCCTCCACGGGGGCTTTAGCTGTATATTCATAACTTGACATTAAAACAACTTTCTTACATTTTCCAGCCGTGTACAGTAGCTTACAGACTCCAATCTTTATAATACAGGTCCTTCAGGCCACTTCATATAACTAATATTTTCAATTTTCTAATAGCAGTTTTATCAAGAATATCACGCAGTACGTAGCCATATCTTACACTCGTTGTCCGTTTCTACGCTCCTCCATAAGCTGCGGTCACACGGCAAAGACTGAACACAGGATTTCAAGTTTAAAGAGCCCATATTACGATATTCTCTGATCTATGTTGTAATGTTGTTTCCTCATCACAAACAGACCTGGAGTTGTGTTTTATTCACACATGTTTAACACACAAACACTGCATATTTAGCCTGAGTTCTTCTCTCAGACTGAAAATACTCTGTTCCACCTTGTGATGTCATCATGTGGTGGTACAGGAAGTGTGGCATTGCGTTTTTAAACTCCACACACCTTCACTAGAATCATTTGGATGATTTCAGACCTAGAATTGCCCATCTCTACTGAACAAAAGGCAAAATGTAGCCATTAACTTGAAAACTACCACTTCATGACATCACAAGGTGGAACAGTGCATTTTGAGGTTTGGAGATGTAACAGACTAATAATAAAGTGTTACTCAAACATGTGAATGAAACAAAACACAACTTAAGGTATGTTTTCGAGGAGGTAACATCATTATAACATGTAATTCCTGAGAATCAATTTTGTTTAATAAATGACTTTTAATTAAATTGAATAAATGTGAACCTTTTTAATGAAGATGAAATGCCTCTCATCCATCTATGGAACCAAAAAGCCATACCATTATTGAATCCTTTAAGACTAATCTATTACTGACCCCTTGTGGCAAGAATTTGTACTGTACAATCATGAAAAATCTGATTGAATTACAGTATTTCTGATTGCTGTAGAGTATTAATTTTTATTTTATTTATTTGAACGCTTTTTTTGGGGGGGTTTTCTGGCTTTCCTATAAAAAAAAAAAAACACAAAAAATTAATGAATTAACCCCTAAGCCTATTTCTAGCCATAAAAAACTATCTACTAAAGGGCGTATAAAGACTATTTCAACATGAATACTCCTCAAAATCAGTTTTATTTCAGTTCAATTAAGTCTATACCAGTGGCTCTCAAACTTTTCACTCTCAGCACCACGAAAGAAAAGATCTGGCTTTCCGAGGGCCACCAGATCTAAGCCAGGTCTATAACTGGACTATCCCAGGTCTAGTCTAGAGCTAAACCAGGTCTAAAAGCGGACTACCTCATTCCCACGGCAGCTCTAAACAAGAAATGATCCAAAGGAGAACAAAAAGTGAAAAGCAAACCCACAAACTGAAGAGGTGTCTAAGTGAAAATTGCCCAAATAACAAAATTATGCAACGTAAATATGTTCTACGACGACTCAAAAATTCATTCGTAATAATTATAATCAAAATGTCGCCGTCGGACCACAGCCTATGAAAAAACACGAGCTCGTTTTTTCTACTGTGAACTGGGGTTTAAGAAACGTGGGGAGAACGCAAGAGTGTGCGAGTATTTCTGTCTGATCGGTCAAATTTCTAAACTTTTGGTGCTGTTTTTATGTTTTTGCTTTGTTTTGCATGACTATAGGTATCAGAAAGGCTTTATAGTATAATGGAGAGACGAGATCAAACAGATATAATTAAGTTTGCAATGACAATTTGAATGCTTTGCAAAAACCTGAAATGAATGAATGAATTTGAAAAAAAAAAGAAAAAAAAAACCCAGACCCTTTAATGTTGCATGTATGTTAATATCAGCCCTGGTTTATGTACTGTAAGTTATGTTTATTTTTATTATTTAGGACAAGGTTGGTATGACATCAGTTGATATAAATGTTCCATTCGCTAAATAGGGTCTAACGAAACTACGTTAATTTGAAATATATAAAAAAATAAACTATTGGACATTAAAACACTTGAACACTTGGCCGGTTGCGTCATGTGGTGCGTCTCTATGGAGAAGGACAAGTTTAATGTCATACTTTGGAAAATATCTGGCAATCTATTGGTGGTTTTCATATTCTAGAGTGTAATGACGTTATACTTCCACATGGGGGAGCAAAAGCCAGTTTTCCCTATTGATTACATTGTACTTTGCTTTGAAATATCCAAAAGTTAAGTTCACAAATGTTGAACCTGATCATTTCTATTTGTAACTAGACCCAAGAACTCCCTGTATCACAACACAAATCTCAATTTAACAATATTTATTTTAGCTGCTCCCATCTGTATTAAATATTATTGGACTTTACAATTTTGTGATGTCATCTGAAACCATAGACTGTATATACAAATGGACATAGCTAACCTGCTAGCCACCATGTTTGAAATTGGAAGTGATTGTGGATGCGCTTCCGGCTCCATCGACTCTGGATTCAATTCAGTTTCTATTGAAAAGCACCAGGTGACAAAACCAGGCCAAGATACAGGTCACGGGTCAAGCTTTTAAATGTAAAAGAACAAAACTGTAATGCTATTTCCAGTAAAGTTCATTCAATTGGCCCATAGTGAATCAGTGAGTATCCCTATTGTGTTTAATGGCTCATTCACACTTTATGGTATCCAGTGTTGACCCACCCACTCTTTGGTATACTGTACTTTGTTCCCATAAAGGATTTTTGAAGAAGTTTTATCCGGAAGTGACTGTTGAAATGAAACTTGATTTGAGCTCAGGGAGATTTTGTCCCCTTTTTTAAACTGCTAATCTTCCATGTACATAGCTGCAGCAGTGTAGTAACTATTAAGTAAATGTAACATATTTTACATTTCATTGTATTTTAAGGTGCACAGTGTCAAAGAACAAGACTCAAGTTTCCACTGCCATTTTTGTATGTTTGCCCATATTTGATCATAATAACAGCTACACTCTTAAAAGTACTGGTTTAGACTTGATGGATTCTTTTGAACTTTTGAACTCTAATTAGGTTAAGTGTGAACCTATCAGGTTTAGACCTGGCTTATAGATGGGTTAGACCCATATACTGTATATACAGTCTAAGGTTAGTCCTGGTTTAGTCCTGGTTTAGTCCTGGTTTAGTCCTGGTTTAGACCTGGGCTAGACTTAGGCTAGTCCTGGATTAGACCTGGGTTCAGTCCTGGGTTCAGTCCTGGGTTTAGTCCTGGGTTCAGTCCTGGATTTAGTCCTGGAATAGATCTGGGTTTAGTCCTGGATTAGACCTGGGTTCAGTCCTGGGTTTAGACCTGGGTTTTGTCCTGGATTAGACCTGGGTTCAGTCCTGGGGTTGGTCCTAGGTTAGACCTGCTTTAGTCTCTGGTCTTTAATTACACTTGGTTTAGTCCTGGGTTTAAACCTGGGTTTAATCCTGGATTAGACCTGGGTTCAGTCCTGGGTTCAGTCCTGGGTTCAGTCCTGGGTTCAGTCCTGGGTTTAGTCCTGGTTTAGTCCTGGGTTTAGTCCTGGGTTTAATCCTACGTTAGACCTGGGCTCAATCCTGGGTTTAGTCCTGGATTAGACCTGAGATTAGTCCTGGGTTTAGTCCTGGGTTAGACTTGGTTTTAGGTTAGGTCCAGTTTTATCTTGTTTTAGTGCAGCTTACTTAACACGGTTGCTCCGTTTCTTCCATGGTAACAATACAGTGCATTACATAATATTATTTCTCAATTTACACCAGTGCATATAATCATTTATAATATATGTGTATGATATAGTACACATTTGGTGTCTGAAGAACATGTGTTTAACTCGTCATTATTTAAAACCATCAGAAACCATTTTGCTTTCATTGTAATTTGCCCTTAAATGCTGTTTCCATGACGATTATGATATATACAGTTCTACTTAACATTGACTTTTTTCCTTACCAAAACTGGGTAAAAGTTGTACCTCATAACATGGACAGTGGACTATTGATGTAGCAATGCTGTATCCTTCCGTATATGTTAACTCAGTAATATTAATACTACGTTTAACTTTTAGGTTGTTATTCTGTTGGAAAGAATGTAAGCCTTTGCCACATGTTCACCAGGTCCTCCAGTTTCACAAAGTCAATGCCAAAAACTATTGAAAACACTGTTCAAGTTTCCATTCTGTGTGTATAAAGTGAAAGTGCCGTTCTCCCCACAGCAAAATGGTCAGTGAGTAGTTTCATGAAAAGAACATTTGTGTTGTATCTTTCTTTGTCTGTTTTGTTTGTGGATTATATTGTAAAAAAAAAAAAAATATTAACATGATAATTAAAGGTTTTTCTATAAACTGCAACATTGTGGTTTATTACAAATGGTAAAAGTGCAGTCTGCTTTTTGGTATGTGTTAGCGGCAGTGGTGGAAGTAGTACGTGATTTTGTTACTTGAATAAAATATCACATGAAAAAATCTACTTAAGTAAAAGTATTATAGTACCTGTTTAAAAATGTGCTTTAACAGTTAAAAGTAAAAGTATTTTGCATATTTTGAGGTCTAACAAAGCTTCAAATGTAGTGATTTTGATAAAGATTTGTCCTAAATTTTGTTCAACAGAAACACCTGAATTGATCTTTTTTTTTTGTTGTTTTTAGCTGTATATTTTTGTTCAAATTCTGAACATCTTAAAAATAAACCCTCAGACTTTTCTGCAGGTCTTAGACAATAATAAAAAATACTTTTACTTTTCAATCCAGATTAAAAAAATGAGTGAAGTAGAAAGTACAGACAATGCTCTCAAATGTAGTGAAGAAAAAGTAAAATATTAACTTTTATATATCAGTGAGGACCTGCATCTGCCTTTGTATATCGTCAAATTATAATGTGAACCCTGTGTATTTATTTTTCCCTCCCCTGTCAAATCAATCAATCGATAAATAATAAAAATACATAATAAACTGTAAAATCTATGTAAGTAAAGTACAGATACTTAAATTTTACTGTTAAATACAGTACTTTACTACTTTTACTTTGTTATATTCCACCACTGGTTAATGGGTGAATTGGTGATGAACTAACGCATGAATCATGTACCATTACTGTGAAAAGTCACCAGTACTTTTTTAATGTAACGTGTCATTCACCCAGGTTTCAAATGTGGTCACAAGGTTTGTTCTATTGGGTTACGATAATAATATTTAGTTTGGCTTCAGTCTAAAAGTGCCCCATTACCTACTTTTTTTCTCAGTTCAAACGAGGACTGTTGCTATGGCAGTTAACAATGTAACAAACTACTATATTATATTTTATTTGACTCCTGTCCCTTGTCTCAACTATTTAGAGAATATTACACTTTTTCATTGATGCCACGTTAACTGTAAGAAAAGTTAGTTAATTTACATAGAAAACATAATATCTAGGCTTATATTTTTTTCAAACACAGATGACTTTTGGGAATACAGTACTGACTTAAGTTTTTGAGAATAGGACATGTTGACACTGACAGTATCACTATTTCTATTCCAATCTCTCTATGTGCGTTACAATTGATAAAAAAGTAAACAAATTATTATCGTCATTATTTATTATAATTATGATAATAATATTAATATAATATTATATAATTAATTATTATTATTATTATTATTATTATTATTATTATTATTATTATTTAGTAGTATTAGTAGTAGTATTTATTTATTATGTTTTTATTGTTATTTTTTTTTAATTATATTATTATTTTATTTTATTTTTTTATTGCAGTTATTATTTATGAAGTACCATCGCTATACTACTTATTATGACGAAAAAAGAAAAAAAAAAAAAATTGTATAAAAGCTACTATAATGGAGGTTTAGTTGAATTTGTGTCATTTTACACGTGTTATTTCCGCTAGATGTCAGAAACGCGCTGCTCTGTCTCTTCTGAATGAGGGGCGGGCCGTTGTAGTATCACCACGGAAACGGCGCTGACGTTGCCTTGCGTCACGACGCTCCTCCCAGATTCGTACGTCGCTGGATTAAAACAGGAGTCACTCGGGAACAGAAGCGAGTTTATTTCGTCAACGTTCAGCGCAAATACCGCCCAGAACGAGAGACTTTTTACCTCAGAAACAGCCAATCCATAAGAGAACTAGAAGATTACGATTTTAGTTTAGCGAGGAATTGAGTTTGAACCGAGATATTCGACCTCATTTTGTAGATAAAGAGACCGATTGTTTTAGCACAACCAGCCCCAGTTTTTTGCATTTCGTGCTCGGATTTTTCTCTCAGGTCTCAGCCCTTATTTAGATGGCAAGCTTCCCAGACTCTGTAAACGAAAATGATTTAGGTAAGTAACGTTTTTTTATGTCTTTTGTTACAACGATCTAACCGTTTATTCCGAAAATGCACGTTGTTGTTGCTATGGCATTTTTTTTTCTTGGTAACTCACATTTAGCTAGCATGGGAAAGCTAACACTGCACTGTTTACTCACATTATCTCATGAAAACGAGTTTATTTTGTGTATTTAGTACCTGTTTTAACTATTTACATGCGCGTATTTCTCTTTTGTTCAATTTTGTGGCTGGAAAGGTTGGTACGTGCAGTGTCTGTGTGTGTTATCCCCGGTGTCTATGGGCTGTTGGCTAGCGTCCCACTTTCTCAGCAGATTCATTCTATTGACTTTTTCTCGTGTTTTTCGCCTAAAACCGCACGTAGACAGTGAGTTAATCATTGTTATTGGCTGATTGTTAAGTTTATTGTCGATATAACGTGTTTATTGAGCGTTAACTTTATCCAGATCTTTTTTTTTTTTTCTCCCTGGCTAAAAAATTGTACCCTCCCCCACTGTGAGGTGATTCATAGAGCTGCAGGGAGTGAACCACTGCACGTACCACAACACAGCACCAACATGGAGGAAGATTTCGATTAAAAACACCAAAGTTTTACCAAAAATAGGATTCAGAATGTCTCCAGACAAAGCACTGAAACTAGGGCTGCAGCGGTTAATCGTTACTAGTCGAGTTTTAAAATAATTGTGAGGAAGATAATGGTATTTTTAATCATATCAATAGTTAACTGGGCTATACAGACTGGTCTAAAACACATACCAGAAGAGATTTTATAATAAAGACAATGGCCACAATGAATCAGAACGTCCATTTGTAAAGAACTGGTTTTCATTAATAATATACTTTTTTTAAATTCAGGCTTTTGGTGACTGTAGGCTTCCAGAAAGAGTCTAGCGAGTCAACTAAAAACAATGAACACAGAACCTTAGAAATCCAGCCCACTTGTGTGCTGTGTAACCATGGAAACATGAGGGCCAAAAACTTTCCCTAATGACCAGTTATTTATGGTAAATAGGATAGTAGCCCCATTGAACTTGACACAAGTCTGTAAATGTGGGTTTGGTGCATTTCTGTTGGGTGAACATGATAAAAGGAGTAATTGGGCTATAAACTTTGGGAATTGTGTTTTCTATTCATGGAACTGATGAGATGTTTTCTATTAAGCGGCAAGCTGCAACCCAGAATCATTAAACTTAACAAAAATATTAAATAAAATGTGAACTTTTTGATGAAATGCCAAATACGTTTGTATTCCTGAACTTGCAGAAGTCCATTTTCTCATTTTAAACGTTGGTTTCTTCTGCACGGCACCCCCTGTTTAACCTAGTGATTAATGCAAATGGATATAAACATGCCTGAACATTTTGATGTCCTCGCCCGACCCCTAGATGATTTGCCAACTTTTCTTAATCCCAAACTGTAAATAAACTTGAGATGAAAGACATTTCATTTGATACATGAGGGTTTATACTGTGTTAGATAATAGGACGATGAATTTGTTGCCAAGACCTTAGGGTTTTCTGGCTGTAGTTCACTTCAATTTGTACTCCCACCAATCTCAACCAATGAGAAGCCTGCGCTGGGACAAGCCTTTTCCTGTTGGTCATAGAAATCTTGGTTAAGAATGCCAAGATGATTGATGACTTCACAATATTGGCCCTTTAGATCACCATAATGTATAGCTGCTTCTACACGTAGTCATTTTTTTGCATATCAGGATGAACATAGGTAGATTTGTGCATTTAAATTTAGCTTTCCCTGTATAAATGAATTCGCACTCCCAGGCCCCATGCAAAACTGTTAACTTATTGAGTTAAAGATTATCTCATGTTTTTCCTATGTGCATACTGTAAACTCTGTTGTTGGAGTTTCCATCAGCCAATCCGAATCCAGCGTTGGAGACCGGCCCTGTTCAAACTGTAGGTTACTGTAGGATACGCCCTGACCCCATTAAAGAGTGGGTGTGAATGACGACAGCAGCTCAAATGACCCTGCGCCTCACGAAACAAGGCCTGTGTCAAAGATCTGACCCCAGTTAATCATTGAAAATATGTTTTGGTCTACTTAATTTAGCCTCCAACTGGAATTTTCAACAGTAGCTCAGTTGGTAGAGCGTTTGTCCACTGATATGGAGGTTGGCAGTGCAAATCCTGTGCATGAATGGGTGAGTGGTTAAAGTGCTTTCAGTGCTTTTAAGGTGGAAAAGTGCTATATATAAATATGTGACAGTTTAACATCCTGATGACATGGCAAGGGGGAGTAATATGCAAAATACATTTTTCGACATGTCATAACATTGTTCCCTCGTCAAACGCATGCCTGAAGTGGCTTTACATACCATCCATGCATGTTTGAGGAATCTTTGCATCTCTTCTGCGCTCTGTTGGAAACGTTCTTATGGTTACCAGTCTGATTCTGCCCAATGCGCTGCTCAAAAGCCTACGTCATCCATGCTCCCGTACATCAATCTTCCATAAATGTGCAAAAACAGGATACAAAACGATACACTACGGCTTCACAAAGCTGGTGCGATGTGCAGGAGTTTCGTTAGGGTGATGCATACTAATTGTGTTCTGACAGCACTCTTACCTGTTTTTCTAGGTAAGGCTAAGTTCATCGGTGAACTGCTGGTGCCGGTCGCGCCCTTTGACCAGAAGTCTGGGCGCGAGGCGTGGACCGTGGCCTTCGCTCCCAATGGTTCCTACTTCGCTTGGTCTCAGGGGCATCGAATCGTCAAGCTTGTGCCGTGGACAAAATGCCTGAAAGATTTGTAAGTATCCAGTCCAGCCCAAATATTATTGTACGCACTCTTAACAGAATCATTGCCATCATAATCATCAGTACATAAACAACTCCAGTCCACTGTGTAACTTTTTGGCAGAGGGTCAATCATCAGCTTGTCTCCATGGAAATGTTATTGTGCTGCCTGTAATGTTCCACAGTATGGCATTAATCTTGCATTTATACTGCAGGAGTAGTAGTACAGGCTAAAACAAAATCCCTTTACAAACACGCATTCGTACTGTGAGCGGGATCGCCTCTCCACAGATTAGACCTGTAACCTGGTTTGGTGGCACTGGCATCGCAGAGAAGTTAAATGGCTCATATTACGCTATTTTCTGGTTTATGTTACAATGTTGTTTCCTGTCTTACTCAAACATGTGTGAATGAAACAAAACACAACTCTAGGTCTGTTTTTGAGGCGGTAACAACAGCGTAACATGCCTTACAGCTCACAAGAGTCAATTTTGCGTGATATAGGACCTTTTTAAATGTCATAGACAAGCAGGTGATGGGGCCCTTCAACAAAAAAGTTACATAATGCGTCTTTAAAATGGGCAGAGGTTTGTAAGTCAGTAATTTTGCCCACTTTTTCCGCCCAAAGTTGCCTCACTTCTTTGCGTTGGGATATAAATCAATTAGAAACAGTGCAGGGACTGTTCAAGTAAACAGTTTAACAATTCAACAGTGACTCGTAGATCATAAGACTTCAACACTCTGTTCCAGTTCTGTCTTGAGTTAATGAAGTTGTTTTCCATCAGTTTGAAAAATCACAAGACCTTAACTGTATAAAATGTGTTTACTGGCATTTGCCATTAAAAAAAATAATGGACTAAAAGCACCAACAGAAATGTGGCGATCCGTGGGTTTCAGAACGATGAAAAGTTTGGATGTTTCTGTGGCGATTAACCACTTGAAACAAAATCTTGTATCTTCTGAATGAGGAGCTGTTCAAAGCTGAAACAAGTGCATACTAATACACTGTTTAAAATTGAACTGGAGATGGAGGTCAGATTCTGTGGTTTAATTTGTGGTGTAACTGTCAGACTGCAGATGTGTTGACCTGGTTTACAGTAAATATCTCTATAATTACTGAGCCTATCCACATGAAACAAAAGTGTTCTCTGTCAGTGTAAATTAATAAAGATGTGATTGGTGTCAATGGAAATGACACCAGTAAGATTAGTATGATAAGCTTGTAGAGCCAGTCCCAAACAATTAAAGCAGATCAATTTGCCTGATCAAACCCCATTTTCACCGCCACAGTACACACCCACTGTGACGTACTTACTTTTATCGATTAAGAAAATAAAATTCAAGATCATACACATAGGATTCGGCAGTGTCGTAGTCACTTTGGTCCGATTTTTTTAATTTTATCTGCTACTCACAATTGTGATCTGCAGCTATCCATTGGACAGGTAGTTTATGAAGTCGTTTTAGATGAATATTGCAATTTAAGATGTACAAATTATAACAATGATCCACGGGTCTCACAGGCTATAACTATACATCAGTTATACAGACCACTGCCCTCCATCTGAATTAAAGATCTCCTCCAATTCTAGCCCGTGAACACAGCCCTTTGTGACCACAGAGCTGATTCGTAATTACACGTTTTATAACTTGCCTGAATTATGTTCTAGAACATGCGGCATAATGATTTAATTGGTCAATAAACACAAAAGGTAAACTAAGGGCACACTGTACAAAGCTCAAGTCTATGTGCGTCATCCATTGCATTGGTATCATTCCATTGCAGCTGTCCTTTACACACACATTTCTATTTAAACCCTAAATTAAACCTTAAACACATCTGTAAAAGTGCAATTAGACACAGGAGGAGATTAAAAAAGGATTATCGAACAGCTGTTTTGGAATCGTTCATCGCTGTAGGAGGCAAATGTGTATAATTAAAAATCACTTGAAAAAGCTGCTGTAAGACCAAATTAAAAATGTAAAAATGAAATTAAAAAGACATTCACCGGCCATTTTGGAACACTTTCTGGTGGATTGCTAAAATGTCATTTGCTTTCTTGAAATTAGTTATTCTTTGGTCTCTATGGCCCACCCCCATGCATACTTTTACTCCATCCTAGAAACTTGTTCTAAAATGTCTAACATTTTATCTAGATAAGAAATCATGCAAGTTAGCCACAAAATATTACTTTTTTTTTTACGCTTCTTTAACGGGGCCTGTACATGATTTATTTCCATATTTGAGCAGAAGTTGCTCCAGTACAGATATTTTGTCAAAAAGGCTCTTGTGGGAAGCACTTATAAACTCATCGTGGTGAATAATTGGGATGTTCAGAATGCATTAGGTAAGTGAGGAATAACTTTGGACCAACAAGCAACCAAACCAACTTGACAGCTACAACGAAATGCAGTCTCATGTTATTTCACATTTATTTTAGTGTTTTTTTTTTAATGATGTTGTAAAATTGATTACAAAAGCAAGGCGTGTATTTCTGACCAAAATATGATCACAGCACAGTACAGTAGTTATTAAAACCATGTTTGACTCTGAATGGGTGGATCCCGGTTACATGAATGCCGAAACACCTCTAGCGCTGTCTTTCATAACCAAAACACTTTGTAACTCTGTAACTGTAATTATCTGACAGTTATTTTTGGTAAGTGGTATCTGACAGTTTACCAACTGAGTTACTATCGCCAAAACGCAAGTCAGTGGAGACTCGGCTGCTCTGAAGTTTGGCAGTTCGAATCTCGCTCTAGGACTCACTGATGTCAAAATGATCTATTATTATCTGGCTTACTTTTGAAATCACAAGTATTTCAAATTAACAATACTTCTATCAGAGGGGTTCATTAAAAGGGGTGTAATTAATCACATTTCAATCAAGATTCAGTCATTTCTAATAGTCAGTGAACAGCTTGGCTCTTTTTACTGGAGAGGCCCACAGTCAATCCTGAGAAACCATTTTAACGACCTGTTTCTACAAAGTTTGTCCTTGTGACTGCTTAGAAACGCGCAGAAAACAGGCCTGCATTGTTCCAAGGAGGTACTTCTTAGAAATGTTTATCTAGCACCTATTGTATCCTGACTCTCAACTATGAAGCGAACTGAATTGGAAAACCAATACTGAGAAAGTTGGGTTTGATACAAGAAAGAATTTGGTGTAGTCATCATAGGTGGAGTCCTAAATATTATTTTAAGGTTCAAATGTGTATTATTTTGGCAAGTTAAAAGCATAATTCATTCTCTAAAGTAATTTGAAGTGCTTTACAGAACAAAAGTTTTAGCTGTTTTTTTAACCACAGACCTTTAAGAGAGCTATGTAGTCGTGTTTTGTGGAGCTGTCTCTTCGTATTAAAGTGTTTAATATAAAGTTTTGTGTATTTGACAAAAAAAATGTAAATCTTCAGCTAAACAGAAAGTCTGCACTTAGTTGAATAGGTTTGCAAACCACAAAATCTCCATTGGGTATGTGGTAAAAACCTGTCATTTAGACCTGTACAAACGTCTTCTGAAATGGGATTTTTGTCTTGGTTTAACTAGTTAATATTTCAGTGTGTGATCTCGAGTGTCCGTTAGTGAATAAAATGTGCACTGTGGACAGACTTGTGATTTTGAATAATAATTTTAAATCTAATCATTGTGTTTTTCCATAACTGTCCAATCTTTTTACCAAATACAATGGCCGCTGTTGGTCCTACAATGGGGGAATGTCAGTGTTGTAAAATAAATGAATCAAATAGGAAAATTAGAAGAAATAAAAAAACATGCTTCAGTTATTGCAGTAGAGGTACATACATTAATGCTGAAGCTACTACTCTGAGCTGATTCAGATACTCCTTTAGACACCATAGAGTCTGGGAATGGTCCAATATGTTGTTTTCTTTTTTCAGCCTATATCAGATAACGTTCTTGCTGCTGTGGCTGATAACTGATATTCATATTGTAGCTGGTCCCAGTCTCCTCTGATTAGAACGGCTCAATCTTTAAATATTTGTAAATCTTTGTTGAAGACTCGTTTATCTGCACTGCATTTTAATGAGAGCTGAGCAGAACACTTGTCTTGTTTTATCGCGTTTCTGCATGTTTTGTTTTATAAGATTGCACTTTTATATCGCCTTTTTTTGTAAGCGTGCAGACATGTTTTTAGCCCAGCGTCTTTGTTCTATTTCTATTGTTACTCATGAGTTTGATCAAAACCACAAATCTGATTAACTGTAGACAAACAGGAAATGACACAAGGGCACACATAATGGAGCAACACCTAATAACATATTGTTCAGTATCTGCTCCCGTCATGTCTCCTTAATCCCTCTATAACCGCCCCCTATCTTGTTGCAGTGCTTTGGGGCAGAGCGGAGAGGGCACAGACGCCGGTCCCAGGCGGCTCTCCAGACAGAACAGCAATGAGGCCCTGATCCCCCTGAGCGAACCCCGCGAACGCACCATCGACTGCGGGGACATCGTGTGGGGTCTGGCCTTCGGGATCGTCGGTGCCGGAGAAGCAGAGCCGCTGCGTGAACATGAGTGGCACCGCTTCAAGTTCGGACAGGACCAGCTGCTCCTCGCCACCGGACTCAACAACGGACGCATCAAGATATGGGACGTCTACACAGGTGAGGGACTTTTTAATCGCTCATTTTGGTTTATTACATGTCGCAAATGGCTCCTGTTTGATAGTTGATGCCTTACCTGACCAGTCCCTCCAACACTGAATGCAAAAGGTCTCGGAACAGGACCATAAAGGGTGGTTAGTTAGGGCAGCTGTATTCTCGTATCATTCAGAACAAAATATACAACTTATTCAACCTGAGATAAATAACAGCTTGTTGATTCTGCACGTTGTTTCTCAGTCCTGTTGTTTTTTTTATTTTTTAACCTTTTGTTACCTGCAAGTCGCCATGTTTGTTTTGATCCATCCAAACCTCATATGTAACTCTGGTTAATCCGCCTGTCAGAACTCTGCCAAAGCTTACCGTTTTGGCAAGTTGCTGCCATCAAACACATAATGTATTCCTTGTTATACAAAAGGTCAGCAGTTCACCAGTGAGCGTTATCATTGTATCCATGAGCAAGACACCTAAAATTTATAGATTATGAGCACTGAAGAAAATGAAGGTTGAAGGAAGTAGTTTGCGGTCTTATTCTGCAGTTTTTATCTAATACAAGCATGTTCTGAAATGTGATTCTTGTGTTAGTTTGTTATTTAATATTTTAGTTTTCAGTCAAATATGAATCACAAATCAAGTCGTAATGCTTGTCAGAAAAATTGCATTTGGATCTTTTGCCTCAAGCCCTCAACCCTGCTGTGGCAGCAAGTAGTCTACCACCAAAGAGAGTTGGTGCTTATGCAACAGCAGGAATCCAACCCCCAACCTATTTGCAACCTAATATTATCAAAATGTTTGGTATTCCAAGAATGCTGTTTGGAAAAGTTTTTTTAAGGAACCAGTTGAACCTCCCCTCTAACTCTAACAGTGCCAAAACTAGGAGAAAAGTGAAGATTGGGTGTAGTCCTGTGTACGTGGAGGAATCCAGAGGGAAAATGGCGGCGGGTTTGGACACAAAACCCGACTCTAAAGATGATTGATGATTCTGCACACTGGGGCGCATTGTTGAATCTTGCCCGAGTTTCCAAAGCCGCAAAACCATTTTAACTAGTTTTATGGAGAAGGCATTGGCTTCAGAGGAGGATAGGGGAACACTTTATTATAATTACACTGTTTACAGTCTTAAAAACATCAAAAACACTTGTTGCATAATCAACAGTTGGACTTGTTTAAGCTTACATAAGGAGTTACTAAGCCTCAAGTTAATGAGGACGTCTCCTGTACTGTTTGAACATTGAATTTTAATAGATTAAGTACCATAATTTCACAGCCATAGGGAGCACCGGCGCAATTCAGTTACGGGTGCTTTTCCTGCTTTTAACACATAAAAAAGGCGCACTGGGCCTTAGGGCGCAGGCACGGTAAAACATGCATGCTAGTTTTGCTTCCTTTGCCTTTTTTAGAGCACATACTGTGTTCGGTTGTGCTTTATTCAAGTATTTAGCAAAGTGCTCACATCATTTTTTCAATTAATTCTCAAATCCATCAAAGTCTTCATCCTCTGTATCTGAAATGAACAGCTGCGCTAGATTTCTATAAAAACACACCAGGTTCCCTCTCGTCACTATCAGAGTCCGTTTTGTCGCCGTACCGCTCTGCGTGAACGATGCCGACTTTTGCGAAAGCTCAAAGAACAGTGCGAGCAGATACGTGAGCCCAAGCATCCACAATCCATTCACAAATCGGGGCGTAACTCACCCGGCGCTGCCTCCCGGTCTTTGTAAAGCTGTGTTTGCCGTCTGTCATCCATCGCTCCCACGATGTTCGCAACTTTTACCCGCGCCTTATGGTCGTGAAATTACGGTAAGCTGTAGTTCCAAAATCTAAAATTTTAAAGGTGTACTCTGAAACATTCTAACATCTCCATGGAGGTGTTACACCAGCAAAGTTACAGAGTATGGCATTAAAGTTATTTATCTTGGATTTGCAAGACCTTGAAAAGCAGAAAAGCATCCACTCTTGACTGTGTGTGGGAAAGCCTCTTCATGATCTGACCTGAAACTTGGCCTGTTGGTGTCACATACTTGATAGTTATGGAGAATTTTAATGCCATACAGTGGAACATTCTAGGAAAAGTAATGGCCCGTCCATGGAGACAGCAAGCAGCTGACCCTTAACCTGGAATAGTTACATAGTGCAGCTTTAGACAAGGACTAAAATTAGACTAAATATATCCAAAATGTTTAAATTCAACCGTTTTATCAATTCAGTTCTCATTTAATCACATTTTAGGCACAAAATTCTAATCGGTTGTGTTTGTAAAAATATCTACTAATGCCATGAACGTACAGACCTGAAGTGACTGGGGCGATTTCATACCAAAGTGTCACATTCCACACATTCCTGCTGCTCACTAAAAAAAAATTCAGTGCTCACTTGCACTGGGTTAAAGTATCATTACAGTTTAATGACGGGGTAGAGTACGCATTAGACTCCATTGTAATCCAATGAGAGGGTGCGGCTCTAATTCAGTTTTATTGTATGTATTTACCACAGTTACAAGGCAAACATTTGTCAACACATGGGAACTGTGTCATGGAAGATGATAGAAAATATTGTGATATTTATTGTTCTTGAATTACAAATTTGTTCAACTATAGGAGATACAGAGCTATAGTTGATCAGCAAAAATGTGTACCTAGAATTTTGAGGTTTTAAAAATGGACTCGCACTCAAAAGAGAAGTTTGCATAGCTTTTCTTCCTCCAAAATTTGAAACTTTAAAAAACATGTTTGTTCTGACAGAAGATGGCTTTAGTCCTTCAATAAAAATGCCCAAGCTGATCATTAATGAGCTAAACCTTTAGATAAGGGGCTCGTGTAGCGTCCGTGTTAAAATCTTATGTTATTATTTTTGCAGTATTGATACTTCAAATGAGTATTTTCAACAACAACCATTTAAATCTTAATTGGTGTTGCACAACTTTAATTTAACAGAAACAAGCGAAAATGCCTCCAGTTAAGTTTGCTGGGGAGCTGGAACAGGATGCAGATGGTCTGGTTACGCAGTGAACCAAAAGGGAAGACGACGCCAGCCGCTGTCATTGAAACATTAACTTGTGTTGGATAACTATATTGTGTAAGACTTTAGCACAGTAAACCAAAGAAGGCCCGAGTGGAGCTGAGCTGGTCGGGCTAAGAATAGAGGAGACAGGTGCTCTCTGACATCTGACCCTTCTAAATGGAGTAAAATGGATTATATGATGGGGCGGCGTTGGTTTACTTTTAGATACAGCATTGGTGATTCTCAACATTTTCACATCAGCGATTACAGAGAGGGGTGACAATTTGAAATATCTGGCTCCTAAAGTGAATCTCGCTTCCCATTTGGAGCACGGCGGGTGAGCCAGGTCCATGTGTGTATTTATAAACCTACCAAAGACTCCAACACGGATAATTTGACTAACAATCCATTTCTGTGACCTTTTATAAATGGTTATTAAAACTCCATTTTCACATCCCCACAAAAATAACATTGTTTTTGTTTTGTTTTTAGGAAAGCTGTTGCTGAACCTGATGGATCACACTGATGTGGTCCGTGACTTAACCTTTGCCCCCGACGGGAGCCTCATGTTGGTGTCTGCGTCTCGAGACAAGACCCTCAGAGTCTGGGACCTCAAGGACGACGGTACGGCAAAACTGATTAACATGTATTCAAAATGGTGTCATCACGAGGCTAACATTTTTCCAGTAGTGATACTTTCGCAAATAGTTTTGTTACTAGTTTTAGTTTGTTAGATTTTCAGAACTTTCCTTGTAGAAAATGTTATGTAACTGTATCAAAATCGACTTAGGAGCCATACATTTATTACAAAGGAGGAAGATTATTCTCAATACCAAGTCATTTAAAGAGTTGGCCTGTCCTGGGGATCCATCTTTAATGAAATATCATAATTAAAAATAACACTCGGGGTGGAGGGTGTGCATCCTGCTTGTTAGTGATTTACTTGGAATGTCCCACTGTATGGCATTAAACTTAGACTTGCATTTATTCCGTTGCTAAACATTTTTCCTGTGATGGTTTGGGGCCAGGTCCACTGTTAAACTGGACACTATCTGAGCTCTACACCTACAGAGCCCTCGAGTGTTGAATAATGGACTGGACCTTAGCCTGTTTTATAATCCATTTGATTTTACATTATCAAACATAACCTGATGATACATTTTATGGAGCGATACCGACTTTATGACGTGTGGAAATACACCAGTAAAAGTCCAGTAAATGTGCTTCACAGTTGAGTCATCTAATCAGAAACAGAATCACGTTTATTTTTATGATTATTTTTTATTTTCAAAAACACAGTGACGTCACTGCAAAACTTAAAGGTGCATCATGTATTTTTTCTGTTTGGGGGTCTGCCACATGCTTGTCTCCATGAAATTGGTATTTCTTTCCTCGGGAAAGTTGTTCATTTTAGCATTTATCTTTTTGTATTTAGAATTTATTTAATTAGAGGTGTTTTAAGTTGCTTTAAAAAAAATAAATAAATAAATTGCGGCATCGCCTCTCCACAGATCTGACCTGAAACTTGGTCTGGTGGTACTGCTTGTCTCCATGGAGATGAGTAAATTTAATGGCATGCTGTGGAAGATTCCAGAAATGTTACATGGTGTACCTTTTTAATAGCTGATACTAAAATGTATTGTTGTTTTGGTGAAATCGGATAAAAATACATTTTTAAAAATTAAGCATTTCCCTGTTTTGTTTCCTAGGTAACATGGTAAAAGTGTTGCGCGGTCACCAGAACTGGGTCTACTGTAGCGCCTTCTCTCCAGACTCCTCCATCCTCTGCTCGGTGGGCGCCGGGAAAGCAGTAAGTCCCTTGTTCCTACGTTTTCTTTATTTAAAGTTGTGTTATTTTTGGTCTGCTAGCTCTTGTGCGTTTGCTTAATACGGCACGTGACAGTTTTGCACAATCAAATTTCCTTTTATAATTTACCCATATTGCTCTGTGTCATAATGAGAGTCAGTAGTTT
This sequence comes from Periophthalmus modestus, assembly GCA_019594935.1. Taxonomy (NCBI): domain Eukaryota; kingdom Metazoa; phylum Chordata; class Actinopteri; order Gobiiformes; family Gobiidae; genus Periophthalmus; species Periophthalmus modestus. The sequence continues at coordinate 1,258,952 of JAIEZT010000016.1, read as the reverse complement.
TAAGTCCACTGGCTGTTTGCAGTGAATGTAAAGAGCTTGTACTGTACTCCTGTAATGTTTGCATGGGAAATACTTGTAGACACTGTAAACTCTAACCACCCCATGTTTATTTATGTTAACAATCAGGCCTTGTACAGTGTTAAACTATGAACTGTAGACAGAGTAGAGATAACTCCACTTCTGCTTATCGATTCTCAAGAGAGTCTTATCATTATAAATGTGGGATATTGTTGACTTAAGACGTTTACAGTCCAAATTGAAGTTAAAAGTAAGAAGTTTTGGGTATTATTATTGGCAGTTATAACACTAAATGACTTTGATGCAGTCTATTTCAGAGCAAAAAGAAGAAAAAGGCCTTCAAAACTAGAATTTTTGCTGTTTTCGGCACATTTTGATATCGATAGTGTGTTCTTTACCTTTCAAAGCCACAGAGGTTTCTTAATACGTTTGTTTTTTTAGCGGGACAGAACTGTTACTGCAAAATGTACCTTTATTTTGCTGCGTTCAGAAACTGTAAGTCTCTACTAGATACCGGTTTGTAATGTTTATCTAATACAGCATATATACATATAGACCTCAAATAAGTGTCACAAGCTCAAACTTCATTAAAACCTTAAGTTCTTATTTTAGTATTTCCACCGATTTAAAAACAACATTTTGAACTTTTGAACCAAAATCGATAAGCAGAATGTGAGCCACTTGAGTATTGACTGGCCTTGTATTGCGTAAACTCCACTGAACATCCTGTGTGTGTATATACATTTTTATATATGACCCTATAGTGAATGGTGATTGCTATATTAGCCTATTGCTGTTCATATTAGCCTATTCATAGTGATTGTGTTAGGCCTGTGGTGATTTTAGGCCGTGTCCCTACAGTGTGCTCTCCTGTCGCAGGTGGAGCTCAGGCTCAACGCGACCAAAGGCACCTGACCTGTACGTAGGTGCTCTGTGTCTGTCTACCTCTACCTGTAATTACATCATCATATTTTTAGTTTAATTTATTTACTATTTACACCAGATTCTAGTTTTTTAATACATTCACACAACCTCTTACGTCGCATTTAGTTGTATTTAAGTAAAGGACCAATGTTACACAATTAATTTATCCATGTTATAATGTTTCGTCATCGCAAACACACCTGGAGTTGTGTCGAAAACCGAAAACACTCCACCTTATGATGTCATGTGGTAAAACAGGAAGTGCTCCAGTGTAGTTTTTAAATTCCACACAACTTCACTAGAGTCATTTGGATGATTTCTGACCTGGAAATGCCAATCTCTACTGAACAAATGGTTAAAAGGTAGATGTTAACTTGAAAACTACCACTTCATGACATCACAAGGTTGAACAGAGCGTTTAGATCTTTGGAGATGAAACAAAGCACAACTCTAGGTGTGTTTTTGAGGAGGTGCCAACATTTATAACATGACTTAAAGCTCATAAGAGTCCATGTTGTGTAATATAGGACCTTTTAGTATTTAGATCAGATGCTACATTTTAATATTTTTACACACCCTCTCACACTCCAGAAAGTTGTGTTGACTTTAATTAAATGTTTTGTGTCATGTTTTTTCAATTAAATATGAAAGTATAAATTTTAAGTAGCTTCGGCTCAACATAAAATATTACGTTGAAAAAACACAACATGATTGGTTTATTTAAAGTCAACATTTATTTTTTGAGGGCACTACCCCCTAACATGCACAAATACACACGTCATTGGACTAAAATTGGTAATGTAAATAAAAACGTCTAAAGTGCCAACAAAGCAAGACAAAATACATCTCACTAGTGCTTCTTACTGACAAACCTCACCTTAAATCACCTGGATTATTGAAATTGGGGCTGTGTTAACTTAACACTGAGCACCCATCTATACTAGTTATATATATTTATGAACGCAGTGACGAGTTGGACTGAAACTGTAGAACAAGTGTGACATTTTCAGAAAATCGGCAGATGCACCAAAACGATACAGCTGTATATTAATAATGGTAATAATGTAGTTGTAGTAAAAATGATTCAAAAATCAGCCGTAATTTACCCGCACTAAAGATAAAATCCATGATCATAGTTGTAACAGACTAACTACAGCAGTGGATAGGCCTCAGCGTGTCCGTGTGTGTGTGGATGTGTGAGTGGATGTATTGTGTACTTTGCCAGAGGTGTCAACCCTTTGGCCATAAAATATTCTTTTCTCTTGCAGTATCTGTCTCTCTTCGTAGGCTTCGGCCGGAGGTGCGAGCCTATTGTAAACAGAGCACTAAGACTCTGACAGGGGAAACCAGTGGAGTAACATTATGTTACCTTAAGTTACTACTTGTTTTATTTTCTCTTTTGTGTAGACCTTTTGTTAAACTGTTAGATTTGTATTTATAACTGATGTTTAAACATGTTTTAGTTCCAAGTCACTGTTAGTATTAGGTTCACACTTAAATGCACTGTAATCTACATTATATATATATGTATATCTCTATACACCACATTACACGCACTGCATTCACACATAGCCTAGTGTCTCTATACAGCTGCTGCTTGGTTAGCATGTGTCTTCTTTTGTTTGGCCTGATTTAAAGTTACCAAAGTGACACAGAGCATAACTTGAACATAATTAAAGCCTGTGCTTAATTTAATTTGCATATTAAGTAGCTGTAGCTTTGTCTTGGCCGTGTTCTTCGGTGTCTATAACCGCGCTCTCTTCACGTTACAGGTGTTCCTATGGAACATGGACAAATACACTCTGATCCGGAAGCTCGAGGGGCACCACAATGACGTGGTGTCATGTGAGTTCTCACCAGACGGGGCGCTGTTGGCCACCGCCTCCTACGACACCCGCGTCATCGTGTGGGACCACCACAAAGGCACCATCCTGCTCGAGCTCGGGTCAGTCTCATATCACACTCCTGTGTATCTGCTGTTTGTTTTGTTCACCAACATTTTTTAATAACTAGGTCCAGTTAAGGGGTCAGTTACATAAAAGATAAAGAAACCCCCCATACGATACTTATCCTGATGCAGGTGTATTTAAAGTTTACTGAATCTATGGTTCTCCTTGTGTTCAGTCACAAAATACATCGGGAGTTCTTTTCCAAAGGCGTTGATTTCATGATACAAGTTCTCCTCTGAATAAGTCACTTTTCAGCTCAACACATTCAGCCTTATTCACATGCAGAGTTAAACAGTTAAACATCTGCTAACTATAATATTATATTTTGAGTACAGTCCTAATTGTAGTTTCTGGGATCTATATAAACATCCAAACGTTTGTAGCTCAGTACATAGACTCCTAAATAACTCCTTTTGATTGTCCTCGTTTTAACACTGTTGTCTCTGTGTGCAGACACCTGTTCCCTCCTCCCTCTCCCATTTTCGCGGGAGGTTCAAACGATCGTTGGGTTCGCTCTGTGAGCTTCTGTCCCGACGGTCGGCACATCGCCAGCGTCACCGATGACAGGTCAGTCCAATCCACTTCAGTTTAAACAAATGTTAACATCCCCGAACGTCTTCCTCTTGTTTAAACACCATATCACAAACAACTGTTACACAACTGATCATGGGACTGGAATGGAGCATCAGCATATTTTACATCCGCCCTGTACAATGGCTCAACTGAAAAAAACAAAAAACAGAACCTTAAAACGATTTACCATTTAAAACAGTCGCTGGCTTGTTTCCTGTGGGCATAAGCAAATGGCCCACAAGCCAAGAACAACAGGGATAGAAGTGTTTGTCAGCCCTTCACTCTGCTCCTCTGAGGATAAGTGCTACTTATTAAACCAACTGTGCTTCCTTCTCACTTACCCTCTCGAAAGTTGTATTTAGAGCGATTCGTGCATGTTTTATTAATGTTTATTCTTCTGCATTCAAGACGGCCTTGCTCCAGAAATTCCTGTTTTCCCCCATCTCCACTGCTCTTTACAGTTTTCTATCAGATTTTTTCCTTAAACAGTAACTTGACTTATCTTTATTTATACAGGGAGAGCCCAATGTGAGCACTCACTCTTTTTCATGGTCAGCCTAGAATTAAAAAACAAAATGAATATCTGCATAGGTCCATTTATAACATTAAACATTTATACCTCACACCTGCTGTTTTTAAAGTGCTGCAGTGGCACCAATGTTCCCAGTTTTACACGTCCTTCAAGTATATTCATTTTTGTGAAGCAAAATAACCAAACTAAACCAACTTTTTTTTTACCCATTTCAGTTCTAGTGCAGCCAGACAGTCATGAGATCTTGTACTTAAAGTTCACTCATTAAAGTTCAACAAACAAGTGAGATATTCAGGCAGTTTATGAAGTACTCTCTTTGTGTATACACTTGGTCAGCATGGGTCTACTGTAGTCCAGAGGTAGCCCTTGTTTAGGGCCTCTTTTAGTCTTGGTTTGGCCCCAGTTTGGCCCTGATGTCGTCTTGGGTTTTTAGTCCTTTTTTAGTTTTGAGTTTAGTCCTAGTTTTAATGTTTTGGGTACTTATGTGTGAACGCCTCATTTTCAGGGTAGGTCACCAGACTTTGTGTTTTATTTAAACATGTGAATTAAACTAAAATGTTGTATTTATGTATTTAATAAAAAAAACAATTAGCAGTATAAGCTATTCAATGTTGAAAACGTTATCAATGTTTGTTAACTCACAAGACGCATGAGGCCAGGGTCACGGAGTATAAACAGCCCCTGCAGCAGAAAGGCTGCTCTGTTAGTTCTGTTTATTTGTCCTCTCTGAGCCACTGTACATGCTCCGTTCAAGTGGTCACATGACTGTCACCAGATTAATCACCTCCTGTGGGATTCACTGGGAGGAAAAAAACACATTTAAAAAGAAACAGATGCAACAAAATGGCGGCAAAACCAGTTGCATCCAGTCTGAACAAATGAGACCTGTGCCAAAAAGACAAACACGTGTTCACTGACCAGGGAGTTTACTCTGGACAGTGAAAAAAAGTTGGATTTTGTCGTAGCCAACTAGAGCTCCAACTTACAATGATTTCAATAGTAGATAAACACATTTTAACCCAGTCATGTTAAAATATGGGGACTGAGGGCTTCTAGATACATTTATGAACGAAGTGCTTTACTGATGAAATCCTTTTTTGAAATTTTGAGGTAATGATGGTTATAAAATGCACTGGTCAGACTTGTTTCAGTTCCAGTATCGATATTTTGATGCCTGATTTGTCTGTTATTTATGTTCATATTTTGATTCATGGACACAGTTACGAAATAAAAATGATATGAGCGTTTTAAGACCAAAATGACGAGTCTGACAGCAGCAGTTACAGAGAGAGGGGCGACAGTTTTTCAATAGAAAGTGAATTGAAGCCAGAGTCGATGGAGCCGGACGCACGGCTATACTCACTTCCTATTTTGAACGTGGCGGCTAGCAGGTTAGCTATGTCCATTTATAGATACAGTCTAGTACAGAAGGTTATGACTCAAAAGTGGGCCAACACATGTTTAGTAAAGACACAGGAAATTAAGTTGAGAGTTCAGTGTTTTTTTTTAGTTTGTTTTTTTATTACTTTATACTTTTTAAAACCTTTCTCATTCTCTATTTTCAAAGCCCTCATCCCTTAACAAACCCCAAGCTAAAAAAAAAGTAATAAAGAAAAAAAGACAGTGGTGAGCCGGCCAATTTTAAATAAGGTCAGAGGAAAAAGTGCCCAAACATAACTGTGTAGGGATGAAAAATGTCAGTTATTTCCTCAAAACAGAGTCATGGTATTACACAAGAGATTTCCTTAAAACACAGTCATGGTATTACACAAGAGGTCCAATTGTTTTATTTACCCTTCAAAAAACTACTGAACAACTTTGTATGAACAAGTTCAAACATTATGAGACGTTCCAGGCCCAAATCAGCCTGTGAATAGTCTTAATGCATCCACTTAAAGGTGACGTTATCAAATCTAGTGTCTGAAATCAGGATTAATTATCAAAAAACGACCCTGAAAAGCATAAAATGTGCAGTTTTTAATGTTGTTTCTGTTCGGGGTTTTTTTGTGCAGGTTGGTGCGTTTCTGGAGCATCGAGCAGCGCGCCCCTCAGGCCATCGCGTCTCTGTCCAACGGCCTGTGCTGTGCCTTCTCTCCTGAAGGGGGCGTCCTGGCTGCCGGGTGAGTCCGACAGTGAGGTTACTACAGGTCGTACAGTTGCACAGGAAGCACTCATCATCATAACAGTTTGAGTGAGATATACGTGGCAGCTGAGGGAGGGAGGGGGACGGAGGGAGAGGCAGAGGCGAACTGAGCATGCTCCAACACACTGTAAAAAGTGACTGTGTGCAGTTAACGGGTCAGTCTGACTTGTAAACCTGTTCTGCTGGTTTGGGGAAGTCACAGGAGGCTCTGTGTTGACTTTAGGATCAGTGCGCACAATATATCTTTTTACTGGCTGCTGTGTGGTAGAGTTGGAGCTCATCCAGGGTAAAATGTCACAAAATGTCTCACTGTGATTACGATCGGATTGTTTTGGAATAAACTCTTATCAGTTCACAGTGCGCATTGTAACACGTGGAGGTACTAGCGTTTGTGCAACATTTTAGCTATAAATAAATAAATGTAACTTTTTTTTCATTTTGGGATGTTTTTATTGGACTGAAAAATGTAGCAAAACTTGCGTCCTTGCTGTGAGTTGGCTCGTACAAACCTAACTCTGATTTGGCCGGGCTTTTCGTGGAAATTTTGTTCCTGGCGATAAAATTGCACAGTGAAAACTTTGCTTGGGAATATTCTATAGTGAGTGTTATGTGTTATATTTTTTGCTACCTGCAGAAATTCCACGGTGTTGCTTTAAACTAATGTGCGCTTCATGTTTGTAGAGGAGTTGGCAGCTTGTATACTTAAGGTGTAAGGAGGTTTAGTTGGCAAATCAAAGGCTGCCAAAATGTATGTAATATGTTTCCCAATTGCAACTATTCAAATTTCCACTCTAATCTTTCCCGTCTTGCCTCTTGCAGGACTCGCGATGGCGGCGTTCAGTTCTGGGAGGCGCCGCGCTCCGTGTCCAGTCTGCAGCATCTGTGCCGACTGACACTACGGCGGCTGATGACCACGCAGCAGGTGGAATCGCTCGCCATCCCCACCCCCCTGCGCGACTATCTCACCTACAAAGTAATCTGAAGACCACCTCTCACCCCAGTATCAGACAAACTGAACTCTCTCTCTCTACCTGTTTGTATTTATTTTTCCACACGCGTCAACTGGAGCCGGCACAATCCAAAACTCTTAAGGTCAATGTTTTCATGGTTTTATCTTTTTCTCCTCTGACTTGAAACGGCTGTTGCACTTACTGTATATTATAATATTGGGGCGTAAGTGGAGCTTGGGCCAAAGGGAAACTGCAGGGTTAAATATACAGACACTGGTTTTAAGGGTCTGTAGCTGTGGGGGCCGAATAGAATGGAGCAGGAATATTTGAAAGGCCAATTTTCTTTTTCTTTTATTTTTTTATTTTTTTTAAAGATTTTTTTTTTTTGTAATTTTTTAGATTTTTTTTCTTTTTTCCTTTGTTTTTTTTTTCTTTTGGGGGGACCTTTGATTTCACACTATAGATCGCCGCATATTGCCTCAGTAGTTCTCAAAAGCAAAATGTAGAGAATTTTTTATTTTTTTTTTTTTTTTTTTTCGCTCACCTTAATTTGCCTTGAATTATTTCTTCTTTCTGATGGAAAATCAGCGAGAAATTACAACTTTTCTAATGCAGTGGTCGACAACAGAGACATGTACACTTTATAGTAGCAATCAATGAGGTAACAATTTGATATTAATGCTGCACTATGTATCTTTTCTGGCGCTTGTCTCTGCGGAGATGTTATTTCTTTGCACAGGACGTTCCACAGTATAGTTTTAAACTTGATTATCTTGCATTGTTGCCTCGCCACCTGTAACACAAGGCAAGTTTATTTGAACCATTTTGTGGACCAATTGTGCTGTACAAAGTGTTTTACAGAAGAAGAAAGACCTTAAAATCACAAAACCAACAAATCAAAGCTGAAATAATCCATGATAAAATGAACATTAAAAGAGAAGAGTGCAGAATCTCACCGGGAACACAGAGATCGGTCAGTTTAATGCAGCACTGTGGAACTTTCCAGACGAGCGATAGCGTATCCATGGAAACCAGCAGCAGAAAAGTTACTCAGCGCACTTTTTAAAATAGTTGTAGATTGATAGGATATAGTCCCGAGTTAGAAATGTTTGTGATGACAATACTGCGATATTTTGTGCAAAACACTAAAACTGTAGCAATTTTTTTACATTCTTACAAGACGAACGGGGACTTCACTTTAAAGCACCCCTTTGTGCTCAACATTTTAATCGCAAACTTAAAAATACGTGCTTTTTTACATAAATATATCAACTTCCAACCGATGTTACTATCCTGAAAAGTATTTAATCTCGCTTATTTCACTGATTGACTCCTTTTTATAGCTCAAAACTTCAAATTCCCATGTTTCTTTGACTTAAAAGTGCACCGTGTCACTTTTCTAACAGTTCGTCGCCTGCTTGTCTCCATGGAGATGTTCTACCATATTGCATTAAACTTATTTGTATCCATAAAACAAGCGAGAGACATGTCCAGGGTAAATTACAGGTTGGATCTGTGAAGAGGCTGCCCTGATCACTGAAAAAACTTAAATTCTAGCTGTTTTATGACTCAAAAATACTTGGAATGGGGGGAAAAAAACAACACATTTGCAAGAAAGATGGGTTTAATGCAGTACTGTGGAACATTCCAGGCAAAGCAAGTAAGCAGGATGTTGCAGACCTCTCACCGAAAAGTTATATAGTGGATCTTTTAAATATGTTATTGTATTAAAAAAAAAAAAAAAAAAAACGACAACTTATTAGTGCCTTACATCTATTTTTTTGTTTTTTTTTAATGAATTCACACACAAAAAACTTGAGCCCATCTGCATTTGTCAAAGTCTCATCTCCATTTTTTGGTAGAAAGATGCATGTTCTCATTCGCCAGTGTTTTTGACCAATCTCATTTTGTACATAAAAATCTTCCAAAACTTTCACATTTTTTCCTCATTTTTTTTTTTTTTTTTTTTTTAGATTTTGTTCACCTTGTCAATGTGAAATGTCTAAAGACCGCACTGTTTTTGTCAAAAGCTGGCATCCAATCAACTCCCATAGAAAACGAATGGAAAACCTGCCTTTTGTGCGATGTATGTAAATGTGTGAATGAGTGAATGTTATTTCGATGGGAGATGTGAATATACTGGCAATAACTCAATGCTATAAGCCAAAGTTTGTACAAAAGTGGTCAGGTTTTTTTTCTATGTTTCAGTGTTTTTTTTTTTGTTTATCAAAAGTTGGACAAAAGTTGGTGTTGTTTTTTTTCAAAATAGACTTTTATTTTGAAAGGACACACCCGTCCAGCTTGGGTTAAATGCAGTACAGAACGGTGAATATTATTAGATATATATAAATATGAATGTACAAAATCTGAAATTGTAAAGTTTTTGTGTTTTTTGTTTGAATAAAGAGTTTTTTGAGAAAATTATGTCCGTGTTTGTTTCCTGTGTGTTCAGTGCAGTTTATCGTTCTTGTGAGCTGTTACTATCACTGCCCAGGGTAGTGCTGTCACAAGACGAATGTTTCAAGCTTTATTTTAATACTAAGGAATGTGGCTTTATCTGTGTCTGTGGCTTTATCTGAGTGTGACCCACAGTGTTCGGCTCCAGAGCAGTTATAACGGTCAATTTGAGGCAGATTTCCATATTTGGAATTTTGACAGCGAGTATCATAGCAACCAAAGAGCCAATCAGGAGCGAGGCTGTTGAAGGTAACACCCCTTCTTGCCTGCACCACTGGTTTAGCAGGGTCAATCAATCCTGTCGCTAACACGAGCTGGAGCGACCTTGGGGAAAGAAGGCGCCTGATTCCACAGTCGTTTAGGGGTCAGTCAGGTTTCCCACAGATAATTCACAATGGAAAGTTCTGAATGTTTCTCAAGTCACCTCCACGATTCTATGGAAGTAAAGTTAAAACCGTACTTCGGAACATTCACCAGTTTTAGTTTTATGCCATACTGTTGATGATTACATCGCAGCCAAATAAAGTGAGCCAGGTTTGTGGAGATGCAAGCAGCCCGCTCACAGTGAGGAAGCATCTAGCTTTTTTTTCAGAAACAACCACAATGAAAAAAATATAATATAATAAAACATAAAGAATACATTTTTTTTTGTCTATTTGTTTTGTTAAATTTATTTTGATATTTTTGTTTTGGGTTTTTTTTTCAGCAAGTTTTGCCAGCATAATAGTTGGTAATAACCATATATATATGTGTTAGCAATATAGCTTAACAGAAAAAAGTAAAGTAAGGAATAAATAAAATCTATATATATATAATTTAAAATATAAAAAATAAATACATAAATAAGATAGACGGACAAATATAACAGAATTAATAAAAATACTAAAATTTTAAAAGTTAAAATGAAATAAAACTAAAGGAGGTGGCGGGGGGCAGGGGTCCCCAGAGGGTCCCCAGAGCTCATACATTTATATTGAAAATAATTATTTGAAAGTTATTTTTGGAAACTAAACAGTGCTCTAGGGGTTTATACTAGTCTAAATATCCCTCTTAAATCATTAGACGTCTTTTATTCCCAGTGGCTAAATATGCTTTGCCTACATTTCTTTTGGAGTCGGGACTTAATATGATGTGATGATTATAAATCTGATGCTATGTCCAGACTGTTTCTCTTATGCTACTGTGACTTGGATCACTACTTTGTACTTTGAAGTAAGTTTACCTTTGCTTAAGTACATCTTTTGGCTACTCTATCCAATCCAGCATTTTATAACATGAATAATTAAAGGTAACCCAGTTTAGTCAATTGGAACACATTAAAACACACCGGAAATCAGGAAAAATTGTCTAGAATTTTTTTCTGGAATGGGCCCCCCAAACCCCGTATCCTTACATCTTTTTATACGGTTATACTTGTGGCTTTTGCTTGCTATTGAGATGATGAAAGCATTGTCTTTTGTCAAATATAAATACGTGGTGAGGGCTCCATCAGTAAATTTTTCTTAGGGCCCCCTGAAGGCTAGGGCCGGCCCTGCTTGTATATTCACCTGTTTGACAAAGTAGTCCAGAAACACATCTCATGTCAAGTGAAGAATGTCCACTTTCCCTCAAGTTCAAATTTTATTTTTTCTAGTTGAACATGTTTCATTATGTCATGCAATATATTAGTGTAATTTGGAGTTTTTTGTTTTTTTTTTTTGTTTCCAGTTCAATAAGAGAAGTCTTCTAGCCAATAATGTTACAAATTTAACTCATGATTTTTGTTCATTCTGAAGGTTTGCAGTAACAGGATCAGGACCAAATCGTTATTGACAAACCTCTGACAGCAGATGAAATATTTTTGTCCAATAGGGGGATATTTTTGGACGTCTTCGCGGCGGTCACAGCTGTGTCCACTCCGGGGAACATTTTGGAGAGTCGCACCTTTGACAGATGTAGTCTATGTAAAGTTTAAAGTGCAGTACCATACGGGCCCAAACTGGAGAACAGTGGACATTGTCTTTGGCTTTAGTCCAGTATTTTTGTTCTTCATATTATTACTACTCGAGTGTGTCTGTTTTGTGTGTTGCATCAGCCTTGACTCTGCTCCCTCGTCTCTTCTGCTGCTGCTGTGTCTGTTCTGGACAGTGGAAAAGTACTGGGCTCCTCTGCTCATAGTTTATCACTGGCCCCTGGTTAAACATTACAGCGTCGACACCAATCTCACTCTTATATCGCGTTTTACTGCAGCTGTTTCGAAGTAAAAATACCAAGATCACAAGAATGCTGAAGGAATTCATTTGAAGTTTTTATGATTTACATGGAAGTTGTTGAGTTGTGTTTGTAAGGTCACCTGAAGTATGCACTGTGGAACTTTTCTGCTGGGGAGCATGTCTGAGCGGGGTCACCTCTCCACAGATCTGACATGTAACTTGCCCTGGTGGTGTCACATGCTTGTCCCCACAGACATACAGTCGGTAAGTCAAAAGCCATACTGTGGACCATTCCAGGAAAGCCAACATCATCTCCATGGAGCCAAGCAGGTGGACCCTCCCCAGAAATGTTACATAGTGCACCTTTAAAACGCTTAAAGGGCCCATATTACACTATTTTCTGATCTATGTTATAATGTTTCCTCATCACAAACAGACCTGGAGTTGTGTTTTGTTTCATTCACATGTTTAACACACAAACCCTGCAGATTTTGACTGAGTTCTTGCCTCAGACAGAAAACACCCTGTTCCACCTTGTGATGTCATCATGTGGTGATACAGGAAGTGCCCCACTGTGTTTTTAAACTCCATGGCGACGATTTGTCCAGAATATTCCTAAGTATTTTATCATAAATGTACCTTGCTTTTCTAGATGATAGAAAAATATGCATCCGTACACTGAGCGGGGTCACCTCTCCACAGATCTGACTTGTAACTTGGCCTGGTGGAAGTGCTTTCACTGTGTTTTTAAACTCCGCGAGCGTGTGTGAATGAAACAAAACACAACTCTGAGTGCATTTTTGAGGCAGTAACAGCATTATAACACGTTTAAAGCTCACATGAGTCAGTTTTGTGTAATATAGGACCTTTAACCTCTCACATTGTTGCACATTTTAAAGTAACACATGGAAAAACAAGTTTATATGGGTCTTTTTGGCTGTGTACATATCATACAGCAACAAAAAGAGTCATCTGTGTCAGTCATATAGTAATTACTCAATGAAACTTTATTCTATGGAAATATCCCAAACAGACATTTTATAACCTGAAGCGTGGTTAATGTTTTGTGGGTAATGTGACCAAAACAAGGCTGAAAAATGCAGTCATCTCGTTATAGTGTTACTACAAACTGCAACAGTTTACTCAATATTTGCTTAAACATTTCTTGGACTAAAAAATTGATAAGATTTCCTCTCCTCGTGCCCATTGTCCAGTCGTCTGGCTCCTTCTGACTCACACAGGAAGTGACTCAGGCCTGAGTTATTGGGGCTAAAGGACAGAATGGACAAACAGGATTACACATAATAACGACAGATTTTTTTACTCTGACTAAACAATTATTATTTTGTTTTTGTAGCCAACACATAGACATCTTCACCGAGGACATCTAACCACTTTTTAAACTTGTGAATAAACTGTTTCGGTATGTTTTACTTCAAGTTCAAGTTACAAATACTGCACATGCATTTGCCTAGATGTAAAAATATGGCTGTGTAACTGCGCATCTCCTGATAAAAAGACTTCTTAAGCCCATCATCCTTTTTAATTTACCCTGTCGAGGGCCACATAAAATGATGCGGAGGGCCACATTTGGCACGTGGGCCTTGAGTTTGACACGTGTGACATTGACTGTATAAAGTAGTGGACTGAGGGAGTGTGACGTCACCCAAATGAAGATCGTCGAGGCCAGAGCAGTTACAGCGGCGAATATGGAGTCGAGTTGTATATTTGGGGTATCATAGCAACCAAATTTGGGTATCATAGCAACCAAAGAGCCAATCCAGAGCGACGCTGCTGAAGGTAACGCCCTTCCCGCCCGCACCACTGGTTTAGCAGGGACGTAATATTTTGCAGATTTAATGTTGACTCCTTCACCAAGACATGGAGTGAAAACTGTTGCCAAAAACACAAAAGAAACAAAAAATATTCAGTTTATATGAATTACTGAGCACGACACAGCGTTATTTCTGTGTAGCTTCCACTAGCAGTGACGTTACATTTTTGTCCTACAATCATCGCGCTTTTTAAACCAAAATTATTTAACAACTGCATGAAATAAACATAGATTTGCAAACATAAGCTTCCATATAATGAATTAAAATAACTTACGACATTGATTCATCAGTCTTTAACGGTGGATGCGACTGGATTTTCTAGCTGCAGATCATGTAGCTTCTACTGGGCTAACAAACAGGAAGTGATGCGCCTGACTTTGTACAAACTTTATCGACAAACCAAAACGACACAACAGTGAACAGATAACCTAACAATGAATATTAAACAAGACAAACGCTGTCAATCAAACCTGTTGCTAACGCTAATGCAAAAGATGGCGCCTGATCTGTCTGTTATAAAGTTAAGTAGTATTTTATTCAGTCATTACATTCAAAATCAAACATTATTCAACTTGTATAAGGTTGTACATAACATTTTTGTCATGACTGAAACAGTTTAGGGTGAAGTAAAATGACTTATAATGCCTAAAATGATTTAATAATAACGCACAAGAATTCCAAGAAAGTAGCATCAGTTCTACAACATAAAACTCAATATGTATAAAAGAAAAACTACAAATCACGGCAGTTCACATGAATCATTCCTGAGTCCTGTAATATTTTATACCTCTTTTTAAATGCTTCTATTGTGTAGGATCTTTTTAATTAATCAGGGTTGAACAGAAGCACAATCACATTTTTACTGGTTCTAGTCTTACTTTTTTTTTTATATACCTGTTCTGTTCTGTGCTCAAATCAACAAGATCAGACAATTAATGATCATATCTTGATTTACGGACACAAAAGTGAAATAAAAACACCAGGATCATGTAGAGGGTTAATACGAACATTTCAAGACCAAAATGACGAGTCTGACAGCAGCGGTTACAGAGAGAGGAGCCACAGTTTTTCAATAGAAAGTGAGTTGGGGCCAGAGTTGATGGAGCTGGAAGTGCGCCCATCCTATTTGTAACATGGCAGCTCGCAGGTTAGCTATGTCCATTTATAAAAAAATGTTAGTTCTTCAGCTCTATTAGTATTATATACTGTACTTAAATGTTTCTTTTTTTAAGTTTAGAGATTTTAAAATACTTCTTTAGGTGAATGACTAGTCGGCATGACGTGTTCAGTTTGCTGCTTGTGTTTGTGTAGTTCCTGCCTGGGCGGAGTTTTCATATCTCAAAGCTCTCAAATGTTGATCCTGAATAAAGAGCTGCAGATAGAACGATAACTGAGTAAATATGAACAATGGATAAAGGAAAAATCAGGAGTTTGTTATAATTAAAGAGCCACATTAACTACACTGATCTGTTCTAATGTTTCCACATCACACAGACAAACTGGAGCTGTGTTTTGTTTCATTCACATGTTTAACACACAAACCCTGCAGATTTAGACTGAGTTCTTCTCTCAAACTGAAAACACTCTGTTCCACCTTGTGATGTCATCATGTGGTAATACAGGAAGTGCTCCACTGTGTTTTTAAACTCCACACACCTTCACTAGAGTCATTTGGATCATGATTTCACCTCTGGAATTTCCCACTTCTGCTGAACTAAAGGTAAAAGCTGTGAACTTAAAACTACCACTTCATGACATCACAAAGTGGAACAGAGCGTTTTGAGGTTTGGAGATGTAACAGACTAATAATAAAGTGTTACTCAAACATGTGAATGAAACAAAACTCAACTCCAGGTCTGTTTTTATAACATGGTGTTAAGCTCACAAGAGTCAATTTTGTGTAATATAGGACCTTTAAGAAAAAGTACTTGGTACTCTTCAAACTCTACACTAACTAGCCTACTTTTACTACTACTACTACAACTACTCCTACTACTCTTACTACTATGACCATCACTACTACTACTACTGTTACTACTACCACGACTACTACCACTACTACTACTACTACTACTACTACTACTACTACTACTACTACTACTACTACCACTACTACTACTATTATTACTAATTATACTACTACTACCACTACCACTACTACTACCACTACTGTTCCTCTTCCTATCACTACTACTTCTCCTACTACTACTACTACTACCATTACTACAACTACTCCTCCTCCTACTATCACTACTACTACTCCTACAGCTACTCCTACTACTCTTACTATGACCATCACTACTACTACTACCACTACTACCACTACTACTACTACTACTACTACTACTACCAATACTACTACTCCTACTACCACTACTACTAATACTAGTACTACTACCACTACTGCTCCTCCTACTATCACTATTACTACTCCTACTACTACCACTACTACTACTACTCCTCCTACTATCACTACTACTACTACTCCTACCACGACTACTACTACTATGACCATGACTACTACTGCTACCACTACCACCACCACCACCATAGGCTTTTACTACAACTACTATTACTACTACTAGTCCTCCTACAGCTACTAGGCCTATACTACTGCTTTACTAGGTTACTACTACTACTATCCCACTACTAGAGCTTTTCCTGAGGAGTTAAAGCCAAACAGTTGAATCAGTTGCAAAATAATCCCTCCTCTTGAGTCTGAACCCTGTGAACCAGCTCCCTGTGGCTCCCTGTGGCTCCCTGTGGCTCCCTGTGGCTCCCTGTGGCTCCCTGTGGCTCCCTGTGGCTCCCTGTGGCTCCCTGTGGCTCCCTGTGGCTCCCTGTGGCTCCCTGTGGCTCCCTGTGGCTCCCTGTGGCTCTGTGCACTACAGGGGGTTAAAGGTTACATTTCTGAAGCATGGACACGAAAATATTATCATGTCTCTGCTCACGTGGAACACTCTGCCTTCTTTGTTGACTTTGGACACTTGAAATAACAATGCAGGGAGAGTCGATGCTGCCACCTGGAGGCTGCTGTGAGGTATGACAAGGCAATAACAGTGATTATTCTTATATTTAAATTGTGCAAATTTACAGAGGTAAGGTAAAATAATACATTTTCTTTATATAACTAATTATATTACCACAAGAGCCTCGAGAAAGCTTTTGGGATAGTTATTTTTCCTCAAATAATAGGCCTATTAAAAGTGTGAAATACTGCTACTGAATATTTTGTTTTTGTATCCATTTTTATTTTAGACACAAATATTATTCGGTCTCTAGTCTAAAAAAAAGAACAGACCAAAACAGGATAGAAAAAAATATATCTGTACGAGGCAACCAACAAGAGGCAACAGCTTAAGCCTCTTGTTGTAAATTGAATTTTTTTTTTAAAGAAAAGTCATATTTTCTGCTATATTCTGAACAAATAATCAGCTACGTGGGATCTAATGACCACAAGACCTATATTATTTAAAACCGGTTTCAGAAGCTTTATAAACCACGAAGTTATTAAAACATTTCGCATTTTGAAACAACCGTTATTGATATTAGTTAGCACGTAGCGTAGCTGTGAGCACGTAACTGTTAGCATGTAGCTGTTAGCATGTATCTGGTTAGCATGTAGCTGTTAGCATGTAGTTGTTAGCATGTATCTGGTTAGCTCGTATCTGGTTAGCACGTAGCTGTTAGCCTCCGTGATGCCTTTGAATTGATTAGTTATTAGTTTATTTGTTATTTTAATCGATCCGTGCTTTAAACTCTTAATATTTGAATTTTTTGGAAAAGTCTTTGGTAAAAATAAAACTTGATTTGTGTGACCTGAGCAGGGGTCACTGTTGATCTCATGTATCTGTGGAGCTTTTACAGTTTGTCCTGCCCTGCTGTATATTTAGTATTTTTAAATCAAAGTCCATTTTAATTTACTTTATTTTAATACTTGTACTTATTTTAATTTAACCATAGTGTGTATTATTTATTTGATGTTGCTCTATAACGCTGAAGCTAGTTCCTGTTTGTGTATGTTGTCATGGCAATAAAACTGACTCATTTAAGTGTGTTACTTTCATGTTTTTTGTTAATAATCTTTATAATTATATTTACTATATTTTTAAAGCTTAATGTTGTAGTCTCTTGCTATTTTGTGACTTATTTTGAATTTTAGCACCATTTCTATGCACTTTTGCTCTTTGTTTTGTGTTGTATTACTTGATTTACTGTATCCAAGTAATTTTACTTGTGGATCAATAAAGTTTAAGTCTAAGGATAAGTTGATTAGTTTATAAATAGAGACTTCACCAAAATACAAGGAAGGTAACGAAGAACAAGTAGTAAAGGAGTAAAGGTATCTGTACTTTACTTTAGTACATTTTACAGTGGATACTTTTTACTTTTAAATCATTACATTTGAGAGCAGGTATCTGTATTTTCTACTCTATGTTTTAACTGGACTGAAAAGTTAAAAGTACTGTATCATTTCTAATCAATATCACTACATTTACACTTTAACAAATTTACTTAAACAACACTTGTGTGAAATACTTTTACTTTTTACTCCTAAAGTACATTTTTAAATACTTTTACTTAAATAGATTATTTCATGTGATACTTGAGTAACTTTTTACCTTTGTATTTGTACTTTTATTTAAGTAACAACATTGAGTATTGTCCACCACTTCCTGTATTTACCACCATTCACCACCAACCACCAGGGGGCGCCAGAATCTACCAAACATCACAGTTGCGTAGAAACCGTTTGTTGAAAATTCACATCTGAAAAACTTAACCCAAAAGGAAGACTATGCGACAAAAACACGTAGAATACATTAATAAGCCTATTGACAATAATCTATAATCATTTTAGCCTATTAACATATCTAAAGCTGTTTTTGTTTTTTTTTTCTGTAGTCTTTTTTTTCTTGATATGTCTCTAGGCTGAAAACCACAGCTCATATCTGGCAACACCGGTGCGCGCCGCGTCTTACTGTTGGTTTATTCCTGCTTCAAACACGACGCGGAAACCTGCATCTATTACCCGAGTCAGAGGAAACCGTGTGCGGGGTAAAAGTCAGGACTCAACCCCGGGGAAGAAGCGCTCTGAGCGGCTGAGGGACCCAGAGAGAAGAAGCCCCGGGAGAAGCCCCGGGAGAAGCCCCGCGAGGTGGGGGTCTCAGCCTGGAGGAGACAGGTGAGTGTGGCCGCGTCTGAGAGCTGCCTGCGCCGGAGGAGACACTTCACTGAGGCTCATGAAGTGTAACAGTGTGGACTGAATAATGGAGGATTATGTGTTGAAAAAAGTACTGCGCTGATGTCAGACTGAGTAGAGTAGTACTTGATACTATAGTATGAAAAATACACGCTAATATGTGTTGTAGACATAGACATATATTTACACTGTAGGCCTACTATTACTACTACTACTACTACTACTGCTACTACTACTACTACTTATTACTGCTACTATTACTACTACTTATTACTTCTACTACTACTATTACTACTACTACTACTACTTATTACTATTACTACTACTATTACTACTACTACTTATTATTATTACTACTTATACTTATACTACTATTACTACTACTACTTATTATTATTACTACTTATACTTATACTACTACTACTACTATGTCTATACTACTACTACTTATTACTACCACTACTACTTATTACTACTGCTGCTACTACTACTTATTACTACTACTGCTTCTAGTACTACTTACTACTACTACTACTCATTATTTCTACTACTAATTACTACTACTACTTCTATACTACTACTTATTACTACTACTACTACTACTACTACTACTACTACTACTACTACTTCTATACTACTACTTATTACTACCACTGTTACTACCGGTACTACTTATTACTACTGCTACCACTACTACTTATAACTAATTATACTACTTGTATACTACTACTTGTTACTACTACTATTACTGCCACTACTACTTATTACTACTGCTACTTACTACTACTACTACTTATTACTACTATTACTCTTACTACCACTACTACTTAATACTACTACTACCACTACTCCTACTACTACTTCTATACTACTACTTATTATTACTACTACTACTACTTATAACTAGTACTACTACGACAATAAGTCTGGGTGGCAGTAGCTCAGTTGTTAGAGGGTTTGTTCCCTGGTCTGAAGGTTGTCGGTTCGAGTCCCGCTCTGGACACATCATTAGTTGAGTGCACAGGTTGAGGGTGTGATTCCAGCTCCACAGATGAAAGCTGCTGCTGTTTGTGTCCTTGGGCAAGACACTTAACACTGTTTGTGGGTGAGTGGCTCTTTATATAAAAATGTGACTGATCTAAATGTGCTCTATGTAACCTGAGAAAAGCCAGTGGGTGGAACCTTTCTAGTGGAGGTCAAATGGTTGTTTCCATGGAGATGTTCTTGCTCCACAGTATGGCATTAAACATGAGCGTATATGGCTTTTTTGGCTTTTGTTTTTTGAAACTGATAACATCTCCATGGAGACAAGCAAGTGACACACTCCCTACCAGAAAAGTGACGTAGTGTACTTTTTGAAATAGGCCTATGTATTATTTAGGTGGTTATGATGGTCACTAATTATAAAACATATTAAAAATAGTTTTAATTTCGCCATGGCAACATCACTGCTGTTTCCCACGCTGTTTGTTTTTCAGGAGTCTAAATTTACTTTGTGTCTGTCACAGGACTTTCAGAGCGTCCCACACAGACACAAAAGAGAGAGAACACGGAGAGAAAGAGAGGAGGGATGAGGGGGGCGGAGAGAGGGAGAGGAGAGGGAAAGAGAGGAGAGAGGGAGAGGGAGATGAGAAAAAAAGACAGAGAGAGGAGATAGAGGGAGATGAGAGAGCGGGGAGTAGACAGAGAGAAGAGAGAGGGAGGAGGGAGATGAGAGAGAGGACAGAGAAAGGATAGAGAGAGAGAAGTCTGTGTAAGAGAGATGTCAGTCGCCCAGGTCTGATTCACGGTAAAAGCTGATAGAGAGAAAGGAGCGAGAAGGGGGTGGAGAGAGAGAGAAAAGATAGGGGAAATGAGAGACTGGATAGAGAGGGAGAGGAGAGAGAGGAGAGCGAGGACAGAGAGAGAGGAGAGAAAGGACAGAGAGAGGAGAGAGAGAGGGGAGCCAGAGAGAGGAGCGAGAAGGGGGTGGAGAGAGAGAAAAAAGATAGTGAGAGATGAGAGACTGGATAGAGAGATAGAGAGAGGAGAGCAAGGACAGAGAGAGAGGGGAGAGAAAGGATAGAGAGAGCAGAGCGAGGACAGAGAGAGGAGAGAGAGAGGGGAGACAGAGAGAGGAGCGAGAAGGGGGTGGAGAGAGAGAGAAAAGATAGTGGGAGATGAGAGACTGGATAGAGAGAGGAGAGAAAGGACAGAGAGAGCAGAGCGAGGACAGAGCGAGGAGAGAGAGAGGGGAGAGAGAGAGAGGAGCGAGAAGGGCGTGGAGAGAGAGAGAAAAGATAGTGGGAGATGAGAGACTGGATAGAGAGAGGGAGAGGAGATAGATGGAGATGAGAGAGAGGAGAGCGAGGACAGAGAGAGAGAGGGAAGAGAGAGGGGAGACAGGGAGAGGACAGAGGGAGGACAGAGAGATGAGAGAGAGAAGAGAAAGGACAAAGAGAAAGGAGAGAGGGTGGAGATAAAGGGAGATGGGAGAGAGGATGGAGAAAGGAGAGTGAGAGGGGAGACAAGGAGAGGAGAGAGAGGACAGAGAGAGAGTGGAAATAAAGGGAGATGAGAGAAAGGAGAGAGAGAGGAGACAGGGAGAGGAGAGAAGGAAGACAGGGAGAGGAGAGAGAGGACAGAGAGATGAGAGAGAGAGAGGGAAGACAGGGAGAGGACAGAGAGGACAGAGATGAGAGAGGGAGAGGAGATAGAAGGAGATGAGAGAAGACAGAGAGAAAGAGAGAGAGGAGGGAGTGGGGGCGGAGAGAGAGAAGATGAAGGAGATGAGAGAGAGGACAGAGAGGGAGATGAGAGAGAGCACTATGAACTTTCTTTTGTGAAGTACGTCACCTGCTTGTTTCCATGGAGATATTATTGCTTTGCCTGGAATCTTCCGCAGTGTGGCATTAACATATCTCTGTTGCATTTCTTCTTTCTAACTGTAGCTTTGCCTCGCAGTGTCATTTGCTTGTGTTCACGGAGATAGGTTAATTTAATGCCCTACTGTCTCGGTTATTTCACACCAGTCTCCAGAAGGACTTTAAAACTGTTCAGATTTCACATTATTATCAAGAGAATCAAATCAAAATGTCACTCACTCACACTTCACTCTTTCTCCCTGCCCCCCTACACTATCCCCCCTTTTTCTCCCCTCTCTCTCTCTCCTCTCTCCCCCAAAATCTCTTTCTCTCCTCCCCCCCCATACTTTCTCTTTTCGATCTCTCCCCCATACTCTCTCTCCCCCTCTCTCCCCTCAGCCCTTCCATACTCTTTCTCCCTCTCCCCCCTCTCCTCCATACTCTCTCTCTTCCCCTCTCTCATCCATACTCTCTCTGTTCCTCCTCTCTCCCATATATTCTCTCTCTCACCTCTCTCCCACTGCCTCCCATACTCTTTCTTCCCCATATTCTCTCTCTTCTCTCTCTCCTCTCTCCCCCAAAACTCCCTCTCTCTCCTCTATACTCTCTCTCTCTCCCTGTACGCTCTCTTTTCTCCCCTCTCTCCCCCTCTCCCTTCAGCCTTCCATACTATTTCTCCCTCTCTCCCCTCTCCTCCATACTCCTACTCTCTCTCTCTTCCCTCTCTCCCCCATACTCTCCTCTCTCCTCCATACTCTCTCTGTTCTCCTCTCTCCCCATACTCTCTCTGTTCTCCTCTCTCCCCCATATATTCTCTCTCTCACCTCTCTCCCCATGCCCCCCTTACTCTTTCTTCCCCATACTCTCTCTCTCTCTTCTCCTCCTCTCTCCCCCAAACTCCCTTTCTCTCCTCTATACTCTCTCTCCCCTGTACTCTATCTTTCTCCCCTCTCTCCCGCACCCACCCATTCTCTCTCTTCCCCTCTGACCTCTGAGTCCCCCCTCCGCTCTCTCCCCGTACCCACTTTCCCTTCATCTCGCTAACGAAACTCCCCCACTTCACATCACATGCAAATCATCCGCCCCTCGCTACTTCTACTTCTCCCACTTTTACTTTCTACTAATACTCCCGTGAATACAGCCTGAAGAACAGACGGCGGTTGGACGTCGCCTCCGGCCCGAGTGCGTCGTGCGTGTGGGAGGTGTTGTGCTGGATGTGCTCGAGCTGCAGAGCGGTGTGTGCAGTGCCGTTTCCTGGTCTGCAGAGGGAGGAAAGCCCCTTGTGGTCAAACACCTGCTCTTCTCACTCTGCTTCTGTCGTTCCCACAACAATACAAACTGTAAAATCCACTAGAACAGAACTCTGTGGGCGTCGAGGAGAGGACAGCGCTCGTTTGAATTAGAAATGGAAATTCAACTTGTCGTCTGTGTTTCTAAATCCAGATTGGTTTACGACAGGGCTGGGTGCTGGGTAAATGGTCACATATAGGACCTTCAAGCCCTTCAAAGCCCGTATAACCACTATAGCACAGATTAAAACTTACACGTAGCTTACAATTTTACTGTTTTAGAAAAGTTAAAAGCCTGCGTTGCCTCATCCTGCACAATAATAGACACATACAAGTTTTTGTCGTTCTTAGTATTGGACAGGATATACTGCAAAAGAACGATGCTGCAGAAGAACGACACTAGCAGGTGCTGGAGTTTTAGTAGTGACGATTCAGATCAAAGAGAGGCTTTTTAGGTTTAAACCAGCTGGATTTCAGAATTGAAACTGGCAACCCAACCGGGGGACTTGTGTGAGGCTCATTCTGCTTTCTGATTGGATGAATCGTCTTGACTAAATGATAGCATAAACAACCTGGTCGTCTTGTCCAGTGTTTTCGTAATTAAGAATAAATCAGTGTTAGAATTGTTAGTCAGTTCAAGCTATATTTGATTTGTTCAGCTTGTATTTGGGGCAGGGGAGTCGGCAGGGGGGACAAAGGGGTCTGTTGTCCCGGGGCCCAGAGTTTGACCCTCTTCTTAATCCTATTTTTTGACTATATGATGAGATTTAAACAGTAAAAGTTTGAACTCATAACTGGAATGACTCATTTCAGGTGCAAACTTATACTAAACTGTTTCATTCTGCAGTTTATTTATTGCAGCTCATGATTTTTTTTAACAATATTGTTGATTTAGATTCGTTTTTATGGTTTAAATCTGCTCTTGGGTTTTCGTGTCAGTGGCATAAATTAGTTTCAGTATCATCGTTTATCGTCTATAATTACTTCAGCGATATATCACATTTCAGAATTTCTTATCGTGACTTGCCTACCTTCCCTCTTTCTTTATATTAGGAGGGGCCCATATGAGGTTTCTTGCCCCGGGCCCCCAAATTTCTGTCACTGGGCCTGATCTGTGGACATAGGTCATGTTTATGGAATTTAAAATCAAATTCTTACTTACATTTCTTTTAAGATGCTGTCAATACTCCAAAAATGTGACACTAAATACTGGTACCAAAGAAATATAAATACATAGAGGTGGGTCTGGGAGAGCTCTGTAGAAAGCTATTAGGCCTAGTGAATTGTTTTTAAAGGGATATATGAACTTTATTCTTCTGTTTTGACTGATCCAGGACTATGAGGTACAGGAAAAATATTGTTGAAGTACTGGGGCCGCCACTGTTTATTCATACAGGGTCTTATTATGTGTAAAGTCTGCTAACCCTGTAGTTTAGACCTCGACAAACTGAAATGAATGTTCTGTCTGTTTGAAGCATGTGGTCACATTTACCGTATTTTCTGAACTAAAAGTCACTCTGGAGTATAAGTCACACCAGCCAAAAAAATGAAATTTATTTTACAAAATCCAAGACCAAGAACAGACATTTTATCTTTAAAGACAAGTTATAATAAAAACAATAAAATAGAGAACAACAGGCTGAATAGTAGTACAGCACGCTAACATATTTTTGTTCAGTCTTTCGCAGATGTCTTTTAAATTACCGTAATGGTGAAATGTTTAATTTTCAATGATACAGGAGTAGTAGATACTGGTGCGCAAGTCTAGAGCGCCATCGTGGGGTTGTCAGTGGAAAAATAAAGATGTGAAATTATGTATTTTAATAATTTCACATATTAAGTCAGATCTGAGGATAAGTCGCACCTCCGGACAAATTAAGAAAAAAGTGCAACTTATGGTCTGGAAAATACGGTAATCACATTTTTATACAGCGCTTTTCCACCTTCAAGGCACTCAAAGAACTTTACATTAAGGAAACACTCACCTATTCACACACACACACACACACATTCACACACAAGTGCACACAGCAAAACCTGTATAAAGACGTCACACATTGAGTTCAGCTCCAGTCAAATGAAGGCTAGCACAGAGTCGAGTTATAGCAGCAAATTTGGAGCCAACTTCCATATTTGGAATTCCGACTGCGAGTATCATAGCAACCAAAGAGCCAATCAGGAGCAAGGCTGATGAACGTAACAGGGGAGCGGGCGTTTAGCAATACTGTCAATCAAATCTGTTGCTAACGCTAGCGGGAGGAACCTCGGGGAAAGAAGGCGCCTGATTTGTCTGTTATTAATGTTCATATCTTTATTTATGAACAAAATGTCAAAATAAAAGTACCAGGATCATGTAGAGCGGGTTAACACGAACATTTTAAGACCAAAATTGATGTGAATTGGAGTCGATGGACCCAGAAGCACGCCTATCATCACTTCCTATTTGGAGCGCGGCGGCTAGTGTGTTAGCTTTTTTCCATTTATATATACAGTCTATGGTACACAGACACTGGGGGCGAGGTGGGTTAAGTGTCTTGCCCAAGGAATCGCACCTCTATCCTGTGGGACAATGGATCTGACCGCCCTACCAATAATTTTTATGTCGAGAACGGGATTCGAACTGCCAACCTTCAGATTGTGGGAGAACCTCTCTACCAACTGAGCTCCTGTCACCCTGTACATTATTTTTATATTTTATTTCTTTATGTTACCCAGGTTTTTAGCATTTGCGCTGACAGAAAAGATGTTTAACTTTGTGTTTTGAAGTGTATTTAGTAGATAGCGGCTCCTCTTGTTTTACCGTATCTGTTCTTATGGGATTTTTGTAGTTTAGCAGTCCATATTTCAGCATTCTCTCAAATGTAAATGTTCCTGTGGTGTACAAAACCATACTTTTAAGACCTTTATCAAATCTAATATATAGTTTTGTTCCAAATCGTGCGTCCCTATACAGTATTTAGCATTTTAGCATCTCTATTGTCTCTGTTTAGGCTAACTGCAAACTGTTGTGGAAACGTGATTCTGCTGAAGTGGACGTGAGTGTAACAGATCTGATGTGAGCCCTGATAAACCACGACCTTTATCTTTAATGTAAAACTATACTGTGTGCGTGGAAAGTAGAGCAGCCGAGAACTATACACAAGTACCACACGCAGGGTTCTCAAACTGTGGTGCGCATTTCAGGTATGTGCTCCTCTGCAGCTCTAGTTTTAGCATCATGTTTAATCAATTTCATCCATATTTTTGTCTCATTTAGGTTAATCTTGGGTTAAAACGACCCCTATAGTGTAGTCTGTACTCATCCTGGACTA